>JACEEZ010019031.1:146974-151974 GCA_016584305.1 Chionoecetes opilio | reverse complement strand
CCTGATACTGGGGGTTTAACTATAAACCCAATTTCAGTTGCCTTTAAAGAAAAAAGTGTATTTTCCCCTTTCTTCCGGGCCCATCAAATACAGCAAAAAGCGCAAGGGGAAAAAATGTTTCCGTTTTTTCCCGGGATCTAGGGTTAACTATGATACAAAACAGCTGCCTTTAAAGAAAAATGTAGTTTTCCCCTTTTCCCTGGCTTTAAAAATCGGGGCCAGAAAAGCAGAAAGGGGTTTTAAAAATAATGCCTGTGTTTACCTGATACTGGGGTTAACTATGATAAAATACAGTTTCCTTAAGAAGAAGTGTAGTATTCCCTTCTCCTGGCATAAAATATCGGGCATAAGCAGCAAGGGGTTAAAATGATCCCTGTTTTTCCCTAACTAGGGTTAATTAGGATCAATAAAACTGCCTTTAAAAAGAAGTTTATTTTTCCCTTCTCCGGGGCATCAAATATCAGGCAAAGGCAGAAAGGGGGTTTAAAATGATGCCTGGTTTCCCTGAAAACTGGGGTTTTTAACTATGATAAAATACAGCTGCCATTAAGAAAAGTGAAAGTTTTCCCTTTCCGGGCATCAATTTTCAGGAAAAGAAAGAAAAAAAGGGGGTTTAAAAGGGTTTGCCTGTGTTTCCCTGATCCTAGGGTTAACTATGATAAAAATTACACTGCCATTAAAGAAGTTTTAGTATTCCCTTCTCCGGCATAAAAATTCAGGCAGTAAGGGAAAGGGGTTTAAAAAAATGAGGGCCTTGTTTTCCCTTTGATACTAGGGTTCCCTATGATAAAATACAGTAAATTAAGAAGGTTAGTACCCCTTCTCCGGGCCCAAAAAATATCAGGCAGAAAGCAGCGGGGGTTAAAATTGAGGGCCTGTGTTACCTGATACAGGGTTAACTATGATACAATACGTTTGCCTTTAAAGAAGAAGTGTAGTTTTTCCCTTCTCCGGGCATAAAAAATTCAGGAGTAAGCGAAAGGGGTTAAAATGATGCCGGGTTTTACCTGTTACTAGGGTTTAAATTTATGATACAAAAGCTGCCATTAAAGAAGTGTAGTTTTCCCCTTTTCTCCGGGCCCTAAAAATTCAGGCAGAAAGCAGGGGGGGTTTAAAAAAATAAATCCCGGTGTTTCCCCAAAATAGGGTTAACTATGATACAATACGCTCCCATTAAGAAAAGTGTAGTATTTCCCTTCCCTTGGCATCAAATATAAAGGCAGTAAGCAGAAAGGGGGGGGGTTTAAAATGATCCCTTTGTTTACCTAAATGGGGAAAAACCCTATGAAAAATACAGCTCCCTTTAAAGAAAAGTGTGTTTTCCCCTTCTCCTGGCATCAAATACCCGGGGCAGTAAGCGGAAAGGGGGTTAAAATGATGCCTGTTTTTACCTGATACTGGGGTTAAACTATGATAAAATTCGGGCTGCCATTAAAAAGAAGTGATTTTCCCCCCTTCCCCGGGCATAAAATATCGGGCCCGAAAGCAGAAAGGGGGGGTTAAAAAATGAGGGCCTGGTTTCCCTTGATCCCTTGGGGTTTTAACTAGATACAAAAACGCTCCCCTTTAAGAAAAAGTGTAGTTTTTTCCCTTCTCCTGCTATATCCTTGAAAATTTTAAGGGTTCCCCTGTTAAAAATGTCCCTGTGTTTACCTGATACTAGGGTTAACTAGGATAAAAAAACCAACTGCCTTTAAAGAAGAAGTTTTATTCCCTTCCCCTGGCATCAAATATCGGGCCCAGAAAGAAAAAAAGGGGGTTTAAAAATGATGCCTGTTTTTTACCTGATACTAGGAACTATGTACAATACAGCTCCCATTAAAAAGAAGGTTTTATTCCCTTTCCGGGCATAAAAATTCAGGCAGAAAACAGCAAGGGGCAGGATTTTCACCTCGTTATAAACAGATTTAAAATTATATGGGATGGCTTATTAATAAAAACTTAGTCCCCATCACTCCCTACCTAATGTCGCCGGGCAAAATATAAAAACGAATTATAGAATCACAAACAGCCTTGTATGTGCCACTGAAGACATGGGTGGGGATGTACATAAATAAACACGTTTATCATTTTCAGTGGAAACTTTACAAGGCTGTAGTGATGCTATCTTCCTTTAATATTTTTTTTTCCTGGCGACATTGTCGTGGCGAAGGGACTGGCCCGACTATACTTTTTATCTAGGGTAGTGTGGTGTACTTTAATATAAACTACGGGTTTTATCATTTTCATTGGCCATACAAGGCTGTAGTGATGCTATCTTTGGGAAATATTTTTGTGCCGGGCGACATTAGGGCAGGGGCGAGTTGATGGCAAATATAGTTTTGGGCTATGGTTAAATGGGTCGTTAGTTAAGGCAGTTTTTTTTAAAACCCTAACCTACGGCCCTGTTTGGTGTGGGGTTAGGGATCATGCTATTTTAATACGACAAGTATTACTATTTGGGGCTATGTTATTGTGTGTATATCTCTCTCTCTCTCTCTCTCTCTCCCCTTTTTCTCTCTCTCTCTCTCCCCTCTCTCTCTCTCCTCTCCCTTCCCCGCCTCTCTCTCTCTCTCCCCTCCCCTCTCCCCCTCTCTCTCTCTCGCTCTTTTTCTTCCCCCTTTCCCCCCTCTCTCTCCTCTCTTCTCTCTTCTCTCCCCCCCGCTCTCTCCTCTTAATAGATGTTTTTCATTCATTTTTAAAAAAAAAAATTTTATAAAATTTTAAATTTTTACAATAAATTTTAACCAAAATTTAGATGTACTTTATCCTGCCCGACAAATGATAAACTGACTGACTGCTGATTGCCTCCCGGACTGACGCTGAGTGCCTGCCTGACTGACTGATTGATTGCCGGACTAAATGCCTCCCTGGTTGATGAGTGCCTCCTGATGATTCCCCTGACTGGGGGGTTTTCCTCCCCTGACTGACTGCCTGCCTGACAAATAAAATGACGGGACTGACTGCTGCCGCCTGATGACTGTTTGATTCCCTGACTGATGCCTGCCGGGTTGACTGATTCCCTGCCGGGACTGATTCCCCTTGATGACGGGGAGTGCCTGCCCTGACTGACTTGACTGACTGATTTCCTCCCTGCCCCCTTCCCCTGGTTGACTGAGTCCCTTTTTTTGGTTGACGGGAATGACTGACGGGGATCCTGACTGACTGAGTGCCAAATGACTGACTGACTGACTGCCTGACTGACTGAGTGCCTGACTGACTGACTGACTGACTGCCTGCCTGGTTGACTGAGTGCCTGACTGGTTGACTGACTGACTGACTGGATGCCTGACTGACTGAGTGCCTGACTGACTGACTGACTGCCTGCCTGGTTGACTGAGTGCCTGACTGACTGACTGACCGAGTGACTGACTGACTGACTGACTGACTGACCTCGTGTAGTACATTTGCTCTCCTTAAATAACTAGTTTTTATTAGATTCTTATTTTCTTACAATTAGAAAATGCCCTGAATGTGTGTGTATGTGTGTGTGCGTGCGTGTGCGTGTGCGTGTGCGTGTGTGGTGCGTGTGCGTGTGCGTGTGTGTGCGTGTGCGTGTGTGTGTGTGTGTGTGTGTGTGTGTGTGTGTGTGCGTGTGTGCGTGTTGTGTGTGTGGATCATTACTCCATCCCCCCTTCCTCCTCCTCCTCCTCATCTCCTCCTGTCGAAAGTCTCCTCCTCCTCCTGTCGTAAGTGTCACCCAATAATCTACCTTGGCGCCTCCCCTCCTCCTCCCCCCCCCTCCTCCTCCTCCTCCTCCTCCCCCCCTCCCTCCTGCCACGCCCCGAGGGAGGCGTAAGCAGGATCTTGGTGACCCAGTAAACATCCTTTCCTCCCTCCTTCCCTTCCTCCCTCCTCCTCCTCCTCCTCCTCTCCTCCTCCTCCTCCTCCTTCCTACTCTCCTTCTCCTCCTCCTTCCTACTTCCCTCCTTCTCCTGCAAACATCCATTCCTCCTTCCCTTCCTTCCTTCTCTCCTTCCTTCCTTTCCTTCCTTCCTTCTCTTATCCTTCCTTCCCTTCCCCCTCCTACAAACTTTCTTTCTTCTTCTCCTTTCCCTTTCCCTTTCCCTTCCTTCCCTTTCCTTTCCCTTTCCCTTCCCTCTTTTTCTCTCTCTCTCCTCCCCTCCTTCCTCCCTTCCTTCCTTCCTTCCTTCCCCCTTCCCTCCTCCCTTCCTTCCTTCCTTTTCCTCCTTCCCCCTTCCTTCCTTCCCTTTCCCTTTTTCCTTCCTTTTCCTTCCCTCTCGCCTCCTTCCCTCCTTCCTTCCTTCCTCCTTCCTTCCCTTTACTATTTTATTTATTTGACACGTGAACTATTTCCCGACTCGCAATCTTGATCATAAAAAAATCAGACCCATAAATTACTGAAAGGGATGACGCGCACCACCACACACACACACACACACAACAACCACACACACACACACACACACCCCACACACACACACACCACACACACACACACACACCACACCACAACACACACACACCCCACACACACACACACCCACACCACCCCAAAACACACAAACACACACCACACTCACACCCACACACACACACACACACACACACCAAAACACACACCACAAAACACACACACACACACTCACAACACACACACACCTCACACTCACACACACCACACACAGACACAAAACACCCCACGACCACACTCACACTCACACACACACACACACACACACAGACCCCACACACACACACCACTCACAAATCAAAACACACACCACACACACAGACATCACAACCAGAAAACCACACACACAAAAGGGAGGAGGGAGAGAAGAAGGGGGAAGGAAGGAAGGAAGGAAGGGAAAGGGAAAGGGAAGGAAAGGAAGGAGGAGAGAAGAAGATAGGAATTTTCAGTAGTAATAAAAACACACACACACACACACACACACCACACACACACCACACACCCCACACACGAGGCCACCCGATACGCCGAGGCCTTTAAACATGTCGTAACACGTGGTTAGTTGTAAAAGGGTTGGATAATTGTA
>JACEEZ010019031.1:131373-146181 GCA_016584305.1 Chionoecetes opilio | reverse complement strand
GGGGGGGTGGTGGGTGGTGGTGGTGTTGGTGGGGGGGTGGTGGTGGTGGTGGTGGTGGTGCGTGGGCGGTTGGGGTGGTGCGTGGTGGTGGTGGTGTGGTGGTGGTGCGTGGGCGTGGTGGTGGTGGTGGTGGTGGTGGTGCGTGGGCGTGGTGGTGGTGGTGGTGGTGGTGCGTGGGCGTGGTGGTGGTGCGTGGGCGTGGTGATGGTGGTGGTGGTGGTGGTGCGTGGGCGTGGTGGAGGAAATGGATGAGAAGGGGAAAGGGAAAGAAAAGGGAAAGAAAGAAGAAGGAAGTGAAGGGGGATGGGATGAAACGCCCAAGTGACAAATGATGTTATATAGGAAGTTCCTCTCTCTCTCTCTCCTCTCTGTCTCTCTCTCTCTCTCTCTCTGTCTCTCTCTCTCTCTCTCTCCTCTTCTCCCCTCTCTCTCTCTTCTCTCTCTCTCTCTCTCTCTCTCTCTCTCTCTCTCTCTCTCAACATATACAAAATATATATAAAATAGAAGAGATATTCACAATTAGAGACTATAAAAAGGTAGTTTTCTAGCCGTGAATACTCTTCAGAAACAGCGAAAATAGGTAAAAAATACACAATTGCCAGATGACCAGCAATAAACAAGCAAAAGTTTTGGGTTTAGGACGCAACACATATATCTGGCAACACTTTTATCCCCTCTTCCACCACCACCACCACTACAGGCCACCACCACCACTTCCACAAGCCGCCTCCACCACCACTACAAGCTACCACCACCACCACCACCACCACCACTACCACTACAGGCCACCACCACCACCACCACCATTACCAACCACCACTACAATCACCAGAAGCAGCAGTGGCGCCTACATATATATAAAACAGAGATAACATGGCTTTAGTTACAGATTTTCCTCATTTTCACTTCACCACAGCACAAATACAGCACACAGTAATACCACAGCACAAAATACAGCATACATCACTGTAAAAAGACCACAGCACACCGCACATCACAGCATAGACAGGATAGCACAATACATAACTTTATGGCATAGGACTCAAAACAACAGCACACAGCATATAATAGAAGCAGCATTATGTCACAGCTCTTGCAGGCACACTATGATGCATGTTACCAGGAGAGAATGTCACAAGTATACAGGCACTCACACAGATACAGCGAGACGTGCCGCTTAATTAAATAGACTCCCCTTGCACACCACACACACACACACACCAAACACACACACACACACACACACACACACACACACCACACACACACAACACACACACACACACACACACAGACACACACACACAGTCACATACACACACACACACACCACACACACACACAACACCACACACGCAGACACACACGCAGACACACACACACACAGTCACACACAGTCACACACACACATACACACATACAGTCACACACACACACACACACACACACACACACAACACATACACACACACACACACACACACATACACACACACACACATACACATACACACACATGTTACAGGGGTACTCCGTAGTGTAGTGGTTAGCACGCTCAGTTCACAACCGAGAAGTCCCGGGTTCGATCCCCGGGCGGAGCGGAAACATATGGGCTGTTTCCTTAAAACCCCAGCCCCTGTCCACCCAGCAGTGAATGGATACCGGGTGTCAGCCGGGGGTTTGTGACCCCTCTCCCGGGGTGGTGGCTTCGGCCAACACTAAAGATGAATGAGAAATAATAAATGTTGATATGGAGACGGGGCCATACGAGCGTTGCTCTGGCCCTGTAAAATACAACTAGATGAATACAACTAGATGAATACACACACACACACACACACAAACACACCGGGAATTTCTCCACTAAGAAATTCGGGTGGTTACTTTTCCCCTTGAGCAAGGGGTTGGGGGTGTGTAGTGTGTGAGGTCCCAGCATTACACTAATATCGATTATTATGAGCGCCAAGCTCGCATTGGTAGAATGAAACTGGCGATCGTGAGCCAGCTCGCGTGGACAAGACCATGGGTGAATGACACACACACCCTTGCCCAACATACAAAGAGCAGTAAGTAAAAAATTTGGTTCGAACAAAATAATTATGATCTAATGCAAAGAGGAGGAGGAGGGAGGAAGAAAAGGAGGAGGAGGAAGAAAAGGAGGAGGAGAATGGAGAGTTTGAATGATATGGACGTTTCCAATCTGTCGTTGCCCTTCTCCCCCCTCCCCCTCCTCCTCCTCCCCCTCCTCCTCCCCCTCCTTACCTGTACTCTCCCTCATTAATTAAGGTAATATTCCCTCATTACCTCACACTTCCGGCCATCGGCGTGACAATTAACGACACACCAATCATCAAACTTTTACAAATTCTATCTTCCTTATTTTGTCTAGCCATTCATGAATCTCCTATATATATTTATTTCTATATTTACTTTTCCCTATTAAATTCTTTCGTTTCGTGCAATTTTCTCTACTTTTTTCCCTTTCTGTAGTTGATTATTCTCTCTCTCTCTCTCTCTCTCTCTCTCTCTCTCTCTCTCTCTCTCTCTCTCTCTCTCTCTCTCTCTCTCTCTCTCTCTCTCTCTCTCTCTCTCTCTCCTAAGCCCTCTGCCGGTCCCTCTACTCTTTAATATAACAATTGAAGACGCGTGACACCACACTTGGGTATCAGCTGCCCTTTGCCCACACGCTGACGTCTTGCCCTTTGCAGCTGACGCCTTCCTTTACAGTCCTTCCCCCTCCCTTTGAAGCACGAGTAAGAATCCCTCCCTATGTAGCAGCAGGACTCTCCTCTCTCTCTCTCTCTCTCTCTCTCTCTCTCTCTCTCTCTCTCTCTCTCTCTCTCTTCTCTCTCTCTCTCTCTCTCTCTCTCCTCTCCTTCGTCTCGCCTCTTTCTTCTATTCCTCTCTCTCTCCCTCTCTCTCCTCTATTCTTCTCCTCTCACTATTCTCCCTCTCCCATCCTCCTCCTTCTCCTATTCTTCCTCCTCTTCAATATTCTCCTAATCTCCTTTCTCCCTCCTTCTCTCCTTTCTTCACAGTTCTATTATGTCTCCTCTTTATTTATATTTCTTCTTTATCTTCATTTCATTACCACTCTCTTTTCTTCCATATTCTTGATCTTTCTTTTTCTTCCATGTCCTTCTTCCTCTCCAACATTCAAGTACATGGTCCTCTATCTCTCTATCTACCTTACTCTCCTCTCATTATTCTCATCTCCTCTCCCTCCTTCTTCCCTGTCTTTTTCCATTTCTATTATCCCTCTTATTATCTTTTCCTTTACTTCATTTTTCCTCCTCTTCTTTTCTTTTACCTCCTTATCTTCTTTCCTCTTACTGCATCACCCTTATCTACTTTTCTTCCTCCTCTTTTTTTTCTACCATCTCCTCCTCATTCTAATATTCTTCCTCCTTGCTAATACATACACTCCAGTCATCCCCTCCCTTATCACTCCTTCCTTCCTTCCTCCCTCCCCCCAACACACTTAAGTACCCCTCACGCCCCCTACCCCCTCCCCCCAAAAAGTCCACTAAACACAGTACCTTCATATCACACCCACACCCACCACCCTTATGGACAAAGCCGCGCCCACTGATAAAAAAAACAAGAAAACAAAAAGAACGAGAAAGATATGTACTGTACTATTAGTTTGTGGATGAGCAACCTACACATACAAGCACGCACGCACGCACGCACGCACACACACACACAGGAAGGACATGAGAGGAGATAATGTCCTTTCTCAGCACATAAAAAGTTACTTATCTTATTTTTTCTGCCATGCTAATTATGACAACTCTTTAACTACTCTCTTAACTCTCTCTCTCTCTCTCTCTCTCTCTCTCTCTCTCTCTCTCTCTCTCTCTCTCTCTCTCTCTCTCTCTCTCTCTCTCTCTCTCTCTCTCTCTCTCTCAGCAGGGGCAGCAGGAGGCAAGGCAGCGAAGGGCGTGGCAGAGGCAGGTAAGACAACACCTGCGAGGGCGTACCGGCGGTCCCTCTATCCTTTTTACACTGACCTTGGTGCTTGTGTTGGCGGAGGAGGAAACTTGTCTTACAACATTTTAGTGCGCAAACACTAAATCCGCTCCTCCTGCCTCTCCTACTTAATAATTAAAGATGGTGGTGAGGAAGGTGGAAGGAGGAGAAAGAGAAGGAAAATAATAATAATAATAATAATAATAATTTTATTCTCGCCCGGAGACATACAGAAAAAAAACAAAGCAACAAGAACAAGCCAAGGAGTAAACTTAAGTACTAGAGCAAAAACAAAAAACAAGAACAAAGTACAGGCACATTAGGGGACATAGTATCAAAGTACATAGAAAAGCATACATGGACACCTGTGCTACCCCACATTCTGCACAAACAGCAGACCCAGCCACCGCTGTTGTATAGGTTATATACATACATAGGCCGAGCTCTGCCTGACAGAGGTGATGATGGAGTTCGTAGAGAGCTCCACCCTACTCCTTAAACTGAACACGGAGTGTCGACAGATCACATCCAGATTGTTCACCCTGTTCCTAGCGAAAGCCAGGGACGAGCTGCACCACCTGGGCAGCCCCAGAAGCCTCTTAAGGATGTCATTGTGACAGACCTTAAGGCGGTTCATAGTGGCCACCTTGTACCGCGACCACAGCGAGTTGCAGTATATAGAGTAGCAGTGACTCCTGAATAACTCCATCTTCACCTCTCTGCTACAGTAGGAGAATTTCCTCTGCAGAGTATTTCTCACGACAAGAAGCTTGGTGGTCTGCTTGATGATATCATCATCATCAGTCATGTCGTGGGATATAACATGGCCTAAGTATGCGAATCTATCCACAAAAGTGAGGGCAGACCCACCGAGCCAAGCTGTTTTCAGGTAATTCACCTGAGCGCGTGCCAGTGATACTACCATGCACTCTGTCTTAGTGGTGTTGTAGACAATGTCATGCTTGGCAGTATTCACCTGACACACATTGATAAGGTCCTGCAACGCATCCGCAGTGGATGCGAGCAGTACCATATCATCAGCATAGCTCAGTGAGTTGATGCACCCATCATGTATGTGGCAGCCGATACCTGTATCACGAAGGTTGGCACTGAGATCATCCGTGTACACATTGTACAGGTAGGGGGATAAAATACCCCCCTGCCGAATGCCATTGGGAGTGCTAAAGGACAGTGAGAAGGAATTACCCCACTTAACAGTAAATTCCTGGGTAGTGTACCAGTACATTAATAAATTAACAATGTACCCAGGTGTACCCCTGACGAGAAGTAATAAAATACACGAAAATTTCAAATTCCCCGAACCTGTTATAGACCTTTGTGTTCCTATGTTCTTGTGTTCTTTCCTTTGTTTTCTACCATCATCTCCTTCCTTCCTTCCTTCCTTCCTTCCTTCCTTCCTTCCTTCCTTCCTTCCTTCCTTCCTTCCTTCCTTCCTTCTTCTTCCTCCTTCTCTTCCTCCTACGCATCCATTGCCCCTTTTTAGCTCTGTCCACAAATCACATATGGAATTGAGTGTAAACTAGAGTTGATTTATATTTCAAACGCACACACAAACACACTCTCTCTCTCTCTCCTCTCTCTCTCTCCTCTCTCTCTTGATTGTGTGTGTGTGTGTCTGAGAATAGAGAGAGTACGTTCATCTGTCCGTACCTGGTACACACACACACGCACACGCACACGCACACACCACACGCACACGCACACGCACACGCACACGCACACACACACACACACACACACACTGACAGGCCTACTTAGGAACAGGAAACCCAGGAATACTGTTAATGCTTCCAATAGTTAGCGGGAAGTGAAGGATGAAATTGGAGGAACTACGCTATGAAGAGGAGGAGGAACGACCATGCGATTAAAGGGGAAATAGGGGGAAAGAAAAGTAATTGTTGTGTAGTCACTGTTTGGAGGGAAGGTGAAGTGTGCTATGTTTAGTACGAGAGAGAGAGAGAGAGAGAGAGAGAGAGAGAGAGAGAGAGAGAGAGAGAGAGAGAGAGAGAGAGAGAGAGAGAGAGAGAGAGAGAGAGAGAGAGAGGAGAGAGAGAGAGAGAGAGAGAGAGAGAGAGAGAGAGAAGAGAGAGAGAGAGAGAGAGAGAGAGAGAGAGAGAGAGAGAGAGAGAGAGAGAGAGAGAGAGATGAAAACAATATTAAACTTGGTAATGCGAGGAACAACTATTACTATAAATTCTGCCACTGCTGCTTCTATTATTATAATTCTTACTACTTGTGCAATTACTATTACTATTTTCACTACAACTACTACACCTACTACCATTACTATCATTACTACCACAATTGCCACGACCACCACCACTACTACCATTACTGATACCACCATCACCACCACGAGGAACACACACACACACAGTCACAGACACAGACATACACACACACACTGCCGCCAAAAGAGTCGCGAGGCACAAGATACTCCACTTCCTGTTTATTTCAGTTTTATGGCCGACCGACTATACCATCTCTCTCTCTCTCTCTCTCTCTCTCTCTCTCTCTCTCTCTCTCTCTCTCTCTCTCTCTCTCATCTCTTCTCTGTTCTTCTCTCTCCTCTCATCAATTTTAGTCTTGTATTTCTACCTCCGTATCGAATCAGTTTTTCCTCCTGCCTTTCCTCCTCCTCCTCTTCCTCCTTCTCTAATTTCCCTTTCCTCCCCATTCCTTCCTTCGTCCATTCGCCTCGGTGCACGAATATAAATATGTTAAAAGAGAGAAATAACTTGATGCAGGAAAGATTAAAGATAGATCAAAGATGGTACGTAATTGAGGAGACGGAGAGAGGAAAGTGAAGACAGATTACTTGAGGAAAAAGAGGAGAGAGGAGAGAGGTTATATGAGCCAGTGGAGGAAAGGGAAAAGAGAAAAGTATATAATATATCGTGATGCCAAAAGGATTAAAAATGAAACGTGAGGATAAGGAAGAGAGAGGAAAGAGTATAAATAGCTAATAACGAATGGTAAGAGAGAGGAAAGATGAGGCTTGAGGAAGGAAAGGAAAACAGAAAGAGGAAATAACATGGAAGAGAGAAAATAAAAATATAGTACATAAGAACATAAGAAAATAAGGAAGCTACAAGAGGCCGCGAGGCCTACACGTGGTAGTTCCTGTCACCTAACACTACCTACATCCACCTTTCATCCCCATCCATGAACCTATCCAGCTCCCCTTTAAAGCTCCCTAATGACTCCGCACTAATTACCTGTCTACTGAGACCATTCCACTCATTCACCACCCTATTTGTGACCAGTTTTTCCCTATTCCTTTCTAAATCTACCTTTTCCAGCTTGAATCCGTTACTTTTTGTTCTACCCTGGTTAAAAGCCGTAAGAATTTTCCTACCTCTCCTTTTTTAAATCCCTTTATCCACTTAAAAACTTCTACAGATCGCCCCTTACTCTGCGTCTCTCGGTGAGTGTAATTTTAATAATTTCAATCTCCTCTCATAACTAAGTTACGCATCCTTGATCATTTTGGCCCATCCTTCTTTTGCACTTTTTCTAACAACACTATATCCATCCTGTAATATGGAGACCAAAACTGAACTCCCATATTCTAGGTGAGGCCTGACTAGAGCCAGATAAAGCTTTAGAATAACTTCCGCACTTCTACTTTTAACACTTCTGGTAATAAAATCCTAATACTCTATTAGCTCTATTTCGGGGCCTCAATACATTGTTTCCTAGGTCGGAGGTCTGGGCTCACCCTCACTCCAAGATCTTTTTCACCTTCTGATCTTTTCAGCGATACATTGCTTATGGTGTATCTTTTACCAGGGTTTTTTCTACCAACATTCATAACGCTACATTTATCAATATTAAATTCCATCTGCCATCTGACTGCCCACTCGTTAATTTTATCTAAGTCTCCTGCAATATGTTTACGTCGACTGTGATCCAATAATCCTACCAACTTATTTATCATCAGAAAAACTTGCTGATATCACTGCTAATCCCACTATCCAAGTCGTTGAGGGTAAATCAAAAATAGTAATGGGCCCAAACGGGACCCTTGTGGAACTCCACTTGTCACCAGTCCCCATTCAGATTTGGAACCATTAATTGTAACCCTTTGGGTTGCCTTTACTAGCCAAAGCCTGATCCAATGAAGAACCTTCCCATCCCATGAGCCCTAACCTTATTTAAGAGCCCCGCTCGTTGGAAATTTTGTCAAATGCCTTACTAAAGTCCGATTATTATATCATAATCCTTATCATTATCTGCCGCTCATAAACTTCCTATAAAAACTCAATAAATTGGTGAGACATGACCTACCCTTGGTGAATCCATGTTGTGAATCATTGATCAAACTATGTTTATCTAAGTGCTCTCTAATGTTTTTTGCAATAATAGATTCCAAAAATTACCCCCCCACTGATGTTAGACTTACGGGTCGATAATTTGACTTTAGTCCTCGTCTCCCTTCTTAAATATGGGAACAACATTTCCTTTCCTCCACAATAATGGCCCCATCGCCTATCTCAACCGATTTCCTAAAAATGGCACTAACGACTCACTAACAACCTCCCCCTTTCATTCCTTTAATACCTGGGATACACTTCATCGGTCCTGGCGATTTAAATGTTTCATTTTTCTATACCCTTCCACCATTTCCCTAGTTATCAAATATCTTTGAGTTTCTCCTCATCGCTTTCCTTGAACATCTGTTCATATCAGGTATCGTCTGTGTATCCTCCTCCGTAAAAACACTTAAGAAAAAATCATTTAGACTCCTACCACATATCCTCATCCGTATTTAAGACCTTCACCCTGTCCCGACCTTAAGGGCCCAACTTAATTCCCTTGTCTTGTTTTATAAACCTGATAGAACCCTTTGGGTCCCTGTTTCGCCTGTTCTGCTACTTTAATCTCATAATTGTTTTTTAGCAGCTCGAGTTAATTTCTTCACTGTCCTCGCCATCACGTTATACTGTTCTTGTTTTACCAATCCTGCCTTGAACCTTAAATAAATGTTTCTTTTTACTCCAATGTTGTGTTTTAACTTGGTGGTCATCCAATTTTGGATCACTCTTTTCGGACCTTATCTCCCTATAAGGGAAAATTTCTTTTCTGTCCGTCAATTATATTCCTTACAAATGAGATATAATCATCCTCGGCTCCGACCATCACTTCCCCTCTAACCTCTCTAATTACCTTTCCCCAGCCCTGACCCACTTCCCCTGTCTAACCCCCCTCTAATTATCTCCTCAGCCTCGACCTCACTACCATATTTGACCGCGCCAATTACCCCCAGGTGCCTTCCTAATCCTTTATAATTGGCCTTTCCAGCTGACAACGCCTTGTCCTGGGACACTTTTTGCTCCTCCATCCCACACCTCTTATTAATAACCTCCAGGTTTTCTTCTTAATCCCGCATAATTGGCCTTTCTGAAAAATTTGGTATTCGATGCCTATTGCCACTTAATTTTCCAACTTCCCCTTTTAAGCTAAATCTGATCTCATAATGGTCGCTATTTTCTAAATTCCCCCCGACCTCCACATTTGTAACTAAATCGTCTCTATTTGTCAGCAAAAGATCTAGAATATTGTCTCCTCTAGTAGGCTCCTTGATTGCTTGACTTGGAAGTTACCTGGATTATATTTAACAATTCATCTGCATCGCTGTCACCTATGATTAAATCCCAGTCTATATTCCTAAGATTAAAACTCCCACCACGCATAATCGATTATATCTGCAGGCCTTGTTTATTTCTTCCCATATAGGAGCTGAATCCTCTTTACATAAGTTTGGAGGCCTATACACTACACCAAAAACCATTTTCTCAGTTCCTCCGAAACCTCTACCCATATAGACCTATGCGGTCATCGTTTTTTAAACATTTTTAACCAAACACTGCAATGCACCCTTTTTCATAAAGCGAAACTCCCCCCTTTCCTCGCCCTCCTCCCTCTGCCCCTTTGTGAAAAAACTTTCCCCCAAGCATCTCAAACCCCGGGAAATAGTACTATTTTTTTGATCAAAAAACCCTTTGCTTATAAACACCTTTTGAAAAAAATCAAACACTTTTAATTGAAGCAATATTTAACCCCCCCTGTTACACCCACACACACACACACACCCCACACCCACACACACACCCCCGCGGGGTTAGGGGGAAAACGGTGGTGGGGGAGCGGAAAGCAGAGGGGGTTAGCGTGGGGCCAAAATGCTTTCCCTCGGTGACCCGAGTTCGATTCCCATTCCCAAAAAGCCACTACTATTACAATTTTCACTACAACTACTACAACTTACAAACCCATTACTCCCAAAATTTACTACAAACCCCCCCACCACTACTACTACTCCCATTATCCCAACGGGGTTTACCACCGATTTTACCACCACCCAACGAACAACACCCCCCCCCGAAACCACCCCCACACCCCCCACACCCAACCCCAACAATGCAAAGAACCCCCATTTACACACCACAAAAACCCCCACAAATTTTCCCAAACCAACACCCCAAAAAAAACCTACTTTCTAAAATTAAAGAACCAAAAAAAGGTTTCCTTCAAACAAAAATTTTATACCCTTGAAAAGGAATTTAACACAAATTTTGGTTTTTTTCCCCTTTGGGGAATTTTAAAAACCCGGGGGGAAATTTGAAAGGGGAACTTTTTTGGTTTTTTTTTGGTGGGTTTTTGGGTTGGGGGTTGGGGGGGGTTGTGTGTGTTTGTGTGTGTGTGTGTGTGTGTGTGTGTGTGTGTGTGTGTGTTTTGTGTGTGTGTGGGGGTGGGGGTGTGTGTGTGTGTGTTTTTGTTTTTGTGTTTTGTGGTTGGTGTGTTGTGTGTGTGTGTGTGTGGGTTTGGGGTGTGTGTGTGTGTGTGGGGTTGTGTGTTGGTGTGTGTGTGTTTGTGTGGGGGTTGTGTGGGGGGGGTGTGTGTGGTGTGGTGTGGGGTGTGTTGTGTGTGGGGTGTGTGTGTGTGTGTGTGTGGGGGTTTTGTGTGTGGGGGTGTGTGTGTGTGGGGGTGTGTGTGTGTGTGTGTGTGTGTGTGTGTGTGTGTGGGGTGGTGTGTGTGTGTGTGTGTGGGGTTGTGTGTGTGGGGGTGTGGGGTGTGTGTGTGTGTGGGTGGGTGTGGGGGGGGGGGGTTTTTTTGGGTGTGGGGGGTGGGTGGGGGGGGGGGGTGGGGGGGGTGGGGTGGGTTTTTGGGTGGGTGGGTGTGTGGGTGGGGGGGGGGGGGGGGGGGGGGTGGGGGTGGGGGGGGGGGGGGGGGGGTGGGGGGTGGGGGGGGGGGGTGTGGGTGGGGGGTGGGTGTGTGGGGGGGTGTGGGTGGGTGTGGTTTTGTGTGTGTGGGGTTTTGTGTGTGTGTGTGTGTGTGGTGTTTTGTGTGTTTTGGTTTTGGGAAAGGGAAGGAATCGGGGAGGAAAGATAATAAGAACTGAAAATAAATTTAAATAAAGGAAGGGGAAGGGAAAAGGAAGGGTAGGGCAGGTGAAGGTAAGGGAAAAAAAGGGAAAAAAAGAGGTGAAGATAGAAAAAAAAAACGAGAGGAAGAGAGGAGAAGAGAGAGAGAAAAGAGAGAGAGGGGAGAGGAGAGAGAGAGAGAGAGGAAAAGGAAGGAGGGGAGAGAAGCAAAGTGGGGGGAGGAAAAGTCATAAATTTATATAAAATTTCAAGAAAAAATCAAATATTTTCCTGTTATGATAAAGAAAATTGGGCTTGGGGGGGAAGGGAAAAGGGAGGGAAGGGGGGGGAAAAAGGGAGGAAAAGGGGAAAGGAGGGAGGAAAGGGGGGAAAAAAAGGAGGGGGAAAGGGGGAAAAAGGGAGGGGGGAAAGGGGGGAAAAAAGGGGGGAAAGGAAAAAGGGAGGAAAAAGGGGGGGGAGGAAAGGGGGAAAAGGGGGGAGGAAGGGGGGGAAAAGGGGGAGGAAAGGGGGGGAAAAAAAGGAGGGGGGGAAAAAGGGGGGAAAAAGGGGGGGGGAGGAAAGGGGGGAAAAAGGGAGGGAGGGGGAAAAGGGGGAGGAAAGGGGGGAAAAGGGGGGAGGGGGGAAAAAGGGAGGGAGGAAAGGGGGGGAAAAAGGGAGGGAGGGAGGAAAAGGAGAGGGGGGGGAAAGTGAGGGGGGAGTGAGGGGGGGGAGGGAGGGAGGAAAGGGAGGTATAGGGGGAAAAAAGAGGAAGTGAGTGTGTTTCATTAAAGTAATACCATTTTTTTTCATTAAATTTTTTCCTCTTTCATGGGGAAAAATGAAAAAGAATCGATAAAAATAATAATAATAATAATAAAAATAAAAAAAAATAAAAAAAATAATAATAATAATAATAATAATAAAATAATAATAAAAAATAATAATAAGTTCTATTAAAAATAATGAAAAAAGAAAAAAATAGAGAAAATGAAAAAAAAAAAGGGAATAATGAAAAAGAATATGAAAAAAAAAAAAGAAAAAAAAAAAAAAAATAGGTAAAAAAATACTTTTTCCCACACAGAAATTTTGGGTTTTTTCTTTTCAAAACGGGGAAAAAAACTAGGAAGAGTTTTGACAAAAGGTTTTGAGCTTTTGAGGTAAAAAAAAGTAAAAAAAAAACGTAAGGAGGAACTCACAAGTTTGACGAAAAACGAGGAGGGGACAAGAGGAAGGGGAAAAAAGGGAGGGGGAGGGGGGAGGAGGAGGAGGAGGAGGGAGGAGGAGGGGGGGAAAGAAGGAGGGGTAAAACCGAACGCACAATCGCACCTTTATACAAACCTAGATGCTTTAAAAATTTTCCCATTCCCCCCTCTCCCCTCTATTTTCTATCTCTCTTTTTTTTCTCTTTCTCTGACTCTCCCCAAGTTTGGGAAATGCGCGTCTGAAGCAAATTTTTCAGAACAGAAAAAGCAAAGACTGAGTCCCTTTGGTGGGGGAAAGGAGGAGGAGGGGGAAAGGGGAGGAGGAGGAGAAAGGAGGGGAGGAAAAGGGAAATTTAGGGAGAAGGCATACTGGGTTTAGGTAAGAAGAGGGGGAAATGAAAAGGTAATGGGAAAGAAGGGTGAGAGGTGAAGGAAGAAAGGGGGGAAGGGTGAAAAGGGATAAAGGAAGGAAAGGGGGAAAAGAGGGAGGGGAAAGGGGGAGTGTGAGGGTGCATTACTTTCCTTTCCTAATGAACTCGTAGAACTTCCCCCCTCCTCCTCCTCCTACTGCTCTTCATTATCATAAATTTCGTTTTTCCTTTTCCCCCTTCCTGCCCTTTTTCCTATTTCCAAAAAGGGGTTTTTCAGTATCATCATATATCTTTACTTCCTCTTTTTTTTTTTGCCCTTTTTTTTTTCCCCTTTTTCCTCCCCTTTTCCTTTCTCTTTTCCCCTTTTCTCTCTCCTTTTCTCCTCTCCCTCTCTCTCTCTCTCCTCTCTCTGGTTTTAACAACAGGACCAGTATTCACCATGGTCAGGAAAATTACAGTACCCCACACACACCACCCCACCCCCACACAGAGACAAAAGACACAACACAGACACAGACACAGACAGACAACACAAAACCCCACACACAACACACAACCCCCACATCACACACACACCCCTTAGTGGTGTACCACTTAGGGTCTCCCGGGGGTAGGGAGGGTAATTTCCCTGGTGTAGGGGGAAACAAGCTCGGGGGCCAAAAAGAAGTCCCCGGGGGGATCCCTGGGCGGGGCGGAAACAATGGGTTTTTTTCCTTTTAAAAACCCCAGGGCCCCCGTCCCCCCCCGCAGTGAAAGGGTACCCGGGGGTTAGCCGGGGGTTTTTGACCTGCCCCCTCCGGGGGGCTGGCTTCCCGGGCCCAAAACTAAGCCCCTAAGGTGAATGATAAAAAAGTTGATATGGAGACGGGGCCATCGGCGTTGCTCAGGCCCTGTAAAAAACAACCCAGATGAATAAAATAGATGAATACCACCACACACACACATACACCCTACACACACACACACATAAACATCCCCACCCAGACAGACGACAGACAGACAGACACACCCACACAATGGACAAAAAGGATGGAACGAAGGGGGGACACCGGGTGGACACGTAAACACGGTTGGACAAGGGAAGCGGTTTATTTCCCTGGCTAAAAGGGCACGACAACAGGGTGGGCTGACTGACTGTTTTTCCTGACTGACCCGACTGTTTACCTGACTGACTGCTGACTGACTAATTTTGGGGGGACTCATTTCTGACTGTCGGAAAAAATTTTTTGCCCCGGGTTTTCCTGACTGCCGACTGCTGCTACCCTGACGACAGACTGTTTACCGACTAATTTTCCCGACTGACTGACTAACTGACTGGGTTGGGGTTTTTGACTGGCTGACTGACTGGGTAACTGACTGATTAAGTGGGTTGACTGACTGACTGACTGCTGGGCCCAGGGCTGATGATTGGCCTTTTCTCACCCGCTGTTTATCTGACTGATTGATTGGGTGACTGTTTTTTTGATACCCTAAAGCATTTTTACAAGTCCCGACCCCTTTTCTCCCCTCTCTCTCCCCTCTCTTCTCCTCCCCTCTCTCTCCATTTTCTCTCTCTCTCTCCCCCTAATCAGGTTAATCCCGCCTGCAGTCTTATTTCCCATCTTCCCTTGTCTGTATGCTCCTACGTTTAAAATTTAAACATTTATTTTTGATAAAAAATTTTGATTTTTTTTGGGGGGTTGCCAAAAAAAACCCTTCTACTATTATTTTTGGTGGTTGGGAAAACAGATGATTTATGATGGAGAAGGAAAATAAAATGAAGCCCAGATGGATGATAGGAAGGGGAGGGAAAAAGGGGGAGGAAGAGGAAGAGGGGGGTACGTTGGGTTTTTTAAAAGGAAAATTTAAAAATGAGGGAAGTATGAGGGAAGATTTGGA
>JACEEZ010019031.1:106373-118873 GCA_016584305.1 Chionoecetes opilio | reverse complement strand
TGTTTGGCGGTCAATGCATGCACTGCCCTGCCCTGCCCTGCCCTACCCTGCCTGCCCTGCCCTTGCCCTGCCCTGCCCTTACCCTGCACTGCCTGCCCTGCCCTGCCCTGCCCCTGCCCTGCCCTGCCCTACCATGTTTTCTACCAGTCTCCAACTCCTGCCTCCTTCCTTCCTTCCTTCTCCTGTATTTCCCTCCTTCCTTCCTACCCTGTCTCCTACCCATACCCAAACCTGCTTTCTCTTCCTTCCTTCTGTCTCTCCTCTTCCTTCTTTCCTCTGTATTTCCATCGCTTCCTTCATACCCTGTTTCCTACCATACCCAACCCTGCCTAACCTGTCTTCCTACCCATGGCCAAACCCTGCCTTCTTCCTCCTCCTTCTGTCTTCCCTCTTCCTTCTTTCCTCCTGTATTTCCCTCCTTCCTTCTTCCTTCCTTCCTACCTTCCCAAACATTCCCTTTCTCTTCTAACAATTTCCTTCCTTCCTCCTTCCTTTGACTCTCATGTAACGAAGTGTGGTGTGTGTGTGTGTGTGTCTGAGGGTGTTGTCTGCTTTCCTTCCTCTCTCGCTCTTCTCTCTCGCCTATCTCTCTCTCTCTCTCTCTCCTCCTCTCTCTCTCTCCTCTCTCTCTCTCTCTCTCTCTCTCTCTCTCTCTCTCTCTCTCTTCTCTCTCTCTCTCTCTCTGTCTCTCTATCTCAAACAGGCACGTGTTTATAATTAAATGCCTAAAGATGCTTCGACATGTTTTATTAAGTATGACACCTTTTTGTATAACATTCTTGGATCGCGCTTGTTATGTGCTGCGTGATGATGATGATGCTTTTATGCTGGCATGCTGTCCTATATTACATTCTTATATCTTCCCTTATTCGAAGTCTGATCCAAAAGTTTAAGAAAAAAGTATCCGATGACGTTGTTTTCTTTTTTGTCTTACTCTCATTTTGCCAATTTTAATTTTCTCTGTAGTATTCTTTTTTTTCTCTCTGTCTGTTTCTTGAGTTCTGTGCTGGTCTGTTTCTCTATCTATCTCTGTTTCTCCATTCTCTGTCGCTTTCTCTCTCTCTGTGTTTTTGTCTGTCTGTCTCTATATGTCCTCTCTCTCTCTGTCTTTTGTCTGTCTGTCTCTCTCTCTTCTTTTTGTCTCTCTGTCTCTCTCCTCTGTCTGCTTTGTCTGTGGGTCGTCTCTCTCCATTCTGCTCTCTCTGTCTGGTTCTTCTGTTTCTCTCTGTCGTTTTTTCTCTGTCTGTCTGTGTCTGGTTTTTCTCTTACTGTCTGTCGGTGTCTGTCTGTCTGTATTTTTCTGGTCTGTCTGCATACCCTTTCTCTTGTCTGTCTGTCGGTTCCTCTCTTTTCTCTCCTCCTCTTCTTCCTCTCTCTCTCTCTCTCTCTCTCTTCTCTCTCTCTCTCTCTCTCTCTATCTCTCTCTCTCTCTCATAGTTTAGACAAGCTCGTTCTCGTTGATCAAAAAATAGATCCTCATTATTATTATCGCGTTTTATCATTATTCCAAATCTTTTTCGGAAGTATTTTTTTCTATTTCGATAATCAGCATGAACTTTTGGACAATCGAATTGTAGTCCCAATTTTATATTATTGTGATTTTTAGTATTAGTATTATTATATATTATTACTATTATTAGTACTATTATTATTTACTATTATACTACTAAACAAACTGCAATACTAGACGATTTGCGCGTGAATAATGTATGTGTGTGTGGTGTGTTTGGTGTGTTGTGTGTGTGGGGTGTGTGGGTTTTTGTTTCAATCATAAGCTTTACCAAAATTAATTAATGTACGTGAGAGAGAGAGAGAGGCGCGCGCGCACGAGAGAGAGAGAAGAGAGAGAGAGAGAGAGAGAAAAAAAAAACAAAATTTAAAATATGTGTATTTTGCCACTAGCTATAGTTCAAAAAGGAGCGTTATAAAATCTCCCATTGTTCATATATATCTTTTTAAATGACATGTGTTTTTCATGTTTATGCGTATGTCATGCTGTGTCACTGTTGCCCACCCCAACCAACACACACGCAACACACACAACACACACACACACACACACACAACACACCACACCCACACCACACACAAACAAATCGCATCTCATGTTATCTCTTTATTCCTTTTTTCTTTCACGTTCACACACCACACACACACACACAGACACACACATACACACACACACACCACACACACACACAAACCACACACACACACACACACATTCACACAGAATACACACACAAACACAAACACAGAAACACAGACACACAGACACAGACACCCGCACACACACAACACACACACACACACACAAACACACACACACAACACACAGCGTCCTTCATATCATAATTACAAACGTGCATGGGAATTTCCTGTTTTGCGTACATGTTTCGAAATTCGCTTCCCACACCTGAGAGAAGGAAAAAAAATAATATCTTGTTTCCATGACAGTAAATTATTACCTGTCGTTTCCTCTCCTAAGCTGTTGACAACGTGTTTGATAAGTATCGTAGTGTTCATTAAATTACTTATTTGTGTCTGTTTTGTGAAGTGTGTTAAAATTAATGTCGAGGTTTTTTTTATCCTTCGTTATTTTTATATTTCTTGGGGTTTTTTCGTTTTTCTTTTTTTTGTCCAGAGTTTTGGTGTTTTCCTCCGTTTTTTTTGGTTTATTTTCGGTTTTTGTGTCGTGTTTTTTTGTGGCTGTGCTTTTTTTGTGGCGTGTTGTTTTGTGGCGTGTTTTTTGGGCGTGTTTTCTTGTGTGGTTTTTGGGGTACGTATTTTTTGGTCGTGTGTTTTTTTGTGTCGTGTTTTTTGGTGACTACGTTTTTTTTGTGTGTGTTTTTTTTGTGTCGTGTTTTTTTTGTGTCGCGTTTTTGTTGTGTCGTGTTTTTTTGGTCGTGTTTTGTCCTCTGCTTCTTCTTTTTTTATCCGCCGCTATTTCGCTTTTTTGGGATATTTTTTGTCTTCACCGTTATTTGAAGTTTTTTCCCTCCGGGTTTTTTGGTGTTTATTTCGTTTTCTTTGTTCGTCGTTTTTTTCAAGACTTTTCTCCGTTTTTTTTGGTGTTGCAATAATATTTTTCATTCCCTTTTTAAATTGCGTTTTTCATTTTTCTAAACTAATTTTTTTTATTTTCGTCCGTGTTTTTTAGTTTTTTTTCGAATATAATTTTTTTCCTTGTTTTTTCATTTGGTTATTTTTGTTGTTAATTTATTTTTTTATTTTTTTATTTATCATTTTTCATTTCATTCTTTTCTTCTAGATCATAATTTCCGTTTTCTCCTTTTTTATGGTATCTCTTTTCTTCTCCTTTATTTAATATATACCTACGTTCTCTTCTCTTACATCCTTGTCATTTTTTTACATTATCTTTTTGATCTTTTTCTTTTTATTTTTTCTTTCTTTTCTTTCTGATTTTCTAATTTTTTTCATATTTTTTCTACGTTTCATATTTTCAATTCATCCTCTTTTTTTTTTTTTCATCCACTTTTTGCATTTTCTGATCGCACGTAATTACTCGCTGTTAATTTATCGGAGTAATTATTTTTTTCCAAACCCACCACAACCTGCCGCCGGACACACCTGAAAATTCACACACTGTTAAACCTTTTTATTAATATTTTTTATTAAAAGTACATTTTTTTGTACTATTTTACGCTTTAATTTTTTATTTTCCTTATCATTATTTATTATTATTCATTATCTTATTATTATTATCATGACTATTTTTTGGTTTTTCTCTTGACACACATACTACAAAATTCGCAACCTGTTAAATGACCTTTTCTGATCATTAATTACTATTAGCATACTGTGTATTATCATTACAATGATTATGATCATTATTACAAACTCCGTTTTTCCACATTTCCAAAAAAATAACTTAATATTTCTAACATTTCCACATCTGTTATATTTCCAAACCTGTCCACGCTACCCCTTGCGCTTAGTCATATTATAAAGCACACCGCACATCAAAGCCCACACCTGCGGCAGTATTTCTACACATGCACATGTTTATAGCACTGCTACACACCTGTCGTGCTTACAGATGGCCATGAGTGTAATTTTCTTCCCCCAACACCTGTGGCTAATTGCACTCCTATGACAGGTGTGGTGTGGTGTCCCCCTCCCTGTGTGCTGTGCTTGTGTGGGTCTGTGTCTGTGTCTGTGTATGTGCTCCCGCCTGTGTCTGTTGCCTGTGTCGTGTTCGGGCGGTTTTGTGTGTTGTGTGTGCTGTGTGTTGTGTGCGGCGGGGTGCCCCGTGTTAAGTAAGTAAGTGTATCCTTGTCCACAGCAATTATTATACTATATACATAACAATTTAATAATAATATTGGAATGGAATCTGTCGAGCCAAGGCTCCTTGACAGAGATATATCTATTAAAAAAAAATTTATATTACAATTTAGCTCGTATTGTGGCATCAAATATAACATTATAGTATTACATCAGTATTTGTACAATGTTATTTGATTAAGAAAAACAGATTCAGCAAATGGACCACTATCTACATCATTTATTGAGGATCTCCTACAATTGGTAGTTGCGTGAATATTACTTTTTAATTTTTTTTTAACTCGAGGCATACTACCGAATTACAGAGATTGTTTTCAAGTCTCCCGTTGGTAAAGTGTTCCATAAATGAGGACCAAAATAAAAGATACTGTTCCTGATGGACCTGAGGTGTTCGATATGGCGGACAAACTAAATTAACATTATTATTTCTAGTGGCTGTGAATGGTTTCTAGTAAGTTAAAAAATGGAAGTTCCCTTTCGTTTGTTAATACTTTTAAAAAGTATAGCAGAAGAAAGTATGATGGATAGAGTAAAAATTTTAGAAAGCTTGGTTCTGAAAAATATATTGGCTGTAGAATCAATTTAACCTAAATGAAATATACATCTCAAAATTTTGTTTTTGCTGCTATTTTTAATTACTAATGAAGAGTAGGGCCAAGTACATGCATACTGACACACAATATAATAGGGTGAGGGTAAACAACGGGTAGTATATACTGATGATCATAGCTTCGATGTGAGGTGATTACGTACCTTATAATAATATGCCACACATTCGGGATCGGATTAGTTTGGAATAGACATCATGTATCTGCAAGCTCCAATTCAAATTGTCATCTATCATGGCCCAGGAATTTTGTATGCGTTCACTTTTAATAATATCACCCTCTAAGAACAGTGGGAGGGAGATGGTTGTTTAAGGAACGATTTTGAAAGAGGGGATATAGTTGTTTGGAAGTTATTAAGTTATATTTGTTAGTTTTTATCCATGATTAATTAATTCTCGTTCTATAGTTAAAAGTGTGTGTGTGTGTGTGTGTGCGTGTGAGAAAAAAAATTAGAAATTACTCCAAAGAAGACTCAAAAGATCAAGAAAAAAGGAACAATTTAATGATTAATATAATAATAATAATAATAATAATAATAATAATAATAATAATAATAATAACTACTATCGATTAATTAAAACTTCCACCTTTAATATTATTTTGTTTTATATTTGAATAACCAAAAAATATATATAGACAGAAAATATTTATAACCTGTGCCGGTATAGTAAGAGAAATTATGTACGAAAAAAAAAATTGCTCTCTCTCTCTCTCTCTTCTCTCTCTCTCTCTCTCTCTCTCTCTCTTCTCCTCTCTTCTCTCTCTCTCTCTCTCTCCTCTTCTCTCTCTCCCTCTCTCTCTCTCTCTCTCTTCTCTCTCTCTCTGCAGGACCTTTTTTTTAGAATTATTTTAATTTGTTTTGGATTGCTAGATCATGAGTTTGGGTGTGTGTGTGTGTGTGTGTTGTGTGTGGGTGGTGTTCTGTGTGTGATGTGTGTGTGTGTGTGCGTGTCCGGCAATTCAGGCGACACAAATTGGGGCAGGTAACGCCTTTTTTGCCTGCTAATTACACGTTAAATTGGTTAATTGGACTATTTACACTGAATAATTGGACTAGGGCCGTGTGTATGTCTGTATGTACGGTTATATCTAGTATGTTGTATTATGTTTATATCTAGGATGTATGTATGATGTACGTTTAATCTATGTATGTAGTATGTATGTATATCTCTGTATGTATGTATGTAGTTTCTATCTATGGATGATGTATGTATGTTGATATTAGTATGTATGATGGTACGTTTATATCTTGTATGTATGTATGTAGGTTGATATCTATGTAGTAGGTATGTATTTTATATCCCATGTATGTATGTATGTTTCTATATATGTATGTAGGTATGGATGTTTAATCTAGGTATGTATGTTGTATGTTTATATCTATGTATGTTATGTATGTATGTTTAGTAATCTATGTATGTATGTATGTATGTTTATATCTATGATGTTGTAGGTATGTATGTTTTTAATCTAGTATGTATGTATGTATTGTATGTTGATATCTATGTATGTATGTATGTATGTTTTATATCTATGTATTATGTATGTATGTAGTTTATATATATGTTGTATCTCCACAAAAGAAAACAGTATATATATTCGACAAAAAATAATTACCTTGGATAAAAAAAAAAAAAAAAAAAAAAAAAAAAAAAATACCGGAGGGATGAAAAAAGAAGCGAAAAACACCACACAAGAACAATAAATACGAAATGTGAAATAAACGAGGACAAAAAAACTTTCCCCCAAAAAAAATATCAAAATAACGAAGGATAAAAACGAAGGATAAAAACACGGAAAGCATAAAAAACGAACAAAAAAACATTCAAAATAATAATAAAAAATAACGTAGGACAAAAAAAAACACTAAAATTATACGATTAAAATAATGTAATATTCGGCAAAAAATCTCAACCGTAAAAAATGGGGTAGTAGTTAGTAGTAGTAGTTGTGGTAGTAGTAGTATAGTAGTATTAGTAGTAGTAGTAGTAAGTAGTAGTAGTAGTAGTAGTAGTAAGTAGTAGTAGTTAGTTAGTAGTTAGTAGTCGTAGTAGTAGTAGTAGTAGTAGTAGTAGGTAGTATAGTTGTGGTAGTAGTAGTTAGTAGTAGTAGTAGTAGTAGTATAGAGTAGGTAGTAGTAGTAGTCGTAGTCACCACCTCAGTAGAGTAACCCGCCCGGTTAGTCAGTTGTGTACACAGTGAACAGATAGTATTCCTGGCCTTTTTTGTAGACGTACGCTAGTAGTAGTAAGTAGTAGTAGGTTAGTAGTAGTAGTGTTTAGTGTTATGTAGTAGTAGTTTTGTCCACACGTGTTATGTTTTGTGTGTGGTAGTAGTAGTCCCCCCCCAGCTCGCACAGCTAGTCGTAGGCGTCGTTAGTAGTCTAGTAGTAGTAGGTTGTTAGTGTAGTAGTCCGTGGTAGCTAGAAGCCAGTAGTAGTAGTAGTAGTAGTAGTAGTAGTAGTAGTAGTAGTAGTAGTAGTAGTTGTGGTAGTAGTAGTAGTTGTTGTAGTAGTAGTAGTAGTAGTAGTTGTAGTAGTAGTAGTAGTAGTTGTAGTAGTAGTAGTAGTGGTTGTAGTAGTAGTTAGTAGTTGTGTAGTCAGTAGTAGTAGTTGTTGTAGATAGTAGTAGTTGTAGTAGTAGTAGTAGTAGTTGTAGTAGTGTTAGTAGTAGTAGTAGTAGTAGTGTATCGTAGTTGTCGGTAGTTAGTAGTAGTTTTAGTAGTAGTAGTAGTAGTAGTAGTAGTAGTAGTTAGTAGTAGTAGTAGTAGTTGTGGTAGTAGTATTAGTTGTTGTAGTAGTAGTAGTAGTAGTAGTTGTAGTAGTAGTAGTAGTAGTTGTAGTAGTAGTAGTAGTATGTTGTGTCGTAGTAGTAGTTGTTGTAGTAGTAGTAGTAGTTTGTTTAGTAGTAGTAGTAGTGGTAGTAGGTAGTTAGTAGTGTAGTAGTAGTAGTAGTAGTTGTAGTAGTAGTAGTAGTAGTGTAGTGTATTAGTAGTTTTGTAGGAGTAGTAGTAGTGTTGTAGGAGTAGTAGTAGTTGTTAGTAGTATTAGTAGTAGTTGTAGTAGTAGTTGTAGTAGTAGTAGTAGTTGTGGTAGTAGTAATAGTAGTGTTGTTAGTAGTAGATAGTAGTTGTAGTAGGGTAGTTTTAGTAGTGGTTAGTAGTAGTAGTAGTAGTAGTATTTGTTTGTAGTAGTAGTAGTAGTTGTAGTAGTACAGTAGTAGTTTTTGTAGTAGTAGGGTAGTAGTTGTAGTAGTGGTAGTTGTAGTGTGGGTAGTAGTAGTAGTAGTAGTAGTAGTGGTAGTATAATAGTAGTAGTAGTGGTAGTGTTAGTAGTAGTGTAGTAGTTGTTAGTAGTAGTAGTAGTTGTAGTTAGTAGTAGTAGTTGTTGTAGTAGTAGTTGTTAGTAGTAGTTAGTAGTGTTGTAGTAGTAGAGTAGTTGTTGTAGTAGTAGGTAGTAGTGGTATTAGTGGTTAAGTGTAGTAGTGGTAGTAGTAGTAGTAGTAGTAGTAGTGGTAGTAGTAGTAGTAGTATTGGTAGTGGTTAGTAGTAGTAGTAGTAGTAGGTAAGTAGTAGTAGTAGTAGCATAGTAGTAGTATAGTAGTAGTAGCAGTAGTAGTAGTAGTAGTAGCAGTATTGTTATTATTATTATTATTAGTAGAGTAGTAGTAGTAGTAGTAGTAGTAGTAGCAGTAGTAGTAGTAGTAGTAGTTACGTAGTAGTAGTCAGTAGTAGTAGTAGTTTAGCAGCAGCAGCAGCAGGATTGTGATTATTATTTATCATTATTATTATTATTATTATTATTAGTAGTAGTAGTAGTAGTAGTAGTAGTAGTAGTAGTAGTAAGCAGTATTAGTATCAGTAGTAGTAGTAGTAGTAGTAGTAGTCGTAGTAGTAGTAGCAGTAGTAGTAGTAGTAGTAGTAGCAGTAGAGTAGAGTAAGAGGACAGGTTCTGGACGGGTTACTCAGGGTGGGAGGTTGATTAAGTATGGCGGCGCTTTGGTGTCACGACAGGTAGGTCAGTAGTGGATATTGGTGAGCTCAGGGGGGGGTGAAGGGGGGTTACAGGTGATAAGAGGGGAGAGGTAGGGGGGAGGGGCAGTACAAGATATAATCAGGGGGGCAGGGGGTACAGGGGGTAAGATGGAGGGGGTACAGGTGGTAAGAAAGGGTGGAGGTTAGGGGGGGGTGGGGTGCGTGGGTTATAAGAAAAGGGGGCGGGGGAAGGGGAGGGGGGAAAAGGGGGGTTAAGTGTCAATGGGGGGTCGTGACACACTAAAGAGTAGGTAGTAGTAGTAGGTAGTAGTTGATTGTTGTAGTAGTAGTAGTAGTAGTAGTAGTAGAGTAGGTATTTGTTGTGAGTTGTAGTTTTGTATAGTAGTAAGTAGTAGTAGTAGTTAGTAGTAGTTGTTAGTGTTGGTGGTGGTGGTGTATTATTGGTATGTAGTAGTGGTATTAGTGTAGTAAGTAGGTTTGGTAGTAGTAGTAGTAGTAGTAGTAGTAGTTGTCGTTGTAGTAAGTAGTTAGTAGTAGTAGTAGTAGTAGTAGTAGAGTAGTGTAGTGGGGTGGTGGTGGTGGTAGTAGTGCGTAGTAGTAGTGGTAGTAGTAGTAGTAAGTTGTAGCTAGTAGTAGTAGTGTAGTAGTAGTTGTAGTTGTAGTAGTAGTAGTAGTAGTAGTTCTGGTAGTAGAGTTGTAGTTAGTGTAGTTGTTAGTGTGGTGGTGGTGGTTTTTTTGTTAAAGAATATAATATTTAAACTATAATTTCTTAAAGCGGAATTTGTAAATAGAAATAAATGAATGAAATAAGTCACAAGAGAGAGAGAGAGAGAGAAGAGAGATGAGAGATGACGAGAGAGTGAGAGAGAGAAGAGAGAGAGAGAGAAAAAAAAAATACAGATATATATAGAGAGAGAGAGATACAAAATATACCTCAGGTCTGTTTACAAAATTATATTAAATGAACGTCACTATTTCATTCAACAACAGCAATATTTCACTAGTTATATTTATTATACATTTCTACACTTCTATATTTCTTTCATATATTTTTCACTGATTTATTTTTATTATGCAATTTTTTCCTTTCCTCAAAAAACTCTAAAATATCGATTACAATATCCTGAAAAAAAGACGAATTTCAGAAGGTTGAATTTTGTATCCAATAATTATTATTTACTATAATGAAGGACCTATATTTATTCATCATCATCATTATCATCATGAATTATCTGCAATGCACCAACGCGTAATTAGCCTCGTGTTGTAATTAGTCTCAATGGCTACCGGAAATGGGAGGTGCGTTGATGCTAATTAACTAGCCGCGCCGCAGGTAAGCATAGAGGAGGGGTGTGCAGGTGAAGCAGGAACCACTTTTTTATACGGGAGTTATGTTTTTTGGAGGCATTTTTTTTAAGGTTACGGATATTTGGGGAGCATTTTTTAAGGGGGGGCAATTTTGTAAGGGGGGAGATTTTGGTTGTTGTGATTTTTGGGGGGCATTTTTTTAAAGGGAGTGATTTTTGGGGGCATTTTCTAAGGGGTGATTTTGGGGCGGCAATTTTTAAGGGGGGGCAATTATTAAGGGGGGTATTTTTTAAGGGGGATATTTTTTAAGGGGGGATTTTGGGGGGCATTTTTTTAAAGGGAGGATGTTTGGTTGGGCATTTTTTTAAGGGGGGATTTTTGTAGGGGGATTTTTGTGGGGCATTTTTTAGGGGTGATTCTTGGTTGGGCATTTTTTGAGTATGGATTTTGGGTGTGGCCTTTTTTAAGGGGGTGATAATGGGTGGGTATTATATAAAGAAAAAAATAGTAAAAAACAGGTAGGCTACCTAAAGGGTTTCTCCTATCACCACAGGATCACTTAAACACCAGCCTTGCGCCACCACGCGCGAGGGCCAACCACCGGAGCCCGCGAGGGAAAAAAATTTAATAGCGCTATAAGGCTCCAACGTAACAAAATATGGTAGAAAGAAAGAGATAGAGAAAAAGGATACTGGTAAATAAATAAAAGTAAATAAGGAAAATAATACGTAAAGACGTAAAAATACAGGTAAAAAAAAAGATACCGGTTTGGGAGTTCACCTTGTTTCGTGATCACCGTTCGAATCCCGCAGGGTTGTTGCATCTCATATTTACCTGTTGCGTGTGTATGGCTATCACCTATCTCTCTATCTCTCTCTCTCTCTCTCTCTCTCTCTATCTCTCTTGGCTCTCGCTTTCTCGCTCTCGCTCTCGCTCTCGCTCTCGATCTCGCTCTCGCTCTTCGCTCTCGCTCTTCTCTCTCTCTCTCTCTCCTCTCTCTCTCGCTCTCGCTCTCGCTCCGCTCTCTATCTCTCTCTCTCTCTCTCTCTCTCTCTCTCTCTCTCTCTCTCTCTCTCTCTCTCTCTGGCTCTCGCTATCTCTCTATCTCTCTTCTCTCTCTTAAAAAACCTTCCCGCATACCAAATTTTACCTCATGAAATCCTCTTTCTTTTTCCTCCTCCTCCTCTCCTCCTCCTCTTCCTCCTCCTACCTACTCCTCCTCCTACTCTTCCTCCTCCTCCTCCCTTCCGCTCCTCCTCCTACCTCCCTCCTCTCCTCCTCCTCCTCCTCCTCCTCCACCTCCTCCTCCTACTCCTCTTTGGATTATTTTGGGTTTGTCCTCATGTCCAGATATTAGGACATTTTCGGTGGTGATTGTGTTGTTTAGGTGTGTGTGTGAACCGTCGCGATGGTCAGTGGATAGCGCGTTGGCCTGCCATTCTGTGGTAGCTGGTTTTTTTAACTGACAAATTGGGTGGTACGTCCCGCTTGAGCAAGGGGATGGGGGTGTTTGTGGTGTGGTGAGGTCCCAGCATTACCCAAAGATCGGTAATATGAGCTCCAACTCGCGTGGACAAGACCATGGGGGAATGACACACACACACACACCACACACCACCACACACACACACATACACACACACACCCACACACAGCATATTTCGTTATAAAAGCTATTTCGGAAACCGTAATTTCGTTATAAAAATATTAGGTTAAAACCCGTCATCACTTTTTTTTGCCATATTACCGAAGAATTTGAAACCACCACCACCACCACCACCACTGACTACTACTATACTACTACTACTACCACCACTACTACTACTACTAATACTACTACCATACCACTACCACTACCTTACGAAAAGTAGACCATTACTTCCTATCATTGGACCCCTTCTCACCCCCTATTATTACCCCCACTCTCTAATGTACATGTAGCCAAACCTTACCTGCTCCTCAAGTCTACAGGTATGGTGCGGTAAATACGTACCTTTAATAAACACATAGTACTAGATAACGTAAAGTAAAATACATGGTAATAAATGATTACACTAAATTCAATGATTACATAATTTCGGGATATATTATAGTCTATGGAATCCTGAGAGAGAGGAGAGAGAGAGAGAGAGAGGGCGAAGAGAGAGAGAGGAGAAGAGATGAAGCGCCAGAGGCAGAGGAGAGAGAGAGGAGAGGACGAGAGGAGATGAGAGACGACTAGAGAGAGAGACTGACGCTGCAAAAATTGGTTTATTATTTTTCATTTTTCGTGTGTTTTTTGAT
>JACEEZ010019031.1:93674-106348 GCA_016584305.1 Chionoecetes opilio | reverse complement strand
TCTCTACTCTCTCATCTCCACCTTCTCTCCCCCCCCTATTTATTGAGAGAGAGAGAGAAAAGAGAGAGAGAGAGAAGAAGAGAGAGAGAGAGAGAGAAGAGAGAGAGAGAGAGAGAGAGAGAGAGAGAGAGAGAGAAGAGAGAGAGAACTAGGGATAATTCGTGATGACCGAGAAAATACTAAGCAATTTATTTCCTCTCTTCTCTCTCTCTCTCTCTCTCTCTCTCTCTCTTCTTCTCTCTCTCTCTCTCTCTCTCTCTCTCTTTTCTCCTCTCTCTCTCTCTCCCCTGCATGAATCCCACGCCCATTTCCGCCGCCGCGCCCGTGTGTCTTGCCTAGGGGCGCCTATAGTGACTTGTGACCCGCTTGTGACCCGGGCATCGCCGCAGCGGGCTTTTAGTGTGGCTGTTTTACGGACGCCCTACCATTCGCCGCGCCCGTAGAGAGTGTGATTCAAGGGGTGGGGGGTGGGGTGTTAGTTGGAGGGGGTTGGGGTTAGTTGGGGAAGGTGTTGGGGGGGTGGGGGGTTTTTTAGTTGGGGAAGGGGTGTCGGTAGGGGGCGGTTTATTCCCCTATCTTCTCTATCCTTTTCTATCTATCGCTTATTCATCTATCTATTCATCTATATATTGTATCTATCATTCTATCTATTGATTTAAGGGGTTGTGGGTGTGTTGGGGGGTTGGGGGTGTTAGGAGGGGAAGGGGGTGTGGGTGTGGGTAGGGTTTTTTCCTGGGTTCTCCTGTTTTTTTCTCTGTCCGTCTGTCTGTTTTTATATCTGTCTGTGTCTGTTTTTTTCTCTCTGACTTTCTCTCTGTCTTTTTCTCTCTGTCTGTCTGTCTGTGTCTAGTTTTCTCTCTGTCTGTCTGTCTGTCTGTTTTTTTCTCATGTCTGTCTGTCTGTCTTTTTATCTCTGTCTGTCTGTCTGTGTCTAGTTTTCTCTCTGTCTGTCTGTCTGTCTGTTTTTTTTCTCTCTGTCTGTCTGTCTGTGTCTAGTTTCTCTCTGTCTGTCTGTCTGTCTGTTTTGTTTTCTCTCTGTCTGTCTGTCTGTTTTTATCTCTGTCTGTCTGTCTGTTTTTTTATCTCTGTCTGTCTGTCTGTTTTTTCTCCGTCTGTCTGTCTGTTTTTTTCTCTGTCTGTCTGTCTGTTTTTTTTCTCTGTCTGTCTGTTTTTTTTTCTCTCTGTCTGTCTATCTTTCTTTCTTCTCCTTCTCTCTGTCTGTTTTTTTCCTCTCTCTGTCTTCGTTTTTTTTTTCTCTGTCCTGTTCCCGCCTCTGTCTGTTTTTTTATCTCTGTCTGTCTGTCTGAATGTCTTTCTCTTGTTGTTACTCTATCCCTACCTTCCTCTATCTATCGCTATTTTACTGACCCCCTTCATTCCCGCGCCCATCGAAAGGGGGGGTGTTAGTGGGTGTTGGGGGGTGGGGGCGTGGTGTCAGGAAGGGGGATGGGGGGAGGAGTGTCAGGAGGGGGCGTGGTGTCGTAAAGGGGTGGGTCTGGGGGCGGGGCGGGCGCGGCGTGGACTAGAGGAGCGGGTGCGGGTGTGCTGGGTTGGCTCAGTGTGTGCGAGGCTGTCGTGGTGTCGTGTGGTCGTGTGAGCCCCGCGCCCCCTGCCCCGCGCCAGCTCTGTGACCCGCGTGCGTGGCAGTGGCGTGCGTGTGCGTGTGTTGAGGCGCGGCGTTGTGGCGCAAGTGTGGTGGCGTGTGGCCGTTGTGGCGTGTGGTGTTGTGGTGCGCTGGCGTATTGTGTGTGACACGTGGTGGCGTGTGTGACCCACGGCTCCTGTAACCCACCCCAGCCCCTGCCCCTGTGATGCTGTTTGTGCCCCTGCCCCTGCCCGGCCTCGTGCCCTCAGGCGCCCACGGTTCCCCTGCCACGCCCGGGGCAGCACCCGCACCCACCAACATGAAGGTGAGACCCAACGCCAGTCTGTAACCCGCCATCGCCAGTCTGTAGCCCGCCATCGCCAGGCTATAACCCGCCAGCCTGTAACCCGGCAGCCTGTAACCCGGCAGCCTGTAACCCGCCAGCCTGTAACCCGGCAGCCTGTAACCCGCCAGCCTGTAACCCACCAGCCTGTAACCCGCTGCTACCCTTACACCGAGGCGCCAGGCTACCCACTCTTCTCATTCCTAGGGGCACGTAACCCAGCCCCGAATATTCCTAGGCCTATCGCGCGGCCCGTCACTTAGGCCCCGTAGCCCCGCCCCGTGATAGGCGTAGCAGCCCCGCCCCGCCCCGCCCCGCCCCGCCCCGCCCTGCCCCGCCCCGCCCCCCGCGGCACGGTCGTAAGTCACTTTTGACCCCACTCATAATTTTGACTCCTGTTCCCAATTTCGTCTTTTTGACCCTGTGTGACATGGCGACGTGTTTGTACTTGTTTGGCGGTCAATGCATGCCCTGCCCTGCCCTGCCCTGCCCTACCCTGCCCTGCCCTGCCCTGCCCTGCCCTGCCCTACCCTGCCCTGCCCTACCCTGCCCTGCCCTGCCCTGCCCTACCCTGCCCTACCATGTTTTCTACCCATGTCCAACTCCTGCCTCCTTCCTTCCTTCCTTTCTCCTGTATTTCCCTCCTTCCTTCCTACCCTGTCTTCCTACCCATACCCAAACCCTGCTTTCTTCCTTCCTTCCTTCTGTCTCTCCCTCTTCCTTCTTTCCTCCTGTATTTCCCTGCTTCCTTCCTACCCTGTCTTCCTACCCATACCCAACCCTGCCCTAACCTGTCTTCCTACCCATGTCCAAACCCTGCCTTCTTCCTTCCTTCCTTCTGTCTCTCCCTCTTCCTTCTTTCCTCCTGTATTTCCCTCCTTCCTTCCTTCCTTCCTTCCCCTACCCTTCCAAACCTTCCCTTCCCTCTTCCAAACCCTTCCTTCCTCCCTTCCTTTGCCTCTCTTCCGTTGTTTCTCCTGTTTTCTCCTGAGGGTTCCTTTCCTCCTCTCTCTCCTCCCATCTCTCTCTACTTCCTTCCTCTCCCTTTCCTCTCTCGTACTTGTTGTGTCTATCTCTCCTCCCCCTCTTTTCTCTCCTCTCCTCTCTCTCCTCTCCTCTCTCTCCTCTCTTTTCTCTCTCTCTCTCTCTCTCTCTCTCTCTCTCTCTCTCTCTCTCTCTCTCTCTCTCAAACAGGCACGTGTATAATAAATGCCTAAGATGCTTCTGACATGTTTTAATTTAAGTATGACACCTTTTGTATACATTCTTGGGTCGCCGCTGTTATGCTGCTGCTGATGATGATGATGATGCTGTTATGCTGCATGCTGTTCCTATATTACATTCTTATATATTCCTTATTCGAAGTCTGATCCAAAAGTTATTAAGAAAAGTATCCTATCGACGATTTTTTTCCTTTTTTGCTTACTCGCATTTTTTCCAATTTTAATTTTTCTCTGTATCTCTTTTTTTTCTCTTGTCTGTTTCTTGAGTTTCTGTGTCTGTCTGTTTCTCTCTCTATCTCTGTTTCTCCATTTTCTGTCTCTTTCTCTCTCTCTGTGTTTTTGTCTGTCTGTCTCTATATGTCTCTCTCTCTCTGTCTTTTTGTCTGTCTGTCTCTCTCTCTGTCTTTTTGTCTCTCTGTCTCTCTCTCTCTCTGTCTTTTGTCTGTGGGTTCTCTCTCTCTCATTCTCTCTCTCTGTCTGTGTTCTTCTGTTTCTCTCTGTCGTTTTTTTCTCTGTCTGTCTGTGTCTGTTTTTTCTCTTACTGTCTGTCGGTGTCTGTCTGTCTGTATTTTTCTCTGTCTGTCTGCATTACCCTTTCTCTTGTCTGTCTGTCTGGTTCTCTCTCTTTTCTCTCTCTCTCTCTCTCTCTCTCTCTCTCTCTCTCTCTCTCTCTCTCTCTCTCTCTCTCTCTCTCTCTCTCTCTCTCTCTCTTATAGTTAGACAAGCTCGTTTCTCGTTGACCAAAATATTATCATCATTATTATTATCGCTTTTATCATTATTCCAAATCTTTTTCGAGTATTTTTTTCTATTTCGATAATCAGCATGAAATTTTGGACAATCGAATGAGTCCCAATTTCTATCATTATTGTATTTTTATTATTATTATTATTATTATTATTATTACTATTATTATATTACTACTATTATTATTACTATTACTACTACTAAACAAACTGCAATACTAGACGATTTGCGGTGAATAATGTATGTGTGTGTGTGTGTGTTGTGTGTGTGTGTGTGTGTGTGTGTGTTGGTCAATCATAAGCTTATCCAAAATTAATTAATGTACGTGAGAGAGAGAGAGAGCGCGCGCGAGAGAGAGAGAGAGAGAGAGAGAGAGAGAGAGAGAGAGAGAAAGAAAAAAATTTAAATATGTGTTTTTTGCATAGCTATAGTTCAAAAGGTAGCGTATAAAATTCCCATTGTTCATATATATCTTTTTAAATGACACGTTTTTTTTCATTTTTATGCGTATGTCATGCTGTGTTCACTGTTGCCACCCACACACACACACACGCACACCACACACACAACACACACACACACACACACACACACACACACACACACACACAACACACACACACACATCGCATCTCCTGTTATCTCTTTATTCCTTTCTTCTTTCCCCGTTCACGCACACACACACACACACACACACACACATACACACACACACACACACACACACACACACACACACACACACACACACACACACACAGACACACACACAAACACAAACACAGAAACACAGACACACAGACACAGACACACGCAACACACACACACACACACACACACACACACACACACACACACACACACAGCGTCCTTCATATCATAATTACAAACGTGCATGGTTACATTTCCTGTTGCGTACATGTTTCGAAATTCGCTTCCCACACCTGAGAGAAGGAAAAAATAATATCTTGTTTCCATGACACTAAAATTTATACCTGTCTTTTCTCTCCTAAAGCTGTTGACAACGTGTTTGATCAAGTATCTGTCGTGTTCATTAAATTACTTATTGTGTCTGTTTTGTGAAGTGTGTTAAAATTAATGTCGAGGTTTTTTTTATCCTTCGTTATTTTTTTATATTTCGTGGGGTTTTTTTTCGTTTTTTTTGTCCAGTTTTGGTGTTTTCCTCCGTTTTTTTGGTTTATTTCGGTTTTTGTGTCGTGTTTTTTTGTGGCGTGTTTTTTTGTGGCGTGTTTTTTTGTGCGTGTTTTTTTGTGGCGTGTTTTCTTGTGTCGTGTTTTTGGTGCTACGTATTTTTTGTGTCGTGTTTTTTTGTGTCGTGTTTTTGGTGCTACGTTTTTTTGTGTCGTGTTTTTTTGTGTCGTGTTTTTTTGTTGTCGCGTTTTTTTGTGTCGTGTTTTTTTGTGTCGTGTTTTTTGTCCTCTTGCTTCTTCTTTTTTATCCGCCGCTATTTCGCTTTTTTGGGATATTTTTTGTCCACCGTTATTTGAAGTTTTTTCCTCCGTGTTTTTTTGGGTTTATTTCGTTTTCTTTGTTCGTCGTTTTTTCAAGTCTTTTCTCCGTTTTTTTGGTGTGTTCAATAATATTTTTCTTTCCTTTTTTAAATTGCGTTTTTTCATTTTTTCTCAACTAAATTTTTTTTTATTTTCGTCCGTGTTTTTTAGTTTTTTTCTCGAATATATTTTTTTCCGTGTTTTTTCATTTGGTTATTTTTTTGTTATTTTATTTTTTTATTTTTTTATTTATTCTTTTTTCATTTCATTCTTTTTCTCTTAGCTCATAATTCCTGTTTTCTCCTTTTTTCTGGTATCTCTTTTCTCTCCTTTCTTTTATATATATACCTACTGTCTCTCTTTCTCTCACATCCTTTCATTTTTACATATTTTTCTGATCTTTTTCTTTTTTCTTTCTTTTCTTTCTGATTTTCTAATTTTTTCATATTTTTCTCCGTTCATATTTTTCATTTCATCCTTTTTTTTTTTTTCCATCCACTTTTTTCATTTTTTCTGATCGCACGTAATTACTCGCTGGTTAATTTATCGGAGTAATTATTTTTTTCCAACCTTCCCACACCTGCCGCCTTGACACACCTGAAAATCATTTTTTCACATTTTTAAACGCTTTTTTAATCATTATTTTTTATATTCATTATCTTATTTTTTATCACTATTTTTTTCTTACACACCTTTAAAATTCATTTTTATTTTTCCTTATCATTATTTATTATTATTCATTATTTTATTATCATTATCATGACTTATTTTATCATTTTCTTGACAACCCCTTGACACACTTTCAAAAATTAACCTTAAATATTTTTCTGAATCATTTTACAACTTTCTGTTATTATTTCAAACTTATCACTACCCCTTTTCCCATATTCCTAAAAAGACACCTCACATAATCCAACAGTTTCCACATCCTGTTTATTCACCCCTGTCTATACACCTTTTGCCTTCTGTCATATATGCAATTTCTACTCCGCCCACACCTGCGGCAATTGCACTCCTTTTGACAGTTTTGATGTACACTGTTTGCTTAAGATGTGTGAGTGTGTTTTGCCCCCCCTGCTGTCTTGTCTGTTGTCTGTGTCTGTGTTGTGTGTGTCTGTGTGTGTGTGTGTGTGTGTGTGTGTGTGTGTGTGTGTGTAAGTAAGTAAGTTTTATTTCCATAGCAATTATATACATATATACATAACAATTTAAATAAGTATTGGAATGAATCTGTCGAGCCAAGGCTCCTTGACAGATATATTTCTATTAAAAAAAATTTATATTACAATTTAGCTGAGGAGCATCAAATATACATTATAGTTATACATCACTATACAAGAGAAAGAAAAACAGATTCATGAAATTTGACACTATCTACATTATTTATTGAGTGATATTCCTACAAATTTAGTTGCGTGAATAGATACTTTTTTTTTTTTTTTTTAATTGAGGAATACTACCCGAATTACACAGAGTTTGTCAAGTCAGTTGGTAAAGTATTCCATAATTGAGGACCAAAATAAAAGATACTGTTCCTGAAGAGAGGTGTTCGATATGGCGGACAAACTAAATTAACATTATTATTTCTAGTGCTGTGAATGGTTTCTAGTAAGTTAAAAATGGAAGTTCCCTTTCCGTTTGTAATACTTTTAAAAATGTATAGCAGAAGAAAGTATTTATGGATAGAGTAAAAATTTAGAAGCTTGTGTTCTGAAAATATATTGGCTGTAGAATCAAATTTACCTAAATGAAATATACATCTCAAAATTTTGTTTTGTGCTATTTTTAATTTACTAATGAAGGAGGGCCAAGTACATGCCCATACTGACACACAATATATAAGGTGAGGGTAACACAACGTGTAGTATATACTGATCATAGCTTCGATTGTGAGGTGATTACGTACCTTATATAATATGCCACACATTCGGGATAGTTTGGAATAGACATCATTTATCTGCAAGCTCCAATTCAAATTTTCATCTATATGGACCCTAAGGAATTTTGTATGAGTTACACTTTTAATAATATCACCCTCTAAGAACAGTGGAGGGAGATGGTTGTTTAAGGAACGATTTTGAAAGAGGATATAGTTTGTTTTGGAAGTATTAAGTTATAATTTGTTAGTTTTTATCCATTGATTAATTAATTCTAGTTCTATAGTTAAAATGTGTGTGTGTGTGTGTGTGCGTGTGAGAAAAAAATTAGAAATACTCAAAAGAAGACTAAAAGATCAAGAAAAAGGAACAATTTTAATGATAATAATAATAATAATAATAATAATAATAATAATAATAATAATAATAATAACTACTACGATTACTAAACTTCCACCTTATAATATATTTTGGTTTTTATATTTGAATAACCAAAAAATATTATATAGACAGAAAATATTTATAACCTGTGCCGTATTAGTTAAGAGAAATTATTTACGAAAAAATGCTCTCTCTCTCTCTCTCTCTCTCTCTCTCTCTCTCTCTCTCTCTCTCTCTCTCTCTCTCTCTCTCTTCTCTCTCTCTCTCTCTCTCTCTCTCTCTCTCTCTCTCTCTCTCTCTCTCTCTCTCTCTCTCTCTCTCTCTCTCTCTCTCTCTCTCTCTCTGCCGGACTTTTTTTAGAATAATTTAATTTGTTTGGATTGCTAGTTCATTGAGTTTGTGTGTGTGTGTGTGTGTGTGTGTGTTGTGTGTGTGTCTGTGTGTGTATGTGTGTGTGTGTGTGCGTGTCCGTCAATCAGGCGACACAAATTGGGCAGGTAACGCCTTTTTTGCCTGCTTAATTACACGTTAAATTGGTTAATTGACTATTTACACTGAACTAATTGGACATAGGCCGTGTGTATGTCTGTATGTACGTTTATATCTATGTATGTATGTATGTATGTTTATATCTATGTATGTATGTATGTATGTACGTTTATATCTATGTATGTATGTATGTATGTTATATCTATGTATGTATGTATGTATGTTTCTATCTATGTATGTATGTATGTATGTTGATATCTATGTATGTATGTATGTACGTTTATATCTATGTATGTATGTATGTATGTTGATATCTATGTATGTATGTATGTATGTTTATATCCATGTATGTATGTATGTTTCTATCTATGTATGTATGTATGTATGTTTATATCTATGTATGTATGTATGTATGTTTATATCTATGTATGTATGTATGTATGTTTATATCTATGTATGTATGTATGTATGTTTATATCTATGTATGTATGTATGTATGTATGTTTATATCTATGTATGTATGTATGTATGTATGTTGATATCTATGTATGTATGTATGTATGTTTATATCTATGTATGTATGTATGTATGTATGTTTATATCTATGTATGTATCTCCACTAAAATGAAAAAGATATATATTCGACAAAAATAATTACCTTGGATAATACCGGAGGATGAAAAAAAAGCGAAAAACACAAGACAATAAATACGAAATTGTGAAATAAACGAGGACAAAAAACTCAAAAAAATCAAATAACGAAGGATAAAAAACGAAATAAAAAACGAAGGATAAAAAACGAACAAAAAAACATTCAAAATAAATAATAAAAAATAACGTAGGACAAAAAACACTAAAATTATAAGATAAAATAATGTAATATTCGGCAAAAAAATATTCACCGTAAAAAATGTGTAGTAGTAGTAGTAGTAGGGGGTAGTAGGGAGTGGTAGTAGTAGTATTAGTATAGTAGTAAGTAGTAGTAGTGTAGTGTAGTAGTAGTAGTAGTAGTAGTAGTAGTAGTAGTAGTAGTGTAGTAGTAGCAGTAGTAGTTTTGTTAGTATGTTATTATAGTAGTAGTAGTAGTTAGTTTTATAGTAGTATGTAGTAGTAGTATAGTAGTAGTAAATAGTAGTTGTGGTAGTAGTAGTAGTATGTAGTATTTTAGTAGTGGTAGTAGTAGTAGTAGTAGTATAGTTATAGTATAGTTTGTAGTAGTTGTGGTAGTAGTAGTAGTAGTAGTAGTAGTAGTAGTATAGTAGTAGTAGTAGTAGTATTATAGTAGTTGTGAGTAGTAGTAGTTAGTAGTAGTAGTAGTAGTAGTTAGTAGTAATAGTAGTAGTATAGTAGTAGTAGTTGTGGTAGCAGTAGTATTGTTGTGTATTAGTTTGTAGTATTATTAGTTAGTAGTATAGTAGTAGTAGTAGTAGTAGTAGTAGTAGTATGTAGTAGTAGTAGTAGTAGTAGTAGTAGTAGTAGTATTGTTTGTAGTAAGTATTAGTTTTTATTAGTTAGTATTTATTTATTAGTAGTAGTAGTAGTAGTAGTAGTAGTTGTAGTAGTAGTAGTAGTAGTAGTAGTAGTAGTAGCAGTATTGTTATTATAGTATTAATTATTTTTATTATTATTATTATAGTATAGTAGTAGTATAGTAGTAGTAGTAAGTAGTAGTAGTAGTAGTGGTAGTATATAGTGTAGTAGTGGTAGTAGCTAGTAGTAGTAGTAGCAGCAGCAGCAGCAGTATTGTTTATTTTATTATTATTATTATTATTAGTAGTATAGTAGTAGTATTAGTGTAGTAGTAGTAGTAGTAGTAGCACGCAGTAGTAGTAGTAGTAGTAGTACGCAGCAGTAGTGAGCAGTAGTATAGTATAGAGCGCAGCACAGTATTGTTATTATATTATTATTATTATTATTATTATTAGTAGTAGTATAGTAGTAGTAGTAGTAGTAGTAGTAGTAGTAGTAGGACAGGTTCTGGACGGTAATCAGGGTGTGAGGTTGATTAATTAGTGGCGGTGCTTTGAGTGTCACGGCAGGTAGGTCAGTCGTGATTGGTTGAGCTCAGGGGGGGAAGGGGGGTTACAGGTGATAAGAAGGGGGAGAGGTAGGGGGGAGGGGAGTACAAGATATAATAAGGGGGGGAGGGGGGTACAGGGGGTAAGATGGAGGGGGGGGGGTACAGGTGGTAGGAAAGGGTGGAGGTAGGGGGGGGTGATAAGAAAAGGGGGGGAGATAGGGGGGGAGAGGGGGGTTAAGTGTTCAATGGGGTCGTGACACACTAAAGAGTAGGTAGTAGTAGTAGTAGTAGTAGTAGTAGTAGTAGTAGTAGTTGTTGTAATTGTAGTTGTAGTAGTAGTAGTAGTGGTGGTGGTGGTGGTAGTGGTAGTAGTAGTAGTAGTAGTAGTTGTAGTAGTAGTAGTAGTAGTTGTTGTAGTTGTAGTAGTAGTAGTAGTAGTAGTGTTGTAGTAGTGAGTGTAGTAGTAGTAGTTGTAGTAGTAGTAGTAGTTGTAGTTGTAGTAGTAGTAGTAGTTGTTGTAGTAGTAATAGTAGTAGTGGTGGTGGTGGTGGTGGTAGTAGTGGTAGTAGTAGTTGTAGTAGTAGTAGTAGTAGTAGTTAGTTTAGTTGTAGTGTGTAGTTGTGTTTTTGTTAGAAGAATATAATTGTTAAATATTAATTTTAAACGGAATTTTTAAACGAATTTGAATGAAATAATGTCAATAAGTAAAGAGGAGAGAGAGAGAGAGAGAGAGAGAGGAGAGAGAGAGAGAGAGAGAGAGAGAGAGAAAAAAAAAATACATATATATATAGAGAGAGAGAGATACAAAATATACCTCAGGTCACTGTTTACAAAATTATATTAAATGACCGTCACTATTTCATCAACAACAGCAATATTTCACTAGTTATATTTATTATACATTTCTACACTTCTATATTTTTCTTTCTATATATTTTTCACTGATTTATTTTTCATTATGCAATTTTTCTTTCCTCAAAAACTCCTAAAATATCGATTACAATATCCTGAAAAAAAGACGAATATTCATAAGGTTGAATTTTGTATCAATAATTATTTCTTTACTATAATGAAGACCTATATTTATTCATCATCATCATTATCATCATTAATTTATCTGCAATGCACCACGCGTTAATTAGCCCTCGTGTTTAATTAGTCTCAATGGCTACCGGTAAATGGGAGGTGCGGTGATGCTAATTAACTATGCCGCGCCGCAGGTAAGCATAGAGGAGGGTGTGCAGGTGAAGGCAGACCACTTTTTTATAAGGGAGTTATTTTTTTGGAGGCATTTTTTTTAAGTTACGGGATATTTGGGGAGCATTTTTTAAGGGGGGGCAATTTTTTAAGGGGGGATTTTGGGTGTGATTTTTTGGGGGCATTTTTTTAAAGGGAGGATTTTTGGTGGGCATTTTTCTAAGGGGTGATTTTTGGGGGGCAATTTTTTAAGGGGGGCAATTTTTTAAAGGGGGGCTATTTTTTAAGGGGGATATTTTTTAAGGGGGGATTTTGGGGGGCATTTTTTTAAAGGGAGGATTTTTGGTTGGGCATTTTTTAAGGGGGGATTTTTGTGGGGCATTTTTTAAGGGTGATTTTGGTTGGGCATTTTTTGAAGTATGGATTTTTGGGTGGCTTTTTTTAAGGGGGTGATAATGGGTGTGTATAAAGAAAAAAAATAGTAAAAAACAGAGATAGGCTAAAGGTGTTTCTCCTATCAACACAGGCGTCACTATAACCACCCAGCCTGCGCCACCACCGCGCGAGGGCCAACCACCGGAGCCCGCGAGGAAAAAAATTTAATAGGCGCTATAGGCTCCAACGTATACAAAATATGGTAGAAAGAAAGAGATAGAGAAAAAGATACTGGTAAATAAATAAAGTAAATAAGGAAATATAATACGTAAAGACGTAAAAAATACAGGTAAAAAAAAAGATACCGGTTTTGAGTTCACCTTTGTTTCGCTGATCACCGGTTCGAATCCCGCCCAGGTGTTGCATTCTCATATTTACCTGTGCGTGTGTATGGCTATCACCTCTCTCTCTCTCTCTCTCTCTCTCTCTCTCTCTCTCCGTCTACTCTGGCTCTCGCTCTCGTCTCCTTCGCTCTCGCTCTCGCTCTCGCTTCTCTCGCTCTCGCTCTCCTCTCTCTCATCTTCTCTCTCTCTCTCTTCGCTCTCGCTCTCGCTCTCGCTCTCTCTCTCTCTCTCTCTCTCTCTCTTCTCTCTCTCTCTCTCTCTCTCTCTCTCTCTCTCTCTCTGGCTCTCGCTCTCTCTCTCTCTCTCTCTCTCTCTCTTAAAAACCTTCCGCATACCAAATTTTACCTCCATGAAATCCTCTTCTTCCTCCTCCTCCTCCTCTCCTCCCTTCCTCCTCCTCCTACTCCTCCTCTACTCTCCTCCTCCCTCCTCCTCCCCTCCTCCTCCTCCTCCTCCTCCTCCTCCTCCTCCTCCTCCTCCTCCTCCTCCTCCTCTTTGGATTATTTGGTGTCCTCATGTCCA
>JACEEZ010019031.1:77500-86117 GCA_016584305.1 Chionoecetes opilio | reverse complement strand
TAGCCAGACCCCGCTACCAGACGCCCCAACACAGGTGAGAGAGAGAGAGAACTGTTATCAATTATTTGTTTTCTAGTTTTATAAGTTTTTTTCTTTTTTCCTAGAAAGTAATCTATTTTTTTCTTCTATTTTTGTCTTTTTATTTTCTAGAGAGAGAGAAAGAGAGAGAGAGAGAGAGAGAGAGAGAGAGAGAGAGAGAGAGAGAGAGAGAGAGAGAGAGACTTAGATATTCAGACATGTAGATCAAGAAAACTATCAAGATATAAGATGGTTTAAGGAAAGTTTTATGCTTTGTGGAATTGTGTATGAGAGAGAGAGAGAGAGAGAGAGAGAGAGAGAGAGAGAGAGAGAGAGAGAGAGTCAGGCATCCCAGCAATATATTATTTTTTTTTTCTGTTATGTATATCTTGCAGAGAAAAAGAGAGAGAATGACATATTACAGTAATTAATTTTAATTAGTATATTTTGCCATATCTTAGAGCAGGGGTTCTCAAACTGGGGGTCGCGAAAGTCTTCTGAGAGGTCGCGAGATTTCTAGAATGTGCAAAATGGACAGTATTCATAATTTTTTTTTTTTTTTTTATATATATTATTAGTATAAAACAAAACAATGATTATACAGTAAAAGCCTTATAACTGGGCACGCTAGGGGCTCTGACCCTTGCCCAGGTATTCAATGTGCCCAGTTATGCAATGTCCTCCTCTGATATGGGTTTTTAAAAAAATTAAAAATGTAAAATTAATACAGTCCTGTAAAAGCATAAAAACTACACTTACCAATGAACGGGTAGCATGTGCTGGATTTGATATCAAACTCAGCACAAATAGCACGCATGGACGCACCTGCACCCATCCTTGCCAACACTTTCACCTTTTCCTGCAGGCTCAGGCTCTTCAATTTCATTCCCTTCCTGCTGGAGACACCCTTGCGTGATGGAGCTGACATCTTGATATACAGTACTGTATGATGTAATCCCAAAACACGTAAAATAGGTGGCAAAGTAAAGCAGAGGTCGGGAACCAGCGCGTAGGGTGAGCCGTGTTTTTGTCGTCCAAGCACCGTCTTGGATTACGAATCCCAATCCAATAACACTTGCTGAAATGTGTGTTATACTACTTTGTGATATTGTTTGCAATGTTTTGCATTGATTATTATTTTGGCTCCTACCAAGCTGGTTGTGTTTTTGAAGCAGAAACCAATCCTTTTTAAATTTCGACAAAAAACGGAATTCGTATCCAAGACGGTGCTTGGACGACATAAACACGGCTCAGCAACTGACAGCCTACACGCTGGTACCTGACCTTTGCTTTACTTTGCCACCTATTTTACGTGTTTTGGGATTACATCATACAGTACTGTATATCAAGATGTCAGCTCCATCACGCAAGGGTGTCTCCAGCAGGAAGGAAATGAAATTGAAGAGCCTGAGCCTGCAGGAAAAGGTCAAAAGGACAAAAACACAACTTTATGCGACTGAGGATATGCCGAGTGTAAGCAAAGAGATGCAGTTATAACATCAGTATGCCGAGATACATTATTTTTTGCCGACTTTCTGTTTACATGTTCACACAAGAGGTTGTGAGGGCATGATATGCCGAGTGAAAACCAAGAGATGCAGTTTAGGGGAGGCGGTAGCAGAGTGGTTAGCGTCACCGAGTGGCGTTCTCGAAAACCAGACCCGAGTTTGATCCCGAGTGAGACCCATAAATCCACTTGAAATTTTTCTGCACCATTGACTGGCCTAAGAACACCCACATGCCCTGCCCATTAACTCTACCTTCGACTACGAGTGCCTGGGAGGACACAGGGGGGCGGCATGAGCCTCTAATTACAGGCGTCACTATAACAATCCTGCCTGCGCCACCACGGGCGAGGACCAACCATCACAGCCCTCGAGTAAGCCTCCAGGGCCTACAAAAAAACAAAAAAAAACTTTGTCTATATCTTGCCGAGCTATATCAAATTCCGAGTTATACAGTGCCGAGTTATAAGGCTTTTACTGTACTTTCCGAGGCTTTAATAAATTGCTAATAAAAAAGTACAGTTACATAATCTGACTCTGAGAAAAGAGTTGATCCTGTGTCCTGCCTCCCCTCTCCACCACGCCCCCACCCCCACGCCCTCACCCCCACGCCCTCACCACCACGCCCTCACCCCCACGCCCTCACCACCACGCCCTCACCCCCACGCCCTCACCCCCAAGCCCACACCACCACGCCCACACCACCACGCCCCCACCACCACGCCCTCACCACCACGCCCCCACCACCACGCCCACACCCCCACGCCCTCACCACCACGCCCTCACCCCCACGCCCTCACCCCCACGCCCTCACCCCCACGCCCCCACCACCACGCCCCCACCACCACGCCCTCACCACCACGCCCTCACCCCCACGCCCTCACCACCACGCCCACACCACCACGCCCACACCACCACGCCCTCACCCCCACGCCCTCACCACTACGCCCACACCACCACGCCCTCACCACCACGCCCTAACCCCCACGCCCCCACCCCCACGCCCCCACCACCACGCCCACACCACCACGCCCCCACCCCCACGCCCACACCACCACGCCCACACCCACCACGCCCACACCACCACGCCCTCACCCCCACGCCCACACCACCACGCCCTCACCCCCACGCCCTCACCACCACGCCCTCCCCACCACGCCCTCACCACCACGCCCACACCACCACGCCCTCACCACCACGCCCTCACCACCACGCCCTCACCCCCACGCCCACACCACCACGCCCTCACCACCACGCCCTCACCACCACGCCCACACCCCCAAGCCCTCACCACCACGCCCCCACCACCAAGCCCTCACCACCACGCCCCCACCATCACGCCCCCACCACCACGCCCCCACCACCACGCCCACACAGCCAGTAGCCATACATACTTAGGGCTAAATGCAAGAATACTCCTCAAATCCCGGCAGGTGGATATTCCCGCCCGTCGTATCTCCACCGATGGGACAGTCAAGAAATGCCCGGCCGGTGGAGATTTGGGCAGTCGTACCAACACAAGCGGGTCCAAGGCGGCATCAGTATTTGGACTTTTTGACACCTATCTAATTCCTTTTACTAGCCTAATTGATCATTTCCGCCAGTAAAATAATAGCTTTGTTAGTTTCTGCCACTCATCTGAGGCGTTGATGTAGAAAAAATGTGCCCGAGGGATGCTCAGACCTGACCCTTGGCATACCGCCCGAGCCTTCTTAATGCACGACACGGCCACATCACAAGTCTTAACTTTATTTAGGTTAGACTTATTTTATTGATGCGTCTAAAGCAACAAGGTAGGATATAGATTGTACTGATTACGGCATCATTTAAATATTCACAATGTTGTACCAAATACTACGCGCCAAAATATTGTTCGCGCATCATAACAGACGCTCCCATAACGGAATTTTGAAAATGTACTCTATAGCAGCCTAAGACATCAGCAAGCACCGTAAATGTCATGAAACGTCAAGTGGGTGCCCATCCTCAAATAAGAGCAAGAAAATGATTACGATATGACATTTACATCCTCGCCCTGGCCACTTCTTTATGTTATGGTGTTGCCCCCCCGCCACCCTTCACGAAACTCTCCACCACTTCATCACGCAACTCCTCGTAACACCCACAATCCTTGATATTTCTTCCTCTGGCCTCTCTGCCTTGTGTACAGTCACAATAACTTTAATTGGCTCCTTTGTTAGGTCTTTCTTGCCACCCATTATGAAAATAATGATAGTTATACCAACGCGCGTCTGTTCAAATTACTCGCGGGGAGTGAGGCGATCCTTTTCAAAATGCTTCGTCTATAATTGACAAGTGGCATCTGAACATTCCTCAACGGTCTTGATGGACTGCCCGTGCTGTAAACAAGCTGCCATATGTAGGATATCTCTCTCGGAAGTCACTAGGCTGCTATAGAGTACATTTTCAAAATTCCCGTATGGGAGCGTCTGTTATGATGCAGCGAACAATATTTTGGCGTGTAGTGTACTTAGAATGTTATGATAGGGAGCAATACCTATCTACCTATGTGTGTGTGTGTGTGTGTGTGTGTGTGTGTGGGTATGTGTGTGTGTGTGTGTGGGTGTGTGTGGGTGGGTATGTGTGTGTGTGTGGGTATGTGTGTGTGGGTATGTGTGTGTGTGTGTGCTTAGAGAAAGAGGCAGACAGACAGACACACACACACACAGACACACAGACACACACAGACACACAGACAGACAACCAAGCAAAGATAGACAGACACACACACACACAGACACACACACAGACACACAACCAAGCAAAGATAGACAGACACACACACACACACACACACACACACACACACACACACACACACACACACACACACAGACACACAACCAAACAAAGACAGACAGAAAAAGAGTTAGATCAAAAAAATGAAAGGAAAAAAAAATCAAAACAATATTAATTACTTTATACGACGACATATTTTTACCCCTACCACATCTTTACTCTCCTATGTTATCTTTACTCTCCTATGTTATCTTTACTCTCCTATGTTATCTTTACTCTCCTATGTTATCTTTACTCTCCTATGTTATCTTTACTCTCCTATGTTATCTTTACTCTCCTATGTTATCTTTACTCTCCTATGTTATCTTTACTCTCCTATGTTATCTTTACTCTCCTATGTTATCTTTACTCTCCTATGTTATCTTTACTCTCCTATGTTATCTTTACTCTCCTATGTTATCTTTACTCTCCTATGTTATCTTTACTCTCCTATGTTATCTTTACTCTCCTATGTTATCTTTACTCTCCTATGTTATCTTTACTCTCCTATGTTATCTTTACTCTCCTATGTTATCTTTACTCTCCTATGTTATCTTTACTCTCCTATGTTATCTTTACTCTCCTACACTACCGCAGAAGGAGGAACCAACACGGACAATAACGAGAGGGCGAACAGAGACCGACGAAGAGAAACACGACAAAACAACGAACACGACGATTACGAAAACCACGAAAATAACGAAGACATCATTTACGACTCCGACTCTTCGCTAATCATCGCCGCCAATAAGTCGTTGAGTCCTAACTACGTCGTTAAGCCAGCAATGCGACCACCACCTCCACAACCCCCCCACCACCCCCACCACCACCACCACCACCACCTCGGACTTGAGTAAGGAAGAGGGGGGGAGATATTGTCATCATCATCACAATCATCAGCTGCTACAGTGTTGCCAAAGGGTGAAGGGTGAGTTGTGTTGTTTTGGTACTACTGCTACTATTACTACTACTATCTCTGCTACTGCTACTACTACTACTGCTACTACTGCTTCTACTCCTTTTGCTACTACTACTACTACTACTAATACTAATACTAATACTAATACTAATACTAATACTAATACTAATACTAATACTACTATTGCTGCTACTACTGCTACTACTCCTATTGCTACTACTGCTGCTATTACTTATACTGCTGCTACTGGTATTGCTGCTACTCTTGCTACTACTACTGTTACCGCTATTACTACTGCTACTACTACCTACTACTACTATTGCTGCTGCTTCTACAACTACTACAACTACTACTACCAGTGCTGGTCACGCGATCCAAAAATAGGTGGTCCACTATCGCTATTCCGCGATCGAAAATTTGGCGTTCCGTGATCGCGATTCCGCGATCACGGAATATTTATTTAAGTTTGAATTAAAATTCTGCGATCGTTTATTCCGCGATCGGTAATCGCTAGCGAAGTTTTTCTTCCTTACTGAAGTTAGTTTCTTCCGGGGAAGGCGGCAAAAACGGCGTTAGCGTGGAGCAGCAGATGTGCCACGATGAGTCCCCGCCCTGGTGTTTACATTATAACCTATTGCTCTAACCAAAAATGTACACGGGACGGCGCGTTAAAAGTTGTAACATTCAAGAAATAAGTTTTTTCTATGTAGGCTAGGTGAGGTGAGTTTCAAATTGAAATTAGAACTTGACATTTAGCATTTGGTAAGAGCGGGGAAGTCAGCGCCTTTACTGTGGAACAGTTCAGAGCTGCCTGATCAGCCGCGGGCGGCCAGCAGCAGGCATGTCGGGTAACAGAACAGCTGGCTGCTCAACCCAACCCTGCGCGTTAGAGCGGGAAAAAAAAAGGTTGTTTTTCAAGTCAAAATTTTGGGTCGTGGACTAAAAATCGCGGAATTAAAGGCAAAAAATTTTTACTTGAATTTTAATTTTAATTTAATAAAAATTCCGCAATCAATTTTTGGTAGTCCGCAATCGCGGAATCGCGGACTATAATTCCGCGACGCCCAGCACTGACTACTACTACAGGAGAACCTCGTTTAACCGGCATTTAAAACAACGGCAGCCTCAAAACAACGGCACTAATCGACCCAGGCATTTTTTTTTTTTTTTTTTTTTTTTTTTTCTCTCCGGGCCTCCAGCAGGGAGGACCACGGGCTAGCTTGAGCCCGTCAGAGAGATCCTGTGAAAAAAGAGAGGAGAGTGTTCGTGGTGGTGGCGTGCGACACGAGGACTGGCTTGTCCATCCTGACGAGGAGTGGGGGGTAGAAAGGGCCACTCAGCAGGATAACCCTGGCAGTAATTAGGTATCATTATTTCAAAAACTGAGAAAATCGGCAGAAATTTAGTTCAAATTTGGCGGGGTACGCAGGGTTGGCAACTCTTTCATCCCTTTCACTGGTAAACTCTGGAACTCTCTTCCTGTTTCTATTTTTCCACTTTCCTATGACTTAAATCTTTTCAAGAGAAGAGTAACAAGACACCTCCCGAACTAAATTGGCTCACCCCTCTTTTTTATTTTATTCTCTTACTGTCTTCTTTATAGGGACTGCCAACTAAGCGGCCTTTGTGTTACCCATTTTTGTTGTGCCCTTGGCCAGTTCCTTTGATATGTATATAATAAAAAAAAATAAAAAAAAATAAAAAATTTGGGCGATTCCATAAGAGTAACTCTCAAAACAACGGCAAAATGAGTTATCCGGCATGCGCTCCCCCCCCCGAGGGTGCCGGATAAACGAGGTTCTCCTGTAATACTAATACTAATATTTTTTTTTTTTACTACTACCAATACTACTACTACTACTACTACTAAAAACATGAAAACAATTGTAGTTTTTGTTGTACTTGGTGTTAACTCTCTGAAGAGTTGTATACAGGACTGTGTGCAGGACTCTGAAGGCTTCTACTCTGAGTCCAGGTGGTGGCCTGACGGACTCTTTTCATCAACCAGCGGACTTATGGAATTGTTTGGCCGACTGTCCGGTAGCAGATGGAGTCCGCTATATCCAAAGTCCATTAAATCAAAAGTCCGTTATATCCAAAGTCCGCTATATCCAAAGTCCATTAAATCCAAAGTCCATTAAATTGAGTGTCAAGTGTATTTCTGTTATCATTATTATTATTATTATTATTATTATTATTATTATTATTATTATTATTATTATTATTATTATTATTATTATTATTATTATTATAAGATATTAATATTTACAATATCTATTCCTCCTCCTCCTCCTCCACTACCTCCTCCTCCTCCTCCACTACCTCCTCCTCCTCCTCCACTACCTCCTCCTCCTCCTCCACTACCTCCTCCTCCTCCACTACCTCCTCCTCCTCCTCCACTATCTCCTCCTCCTCCACTACCTCCTCCTCCTCCTCCTCCTCCACTATCTCCTCTTCCTCCTCCTCCACTTCCTCCTTCTCCTCCACTACCTCCTCCTCCTCCTCCTCCACTACCTCCTCCTCCTCCTCCTCCACTACCTCCTCCTCCTCCTTTCCTTCCACCACAGGCAACAAAACCACCACCACCAACACCACCGTCACCACCACCACCACCAATGACCCCTACCAGAGCCCCACCTCCATGACCTTGACCCCCAGCCTTGACCTCAGTGACCCCAGGGAGGCAAGGAGGTACAGGGTCGCAAGGGAGCTTCTAGACACAGAGAAGAAGTACTGCCACACCTTATGGACCATTCAGGATACTTTTGCAGAGCCGCTGAAGAAAGCCGACATTCTCTCCCGGAAGGATATCAGGTGGGTGGGTGTGGGTGTGTGGGTGTGGGTGTGGGTGGGTGTGTGAGTGGGTGTGGGTGTGTGTGTGTGTGTGTGTGTGTGTGCGTGATAATATATAAACAGAGAAAAAAACACACACTAACCAAACCAAAATCACATAGATTGAATACAAGCAAAGAGAAAAAAATCAAGACAGCCTACCATAGATAACACTAAAGTCGCCAGGACACCTTTTTTTTCTGTTTACAGCCGTGTGGTGGCGTTAATAGTTACATTTCTACATCCATGATTTCAGGACAGTTAGAAGGGGCTATCTGGAGAGTCTGTGTCATTTTGTGTCTTCATCTGTGTCATAGTAGGGCTACAAATGAACAAATGACAAAAATATCTACAAAGTGGCGCCCAACAGTCAAGTCGCCATCTAGTGTTTATTTACTGAGTGTCGTACCGCTGTCGTCGTCGCCTGAAGAAAAAAACGCTACATCCATGCTTTCAGGACAGTTAGAAGGGGCTATCTGGAGAGTGTGTGTCATTTTGTGTCTTCATCTGTGTCATAGTAGGGCTATAAATGAACAAATGACAA
>JACEEZ010019031.1:57500-70000 GCA_016584305.1 Chionoecetes opilio | reverse complement strand
TCCTCCTCCTATTATACATGAGAGTGCTGTGTGAAACCACCTCCTCCTCCTCCTCCTCCTCCTCCTCCTCCTCCTCCTCCTCCTCCTCCTCCTCTCCTCCTCCTCCTCCTCCTCCTCCTCCTCCTCCTCCTCCTCCTCCTCTCTCCTCCTATTATACATGAGAGTGCTGTGTGAAACTTCCTCCTCCTCCTCCTCCTCCTCCTCTCCTCCTCCTCCTCCTCCTCTCTCCTCCTCTCCTCCTATTATACATGAGAGTGCTGTGTGAAACTTCCTCCTCCTCCTCCTCCTTCTTCTTCCTCCTCTCTCTCCTCTCTCTCTCTCTCTCTCCTCTCTCTCTCTCCTCTCTCTCTTCTCTCTCTCTCTCTCTCTCTCTCTCTCTCTCTCTCTCTCTCTCTCTCTCTCTCTCTCTCTCTCGCTCTCTCTCTCTCTCTCTCTTCTCTCTCTCTCTCTCTCTCTCTCTCTCTCCTCTCTCTCTCTCTCTCTCCTCTCTCTCCTCTCTCTCATAATAAATATTTTCACTACCTTAAACCAATTTTCATCACAACACAAATATCGGAAAAAAAATATCACACTTTTACCGATATCGCAAATAATTTTTTTTACACTTTTTGATTAATGAATGACAAGCACTTTTTTCCTTCACTCTGATTGGACGACATAGGCCACGCCCCCCTCACTAACCCACCAATGAGAGAAGCCCGTAAGAATCTATTTATTTGAATCTATATAACAAAATTTTTATTCGCCTCGCAAACATTTTTTTCTATTTTTTTCAATATCAAGCATTTTAGGTTTTTTTTATATATATTTTGTGAGAATGCTGTAAGAATCTTTTTTTTTTTTTTTTTTTTTTTTCGTCGCCTCGCATTTTTTTCGTTTGATTTGTATACAGTAAAACCTCTCATATTGGGACTCATTGGGCCAAGGAGTGGTCCGAGTAATGCAAGGATCCGAATAATGGGGGGATATGTAAAAAAAAAAAAAAAAAAAAAAAAAAAAAAAAAAAAAATTCTAGGTGTATAATAATAATATATAGCTAGGAAATTTCGACCCCTAAAAAAAAAAAAAGAAAAAAATTATAGGTGTATAATATATAGCTAGGAAATTTCGACCCCAAAAACCAAAAAAAAAAAAAAAAAAATTCGAGGTGTATATATAGTAGCTAGGAAATTTCGACCCCTAAAAAAAAAAAAAAAAAAAAATAATAATTCTAGGTGTATAATATATAGCTAGAAAATTTCGACCCCTAAAAAAAAAAAAAAAAAAAAAAATTATAGGTGTATAATTATATAGCTAGAAAATTTCGACCCCTAAAAAAAAAAAAAAAAAAAAAAACAGGTGTATAATTATATAGCTAGGAAATTTCGACCCTAAAAAAAAAAAAAAAAAAAAAAAAAAAAAAAAAAAAAAAAAAAAAAAAAAAAAAAAAGGTCTGAATAATGTCTAAGTCCGAATAATGAGGGTCCGAATACGAGAGGTTTTACTATCCTATCAAGTATTTTAGACCTTTTAATCTTTTTTTCGTCTAAATAGGGCATTTTTGGGTATTTTTTCATACTTTTTTTTATTTATTTATATATTTTAAGGTAATGTATTTTTTTAGCTTACCTCTTTCAAATTTTTTTTCATATATCAGTTGCCTTTTTTCATATTTTCTTGTTTTCCCTCAGCCTTTCACTACATAATACATAGCAATACATACATTATACACCTTCATGGCTAAACTATAACCATTATGCATTATTATACAGAAATATACTTAAGAATGTGTTTATAAGTGTTACTACCAATACTAAGAACTTTATCGCACTTATTTCCTACTTATGTATGTGTGTGTGAATTTTATAAGTAAGGAAGCACTTATACACTCACTTATGTTCTCTTCATATATTTCCTACTCAACCCCTTGAGACCTAGATCTTTCCTTGGCTATGAAAAATTGTCTGTTGTCGAGCCATAAAATTACGAAAGGTAACTGAATATAGCAATTTAGTTAGTGGACAAGGATACTAAACAGGTCATATCTATAAAATATTGCTTATACAGGTTGAAGTTCCCAAACTCGGCAACCTCGGGACCAGCGCCGAGCCGAGTAATGGAATTTTCCGACTTTTAGAACGTAGATATATTAAGGGGAAAAAAAGCATGAAAATCACTGAAAAACTGAGGTTCCGCCATCCAACTTCTTCAAAAGGTCAATTTTCTCAGAAATAGTTAACACATTGTTCTTCCTTTTCTTTTCACTTCCCCCAGTAGGTGTTCCTGGACGTTTGGGAGCCATAATACCAATAACAGACCTGTAGAAGTACACAAAATAACAGTGTACACAACTCTACAGTCACAACACCACTGAACAATAACAACAAACAAATCGGCGGGAGAAACCAAGCGGCCTAGTGTGGTGGCACCCAGCGGCCGACCCGGCAACTATGCGCCGGGTTTTGGGTGTTCTGCCGTGTTTTGGAAAATCCGGAACCATAGCCGAGTTTTGGGTGTTGCCGAGTTTTGGGTGATGCCGAGTCTTGGGATGCCGAGTTTTGGGTGTTGCCGAGTTTTGGGTGATGCCGAGTTTTGGGTGATGCCGAGTTTTGGGTGTTGCCGAGTTTTGGGTGATGCAGAGTTTTGGGTGTTGCAGAGTTTTGGGTGTTGCAGAGTTTTGGGTGTTGCAGAGTTTTGGGTGTTGCCGAGTTTTGGGTGACACCGAGTCTTGGGATGCCGAGTTTTGGGTGTTGCCGAGTTTTGGGTGTTGCCGAGTCTTGGGATGCCGAGTTTTGGGTGTTGCCGAGTTTGGGAACTTCAACCTGTAGTCACTAAAAAAATGTTTAATGGTGGTTAAATTACAATGGAAATTACGTTCTGGGCCTCAAGGGGTTAAATGCGTGTGTGTGTGTGTGTGTGTATGAATTTTATAAGTAACGAATCACTTATACACATACACTTATTATGTCCCTTCTTATATGTTCTACTTATCTGTGTCTACTTTTAGTTTTATAAGTAAGCCAACATCTCAGTACATAAGTTCATATCCACTTTACTGTACTATATACTTTTCTGTGTCTATTTCTGTTTTGTAAGTAAGAAACACTGGCGTTACTTAAGTTACTTTTTTATTTTCTCAAGTATTGCACAAGTGTTTATTGAAGTGATGATGATGATAATGATTCTTTAACCCCTTCACGCCCAGATCTTTCCTTTGCATGTAAAATTATCTGTTAGCCATAAAATTAAGAAAAGTCGCTTAATATACCAAATTAGTTAGTGGACAAGGATACTAAACAGGTCATATCTATAAAAACATTGCTTATATTAATTAAAATCGTCTAATGGTGGTCAAATTACAATGGATATTACGTTCTGGGCCTCAAGGGGTTAATAACTATTCTGATGAGTCGTTTTTTTCATTTATATATTATAACGGCAATGGGTTCACCTCGTTCTATTAAGCCATGTTACACACCAGGGCGTGAGAACGATGCGGTGCCGGTGGGGTGAGCGTTGAGTGGAGGGCTTAGGCGAAACACAGGGGAGAGATAACACACCACTTGTCCTTTCGGGTATTTACCGAGCACATAGTTTACAACAAAACACAGGCTGGGAGTTATGGTCGGGCATAGTTTACAACAAAACACAGGCTGGGAGTTATGGTCGGGCATAGTTTACAACAAAACACAGGCTGGGAGTTATGGTCGGGCACTTATCTTTCTTTACCGAGTCCACATAGTTTACAACAAAACACAGGCTGGGAGTTATGGTCGGGCACTTATCTTTCTTTACAGAGTCCACATAGTTTACAACAAAACACAGGCTGGGAGTTATGGTCGGGCACTTATCTTTCTTTACCGAGTCCACATAGTTTACGACAAAACACAGGCTGGGAGTTATGGTCGGGCACTTATCTTTCTTTACAGAGTCCACATAGTTTACAACAAAACACAGGCTGGGAGTTATGGTCGGGCACTTATCTTTCAACACTTGCTAATTTAGGAGGTGGACACTGGGTAGAGTAATGGTGGAGTAAGGACGTGGCTGGCTGGAGAGGGGGGGGGGGGGGGGGGCACTCGGAGCACAGGTGTTTACTCCAAGGAAATCTCAGTCAGACCACCTCAGGCAAGCGTCCCTTAGGATTTGGTGCCGAAGCCCCACCCCCAATTCTTAGCACTCCTCAACCAACCACAAGCCCCCCACGTCATCCAAGAACGGCATCATGTATACACACCTACGCACACACACCCAAACTGACCGTTACTCAAACATACAAACACACGCACACACAGCTCACTCAGACATACGCTATAACCGTCATCTCACATCCTCCACCCCTGCCCCACACTCCACCTCCAGATGGATCCACCCAACCACACTTAGAGTCCACACAACCTCTGTCATCTCACACCTCCTCCCAAAAACCCCCCCTGCCCCACACTCCACCTCCAGATGGATCCACCCAACCACACTTGAGTCCACACAACCTCTGTCATCTCACATCCTCCACCCCTGCCCCACACTCCACCTCCAGATGGATCCACCCAACCACACTTGAGTCCACACAACCTCTGTCATCTCACATCCTCCACCCCTGCCCCACACTCCACCTCCAGATGGATCCACCCAACCACACTCGAGTCCACACAACCTCTGCCATCTCACATCCTCCACCCCTGCCCCACACTCCACCTCCAGATGGATCCACCCAACCACACTCGAGTCCACACAACCTCCACGCTTGTCCACATAACCACCCGCTGAATCCACCACAGGCATAACAATATATTTATTTATTTGTTATTCATTTTTTTTGTCGTTTCAATTCTATTTTTGGGGCGAGAATATTTTTTGCAATCTTCTCACTTTGTAAATTTTCATCTGACTTTTTCAAATACTTATTCTATCTTTTGAGTTTCCTATTCATTCCTTATTCTCTATTATGATCCTATTTCTGCATTCTGCCTTATATATTCATCTATAATATTTGCTATTTTGTTATTGAATGGCATGATTATATATGCATGTTTTCTGATATATCTCTGAGGCATGATTTTTGTTATTATTTATAGATATTTTATTATGCATTGCTATAGCTTATTTGGTTTAGTATATCATTATAGTTTATTGATAAGCTAGTATAGTAGAAATTGCTGCTTTAGATAGATAGATAGATAGATAGATAGATAGATAGATAGATAATAGATAGATAGATAGATAGATAGATAGATAGATAGATAGATACATAGATACATAGATAGATAGATAGATAGATAGATAATAGATAGATAGATAGATAGATAGATAGGTAAATAGATGTAGATAGATTAATTGATTACTAGTTATAGAAATAGATGGAAAAATAGATAGATAGATAGATTGCTTACTAGTAGTTATAGAAATAGATAAATAGATTGCTTACGTGTTATATAAATAGATAGATAGACAAATGAATCAGTCTTCTGTCTAACACTAACCCAAAAAATAATAGCAAGTAGAAAATTATATATATAAATTCACTTAATCAAAAAAAAAAAAAATTGAAATAAGAAAAAAAAAAACACAAATCTCAAAAATTTAATTCGGTTCATATAATTATTTCCTCTAATTTTTTTTTTCCCCACCAAAAAAATAAAAAATAGTCGGACAGCGAGTGGAAGACCGGGAAGTGGATTAAGCGGAAGCGGAGAAGAGGAGATCAACGGAAGATACTGGGAGACCTCCACCACCGCCTCCTCCACCACACCCCACCACCACCACCACCACCACCACCTACCACAACAACAAAGTTTGGATTCTCGTCTCTCTGTCGTCGGGGATTTTGTGGATGAAGAAGGTAATCCATGTTCCAATGTATAACAAGTGTATAATGAAGAAAATAAGATGAAAGAGCTAAGAAATCTGTGTTCTAATGTATAGTGAATAATGAAAATGTGAAACTAAATGAAAAATAATGAGAGAGTGAAGAAATCCGTCCTCCAATGTATGACAAATGTATGATGAAAATGTAGAACTAAAGGAGAGAAATGAGAGAGTGAAGAAATCCGTTGAGAATGTATGAAAAAATGTATAAGAAATGTTGGAAATGAATGGAAAAATGTATGAGAATGTTGAAAATGTATGAAAAAATGTATAAGAATGTTGAAAATGAATGAAAAAATGTATGAGAATGTTGGAAATGAATGGAAAAATGTATAAGAATGTTGGAAATGTATGGTAAAATGTATAAGAATATTGAAAATGAATGAAAAAATGTATGAGAATGTTGAAAATTAATGGGAAAATGTATACAAATGTTGGAAATTAATGAAAAAATGTATGAGAATGTTGAAAATGAATGAAAAAATGTATAAGAATGTTGAAAATGAATGAAAAAATGTATAAGAAATGTTGGAAATTAATGATAAAATGTATAAGAATGTTGGAAATGAATGAAAAATGTATAAGAATGTTGAAAATGTATGAACAAATGTATAAGAATGTTGGAAATGAATGATAAAATGTATAAGAATGTTGGAAATGAATGAAAAAATAGATAAGAATGTTGAAAATGAATGAAAAAATAGATAAGAATGTTGAAAATGAATGAAAAAATGTATAAGAATGTTGAAAATGTATGATAAAATGTATAAGAATGTTGAAAATTAATGAAAAAATGTATAAGAATGTTGAAAATTAATGATAAAATGTATAAGAATGTTGAAAATTAATGAAAAAATGTATAAGAAATGTTGAAAATGAATGATAAAATGTATAAGAATGTTGAAAATGAATGAAAAAATGTATAAGAAATGTTGGAAATGAATGATAAAATGTATAAGAATGTTGAAAATGAATGAAAAATGTATAAGAATGTTGAAAATGAATGAAAAATGTATAAGAATGTTGAAAATGAATGAAAAAAGGTATAAGAATGTTGAAAATGAATGATAAAATGTATAAGAATGTTGAAAATGTATGAACAAATGTATAAGAATGTTGAAAATGAATGAAAAAATGTATCAGAATGTTGAAAATGAATGAAAAAAAGTAAAAGAATGTTGAAAATGAATGATAAAATGTATAAGAATGTTGAAAATTAATGAAAAAAGTATAAGAATGTTGAAAATGAATGAAAAATTGTATAAGAATGTTGAAAATGAATGAAAAAATGTATAAGAATGTTGAAAAATGAATGAAAACATGTATAAGATTTGTTGAAAATGCATGAAAAAATGTATAAGAATGTTGAAAATGAATGAAAAATGTATAAGAATGTTGAAAATGAATGAAAAAATGTATAAGAATGTTGAAAATGAATGAACAAATGTATAAGAATGTTGAAAATGAATGAACAAATGTATAAGAATGTTGAAAATGAATGAACAAATGTATAAGAATGTTGAAAATGAATGAAAAAATGAATAGAAAGAATAGAAATCTAAACCACATGAAATATTGGAAATTTTGAAAATGTATGAGAAATGTATAATGAAAATGGAAAACCGATGGAAAAGAAATGAAAACACGAAGAAATTTATGAGACACAAACGTTCGGAAAGTACGAAAATGTGAAAAAAGAAATCTGAAAAATGCATGAGATAAAATGTATAACGAAAATATGAAACCGAACGAAAGAAAAAGAGACAAAATCTATGCATCCCAAAACATCAGAAAAAATAATATATGAAAAATATTTATTAATTTTGAGTTCCTGGCATTTTTTATTTTTTGTATAGGCCTAGGTGAAAAAATATATCAGAAAAAAAAGGAAATTCTACAGTATAGTGAAAATCCAAAAGACGAGAAAATAATCAAATCAAAACTTATGATGGAAAACTATCATTATTATTATTATCATTATTATTATTATTATTATTATCAGTGCATATGTGAAAAATAAAAAACTTTTGAAAACTTTAAAAATCGAACTAAATACACAAACAAGCGCCATATAACAAACAGTATTTCATGACACATACACAATGAAAGTAAACAAACCTATGTATATAAACAAACAAGGCCTGTGTATAGGGTGGAGTTTCGTACACAAGTTGTTTCGTACCCAGGTTTTGTTAGTTGTTTCGTACCCAGGTTTTGTTAGTTGTTTCGTACACTGATTTTGTGTATTTTCGTACATACCTAGTGTCGTTTCGTAACTCTAGTAATCAAATTCAACTCTGAGCTGAGTGTACGAAACGACTATGGTTTCATATAGATTACGAAACAACTTTTTGGTGTACGAATCTACTGGTGTACGAAACAACTTGTGTACGAACTGACTGCACCCCGTGTATATAGTTGTAAACAGACTGTAGATATCTAGGCATTATTAGAGGCATTGGCACCCCGTTTTCTATGCCCTGTCTAAAGAAAACGGACTTAGGGGTAACTAAAGACAATGGGATGTAGGGTTAACTGCTTGTGTCTTCTTGTTATTCTTCTTCTTTGTTATTCTTCTTTTCTTCTTTGTTATTCTTCTTTTCTTCTTTTATCTCTTTCTCTTGTATTCTTCTATTCTTTGTTATTCTTCTTTACTTTGTTCTTCTTTGTATTCTTCTTTCTTCTTGTTATTCTTCTTCTTCTGTTCTTCATTTTCTCTTTGTTATTCATCTTTTCTTCTTGTTATCTCTTTTCTTTGTATCTTCTTTTCTTTTTAGTTATCTTCTTTTCTTCTATTTCTTCTTTTTGTTATTCTTCTTTTCTTCTTTGTTATTCTTCTTTTCTTTGTTATTCTTCTTTTCTTCTTTGTTATTCTTCTTTTCTTTGTTATTCTTCTTTTCTTCTTTGTTATTCTTCTTTTCTTCTTTGTTATTCTTCTTTTCTTCTTTGTTATTCTTCTTTTTCTTTGTTATTCTTCTTTTCTTCTTTGTTATTCTTCTTTTCTTCTTTGTTATTCTTCTTCTTTGTTATTCTTCTTTTCTTTGTTAGTCTTCTATTCTTCTTTTCTTCTTTGTTATTCTTCTGTTCTTCTTTGTTATTCTTCTTTTCTTTGTTATTCTTCTTTTCTTCTTTGTTATTCTTCTTTTCTTCTTTGTTATTCTTCTTTTCTTCTTTGTTATTCTTCTATTCTTCTTTTCTTCTTTGTTATTCTTCTATTCTTCTTTGTTATTCTTCTTCTTCTTCCTCTTGTGTCTTCTTGTACCTCCTATTTTTCTTCATTTTATTTTATTATCATTTTTTCTTCTTTTATGCTTAAGTCTTCTTATTTCTATCTTTCTTCATTTTCTGTTATGATTGTCTTCCTTTTTTATTTAAAGTATTTTTATTGTGCCTATCTGCCTTCATTTTCTTTATTTTTTTTCTCTCTTTTTTTTTTTTTCTTTGTTATTTTTTTCTTTTTCTTTTTATCTTCTTTTTGTCTTCTCATCTTCTTTGTCTTTCTACTATCATTCTTTGTATTCTATTCTTCCACTTCTTTGTCTTTCTTTTACTACCACTTCTTTGTCTTCTACTACTTCCATTCTCTTGTCTTCTACTACTTCTCACTTCTTTGTCTTCTACTACTTCCACTTTCTTTTCTTCTACTGACTTCACTTCTTTGTCTTTTCTACTACTATCCACTTCTTTGTCTTCTATACTTCACTTCTTTGTCTTCTACTTACTTACCACTTCTTTGTCTTCTACTACTATCACTTCTTTGTCTTCTACTACTTACCACTTCTTTGTCTTCTACTACTTCACTTCTTTGTCTTCTTACTACTTCCACTTCTTTGTCTTCTACTACTTCCACTTCTTTGTCTTCTACTACTTCCCTTCTTTGTCTTCTACTACTTCCCACTTCTTTGTCTTCTACTACTTCCACTTCTTTGTCTTCTACTACTACCACTTCTTTGTCTTCTACTACTTCCACTTCTTTGTCTTCTACTACTACCACTTCTTTGTCTTCTACTACTTCCACTTCTTTGTCTTCTACTACTTCCACTTCTTTGTCTTCTACTACTTCCACTTCTTTGTCTTCTACTACTACCACTTCTTTGTCTTCTACTACTTCCACTTCTTTGTCTTCTACTACTACCACTTCTTTGTCTTCTACTACTTCCACTTCTTTGTCTTCTACTACTTCCACTTCTGTCTTTACTACTACCACTTCTTTGTCTTCTACTACTTCCACTTCTTTGTCTTCTACTACTTCCTACTTTCTTTGTCTTCTACTACTTCCACTTCTTTGTCTTCTACTACTTCCATTCTTGTCTTCTACTACTACCACTTCTTTGTCTTCTACTACTTCCACTTCTTTGTCTTCTACTACTACCACTTCTTTGTCTTCTACTACTACCACTTCTTTGTCTTCTACTACTTCCACTTCTTTGTCTTCTACTACTACCACTTCTTTGTCTTCTACTACTTCCACTTCTTTGTCTTCTACTACTACCACTTCTTTGTCTTCTACTACTTCCACTTCTTTGTCTTCTACTACTTCCACTTCTTCTACTACTACCACTTCTTTGTCTTCTACTACTTCCACTTCTTTGTCTTCTACTACTTCCACTTCTTTGTCTTCTACTACTACCACTTCTTTGTCTTCTACTACTTCCACTTCTTTGTCTTCTACTTACCTTCTCTACTACTTCACTTCTTGTCTTCTACTACTACCACTTCTTTGTCTTCTACTACTACCACTTCTTTGTCTTCTACTACTACCACTTCTTTGTCTTCTACTACTACCACTTCTTTGTCTTCTACTACTACCACTTCTTTGTCTTCTACTACTTCCACTTCTTCTACTACTACCACTTCTTTGTCTTCTACTACTTCCACTTCTTTGTCTTCTACTACTACCACTTCTTTGTCTTCTACTACTTCCACTTCTTTGTCTTCTACTACTTCCACTTCTTTGTCTTCTACTACTACCACTTCTTTGTCTTCTACTACTACCACTTTGCTTTTTGTCTTCTTCTACTATACCACTTCTTTGTCTTCTACTACTTCCACTTCTTTGTCTTCTACTACTACTACCACTTCTTTGTCTTCTACTACTTCCACTTCTTTGTCTTCTACTACTACCACTTCTTTGTCTTCTACTACTACCACTTCTTTGTCTTTCTACTACTACCACTTCTTTGTCTTCTACTACTCCACTTCTTTGTCTTCTACTACTTCCACTTCTTTGTCTTCTACTACTTCCACTTCTTGCTCTACTACTACTTACACTTCCTTTGTCTTCTACTACTACCACTTCTTTGTCTTCTACTACTTCCACTTTCTTTGTCTTCTACTACTACTTCCACTTCTTTGTCTTCTACTATACCACTTCTTTGTCTTCTACTACTTACCACTTCTTTGTCTTCTACTACTTCACATTCTTTGTCTCTACTACTCCACTTCTTTGTCTTCTACTCTACTTTTTGTCTTACACTACCACTTCTTTGTCTTCTACTACTACTTTTCCACTTCTTTGTCTTCTACTAGTACTTCACTTCTTTGTCTTCTACTACTACCACTTCTTTGTCTTCTACTACTTCCACTTCTTCTACTACTACTTCCACTTCTTTGTCTTCTACTATACCACTTTCTTTGTCTTCTACCTATCCACTTCTTTGTCTTCTCTAACTTCTTCCCTTCTTCTACTACTACTTCCACTTCTTTGTCTTCTACTAGTACCACTTCTTTGTCTTCTACTACTACCACTTCTTTGTCTTCTACTACTTCCACTTCTTCTACTACTACTTCCACTTCTTTGTCTTCTACTAGTACCACTTCTTTGTCTTCTACTACTACCACTTCTTTGTCTTCTACTACTTCCACTTCTTCTACTACTACTTCCACTTCTTTGTCTTCTACTACTCACTTACCTCCACTTCTTTGTCTTCTACTAGTACCACTTCTTTGTCTTCTACTATACCACTTCTTTGTCTTCTACTACTACCACTTCTTTGTCTTCTACTACTTCCACTTCTTCTACTACTACTTCCACTTCTTTGTCTTCTACTAGTACCACTTCTTTGTCTTCTACTACTTCCACTTCTTTGTCTTCTACTACTACCACTTCTTTGTCTTCTACTACTTCCACTTCTTTGTCTTCTACTACTTCCACTTCTTTGTCTTCTACTACTACCACTTCTTTGTCTTCTACTACTTCCACTTCTTTGTCTTCTACTACTACCTATACCTTCTTTGTCTTCTACTACTTCCACTTCTTTGTCTTCTACTACTTCCACTTCTTTGTCTTCTACTACTACCACTTCTTTGTCTTCTACTACTTCCACTTCTTTGTCTTCTACTACTACCACTTCTTTGTCTTCTACTACTTCCACTTCTTTGTCTTCTACTACTACCACTTCTTTGTCTTCTACTACTACCACTTCTTTGTCTTCTACTACTTCCACTTCTTCTACTACTACTTCCACTTCTTTGTCTTCTACTACTTCCACTTCTTTGTCTTCTACTACTACTTCCACTTCTTTGTCTTCTACTACTTCCACTTCTTTGTCTTCTACTACTTCCACTTCTTTGTCTTCTACTACTACCACTTCTTTGTCTTCTACTACTACTTCCACTTCTTTGTCTTCCTACTTACTACTCACTTCTTTGTCTTC
>JACEEZ010019031.1:17500-52500 GCA_016584305.1 Chionoecetes opilio | reverse complement strand
TTAAACTTATTGCGATCATGACACCAGCCCCAGACCCAGACCCCTTCTCGTCACATAAAAATGCCGAAATAACCCCAGTGTGAATCAGCCTTAAGTCTACGTAGATAACAGTTAAGTCGCCAGGACAACTTTTTTTTCTGTTTACAGCCGTGTGGTGGCGTTAATAGTTACATTGCTACATCCATGATTTCAGGACAGTTAGAAGGGGCTATCTGGAGAGTGTGTGTCATTTTGTGTCTTCATCTGTGTCATATTATGGCTACAAATGAACAAATGACAAAAATATCTACAAAGTGGCTACCAACAGTAGAGTCGCCATCTAGTGTTTATTTACTGAGTGTCGTACCGCTGTCGTCGTCGCCCGAAAAAAAAATGCGTAGTGAAATTTGAAACCGTCTATACTTGCAGCTACAAAGCATAAAACAACGCTGAAACAGGGTAGCTTATACAGTCATGATATAAACTACTGTGTATCATCTTCAGTGGCACAGACACAGCAGTAGTGATGCTATAATTCGTAATATATGGCGCCTGGCGACATCACTGCAGGTGGCGACTTTACTGTTATCTACGGTAACTAGTCTATTCCAATCATCTGCCAGCCTATTTAAATTATCAACCATTTCTTCCTATTTTCTTTTTAACTACATTTACCTAACCTAAACTAACTAAGTATATATAACTAAGCCCAACTAAAATATAACTAAGTCTAACTAAAATATAACTAAGTCTAACTAAAATATAACTAAGTCTAACTAAAATATAACTAAGTCTAACTAAAATATAACTAAGCCCAACTAAAATATAACTAAGTCTAACTAAAATATAACTAAGTCTAACTAAAATATAACTAAGTCTAACTAAAATATAACTAAGTCTAACTAAAATATAACTAAGTCTAACTAAAATATAACTAAGTCTAACTAAAATATAACTAAGTCTACCGTAGATAACAGTGAAGTCGCCAGTTCTACGTTTCTTTGTTATGTACAGACGTGTGGTGGCGTTAATAGTTACATTTGTACATCCATGATTTCAGGACAGTTAGAAGGGGCTATCTGGAGAGTCTGTGTCATTTTGTGTCTTCATCTGTGTCATATTAGGGCTATAAATGAACAAATTACTAAAATAAAACCGAGTGGCGACCTCACTATACCTACTACAGTGAAGTCGCCAGCTAGTATTTTAACCCAACAGTTGAGTCGCCACTCTGGGGAATTCAGGGAAATTAGAGGTAAAGTAAAACAAGTTTCTATATATATTAGCTGCGGAAGATGCTTGGATATATAAAAATTCCTCTGCCAACGTGAAAATAAATTCTATTAAAGTTTGAAAGATCTGGCAAGTCTGCGTCCTGTCGCCCGAAAAGCTATTGTTTACTGTCCGTCATCGCGCGAAGAAAAACGTGAGAAGCAAAATGCGCAACAGTTATATTTGCAGATACAAAGCATAAAACAACGCTGAAACAGGGTAGATTATACAGGCATGATATAAACTACTGTGTAACATCTTCAGTGGCACATACAAATCAGTAGTGATGCTATAATTCGTAATATTTGGCGCCTGGCGACTTCACTGTAGGTGGCGACTTCACTGTTATCTACGGTAGTGTATTCCAATCATCTGCCAGCCTATAAACATTTATCAACGAATATTTCTTCCTATTTAATTATAACTACATATCTCAAGTTTAAAGCTGTTCCTTCGCGTTCCATCCCGTACAGTGAACACGAGTATAATTTAGTATATTAATATTAGTTATAACTACGTCATTAATCCTTCAAGTTATAACCATAAATATATTTTAATCATTTTTCACTCCACCATAGGAATGAAAATACGAAAACATACCGTAGTTTGAGTATCCAGAGATCATTAAAAGCTTATGAGACATTTAATAGATACAAATGTGGTTTAACTAGATGTACAAATATAACAGAAGAAGTAATATGAGTTAGTAAGGTAGTTATAGGGTAGTTAGAGTAATGTGGATCATTTATAAGTGCTTCGCCGCCAAAACTTTTACGCCATTGTGGAAAACTCTCTACGCCGTGACAGGGAAAGGACGCTAACCACCTTTATTGCATCTAAACCTTGGTATGCAGCCCTTAAACTACCCCTAACATATCCCTAGTGCACCTAGAAGCAGTGTGGTTAGTGTGGTAGTGGTAGTTTAGCTGGTGTGAGAATTAAGCGGTGAAATGTACAGCCGGTTATTTTTATGGCGGACGGCTGTGTGGTTGTGTCTCGGTGAGGTTTTTATTATTGCGTTTATTGGTTTATTAGAGTTATGGAGGGTGTTGTTATGGTGGCAGTGTGTTGTAGGGGTGTGTTATGAGCCGTGGTGGTGGTGTAAGGATATCAGGTGTTGAGTGGCTGGCGTGGGTAGGTGTGTGTGTGTGTGTGTGAGGCTAAGACAGTATAACCTCCCTTGTGTGCTGCCTCGTGTTGTGTTGCTATCCTGCCTGTATATCCTGCCCTCCATCCCTCTACTGCAGCATAACACTGTGTAAGGCTGGTCATTAAAGCTCCAGCCCGGGCATTGGTTTTAACCTAACTGAGGGGCACAGCCCCCCAGACCCCCTTGTTATTTTTCATTAATGACGGGTGGTGTAGGGGTTAGAAATGGTGCTAATGGTCAGCGCTACAAGTAGAGGACGGTTATAACTGCCTGCCTTGTAATGCATTATTAACACTGCAGCAGCAAGCAGTAGCACCGGGTTCTGCAGCAGTGTTAATAATGCATTACAAGGCAGGCAGTTATAACCGTCCTCTACTTGTAGCGCTGACCATTAGCACCATTTCTAACCCCCCCTACACCACCCGTCATTAATGAAAAATAACACAAGGGGGTCTGGGGGGCTGTGCCCCTCAGTTAGGTTACGTAACCAATGCCCGGGCTAGGTTAGGTAACTAGCGGGGGGGGGGGGTTATGTCAGGAGAGTATTGGTGATAGGAGGTCTTGTACTGCAGTGTTACCGAGAACACTCGGGAAATAACAGGGGGACACCCTTGTTATTTTTCATTTCCGGCGGCTGTTGTAGGGTTAGCAATACTCCTTATGACGAAATACCGGCAAAATGCACCCGAGTTATGCAAATTGCTGGGTTAGCTTATAGCGCGTTTTCGCGACGTTCACCACCCTGGTCCTGTCTAGTCCAGACCGGTGCAGACTGGAGTCCAGGGTTGCCAGACAGCCTGGTCTAAAAATCCCTATATATTCGGGGAAAAATCCCCAGAAATCCCCATTTCATATATTTCCATACTTGTTATAAAAATGCTGAAATATATGCTGCATAGCTACTCCACATGTTAATTAAAATTGCTGTGTTGATCTTAACGTTGATTTAATGATATTAATTCATACTTTGTTTTACATAATATATTACATGACACATGAAGTAGCATAAGTCACTTTTTTATTATAACCATCACAAGGACTGCAAAAACAAAAAATTCAGTACTAGGATACAGCCTCATGAGCATTTAATAAAAAATACATTTAATAAAATTTTCTACTTAAGGCTGATGGGGATGATATATTTCCTTAAATTGCTTAGAAATATGATACAGAAATAAATGAAAATATTAATGCTCTTAACCTCTTGGGGAACTTCAATAATCCAACTAATATTCTGGACCTCCTGTACTAAGCCAGAAAGAAAGCATAGAATAACACATTGGCATACTAAATATTATCATCACTCGAATCATCATGTTCATGGTAGATATCTGAAGTCATCATGTTGACTAGTTTATCATTGACAGCAAAATTGAAACATTCCCGGCCTTTCAAATACCGCTTTGAATGCAGAAGTCCAACTATAGAGTTCTCTGGTTGAGAGTTTGTTTCTTAGCTTTGTTTTTAAATTGTTTACAGATGAAAATATCCTTTCTGCTGTGGCACCAGAATGAGGAACACGCAATAGCCCACAAACAAAACTTGACACATTTGTTAACATGGGGGTCTCATCACCACTCTTTATCTCTCTAACTGTCTCCCAGAAGCCTTCAACATCATGGATTTCTGAATCAGCAAGATCGGTGTTTCTTATGCCCGTATTCGTAGTCACATGCCATCATTGTACGTGGTCATTGTTCACTTTTTGTCTTGTCCTAATTAAATCAATATGTCATGCCAGCTCTGTTGTGATTGCAATAGGAGTACTGTAGGATTGCTCTAGTACTTTCCATGGCAGCTACAAGATCTCTGTTGTGATTGCAATAGGAGTACTGTATGATTGCTCTAGTACTTTCCATGGCAGCTACAAGATCTCTGTTGTGATTGCAATAGGAGTACTGTAGGATTGCTCTAGTACTTTCCATGGCAGCTACAAGATCTCTGTTGTGATTGCAATAGGAGTACTGTAGGATTGCTCTAGTACTTTCCATGGCAGCTACAAGATCTCTGTTGTGATTGCAATAGGAGTACTGTATGATTGCTCTAGTACTTTCCATGGCCAGTACAAGATCTCTGTTGTGATTGCAATAGGAGTACTGTATGATTGCTCTAGTACTTTCCATGGCAGCTACAAGATCTCTGTTGTGATTGCAATAGGAGTACTGTATGATTGCTCTAGTACTTTCCATGGCAGCTACAAGATCTCTGTTGTGATTGCAATAGGAGTACTGTAGGATTGCTCTAGTACTTTCCATGTCAGCTACAAGATCAAGTGGATAATTTTGACTGAGTAGAAATGGAACAAAATCATAGCAATTACCACGAGCAATCATGGTATGTGACTACGAATACGGGCATTAGTTCTCTCCATTCTTTGTGTAGGTGATTTATTTTGTCAGGACCTACAATTCCAGGAAATACACTAACCAATGGACCAAGGGAGACCACATTTCTTGACTGACTTCTTTGGGATCAATGAAGCTCAAATGACTTCTTCCTTGCCGTCGGTTTAACCTCATGTTTTCTTTTAACCTTCTTATTAATATTATTTTAAGTGATAAAATAAATGGTTTTTTTTCAGAAATCTCAAAAGTCCCCAAATCGAGAGTGAATGTCCCCATGTCCCCATCAGTGCCCCGAAATCCCCAAACCTCAAAAGTCCCCAAATCGAGAGTGAATGTCCCCATGTCCCCATCAGTGCCCCGAAATCCCCAAACCTCAAAAGTCCCCAAATCGAGAGTGAATGTCCCCATGTCCCCATCAGTGCCCCGAAATCCCCAAACCTCAAAAGTCCCCAAATCGAGAGTGAATGTCCCCATGTCCCCATCAGTGCCCCGAAATCCCCAAATATAGGGACAAATCCCCAAATCTGGCAACTCTGCTGGAGTCACTGGACTGATGCTCGCGATGATGCATGAAGACTGGCCTCGTCCCATTCGTGGTTCTTATTGGCTGGGGGATCGAGTGGACGGTCCTCCGGGAAGAAATCCAAACATTTTTAAAAAGCGCGCGTTTTTACTCCATGGGAAGTCCAGTAGCAGGGATGACTGTGACAAAATGAATGATGTAATTTCATTTCATTTACCGTTAATAACACTATCTATAGTCGCCACGGGGTAAAACTTTGGAAGAAGTCCTTCACCCCTATCTTTTTTTTCTTCCCCCTCTAGCCAACAAGCCTGGGGAACTGGCGGGAATACGGGGTTTTTGGGTGGGGGAAGCAAATATTAGTGTTTCTTCCCCCTCTAGCCAACAAGTCTGAGGAACTGGCGGGAATATGGGGTTTTTGTGTGGGGGAAGCAAATATTAGTGTTTCTTCCCCCTCTAGTCAACAAGTCTGGGGAACTGGCGGGAATACGGGGTTTTTGTGTGGGGGAAGCAAATATTAGTGTTTCTTCCCCCTCTAGTCAACAAGCCTGGGGAACTGGCGGGAATACGGGGTTTTTGGGTGGGGGAAGCAAATATTAGTGTTTCTTCCCCCTCTAGCCAACAAGTCTGAGGAACTGGCGGGAATATGGGGTTTTTGTGTGGGGAAGCAAATATTAGTGTTTCTTCCCCTCTAGTCAACAAGTCTGGGGAACTGGCGGGAATACGGGGTTTTTGTGTGGGGGAAGCAAATATTAGTGTTTCTTCCCCCTCTAGTCAACAAGCCTGGGGAACTGGCGGGAATACGGGGTTTTTGGGTGGGGGAAGCAAATATTAGTGTTTCTTCCCCCTCTAGCCAACAAGTCTGAGGAACTGGCGGGAATATGGGGTTTTGTGTGGGGGAAGCAAATATTAGTGTTTCTTCCCCCTCTAGTCAACAAGCCTGGGGAACTGGCGGGAATACGGGGTTTTTGGGTGGGGGAAGCAAATATTAGTGTTTCTTCCCCTCTAGTCAACAAGTCTGAGGAACTGGCGGGAATATGGGGTTTTTGTGTGGGGGAAGCAAATATTAGTGTTTCTTCCCCCTCTAGCCAACAAGTCTGGGGAACTGGCGGGAATATGGGGTTTTTGTGTGGGGGAAGCAAATATTAGTGTTTCTTCCCCCTCTAGTCAACAAGCCTGGGGAACTGGCGGGAATACGGGGTTTTTGGGTGGGGAAGCAAATATTAGTGTTTCTTCCCCCTCTAGCCAACAAGTCTGAGGAACTGGCGGGAATATGGGGTTTTTGTGTGGGGGAAGCAAATATTAGTGTTTCTTCCCCCTCTAGTCAACAAGCCTGGGGAACTGGCGGGAATACGGGGTTTTTGGGTGGGGGAAGCAAATATTAGTGTTTCTTCCCCCTCTAGCCAACAAGTCTGAGGAACTGGCGGGAATATGGGGTTTTTGTGTGGGGGAAGCAAATATTAGTGTTTCTTCCCCTCTAGTCAACAAGCCTGGGGAACTGGCGGGAATACGGGGTTTTTGGGTGGGGGAAGCAAATATTAGTGTTTCTTCCCCCTCTAGTCAACAAGTCTGAGGAACTGGCGGGAATATGGGGTTTTTGTGTGGGGGAAGCAAATATTAGTGTTTCTTCCCCCTCTAGCCAACAAGTCTGGGGAACTGGCGGGAATATGGGGTTTTTGTGTGGGGAAGCAAATATTAGTGTTTCTTCCCCCTCTAGTCAACAAGCCTGGGGAACTGGCGGGAATACGGGGGTTTTTGGGTGGGGGAAGCAAATATTAGTGTTTCTTCCCCCTCTAGTCAACAAGTCTGAGGAACTGGCGGGAATACGGGGTTTTTGGGTGGGGGAAGCAAATATTAGTGTTTCTTCCCCCTCTAGCCAACAAGTCTGGGGAACTGGCGGGAATATGGGGTTTTTGGGTGGGGGAAGCAAATATTAGTGTTTCTTCCCCCTCTAGTCAACAAGTCTGAGGAACTGGCGGGAATATGGGGTTTTTGTGTGGGGGAAGCAAATATTAGTGTTTCTTCCCCCTCTAGCCAACAAGTCTGGGGAACTGGCGGGAATATGGGGTTTTTGTGTGGGGGAAGCAAATATTAGTGTTTCTTCCCCCTCTAGTCAACAAGCCTGGGGAACTGGCGGGAATACGGGGTTTTTGGGTGGGGGAAGCAAATATTAGTGTTTCTTCCCCCTCTAGTCAACAAGTCTGAGGAACTGGCGGGAATACGGGGTTTTTGGTGTGGGGGAAGCAAATATTAGTGTTTCTTCCCCCTCTAGCCAACAAGTCTGGGGAACTGGCGGGAATATGGGGTTTTTGTGTCGGGGAAGCAAATATTAGTGTTTCTTCCCCCTCTAGCCAACAAGTCTGGGGAACTGGCGGGAATATGGGGTTTTTGTGTCGGGGAAGCAAATATTAGTGTTTCTTCCCCCTCTAGCCAACAAGTCTGGGGAACTGGCGGGAATATGGGGTTTTTGGGTGGGGAAGCAAATATTAGTGTTTCTTCCCCCTCTAGTCAACAAGCCTGGGGAACTGGCGGGAATATGGGGTTTTTGTGTCGGGGAAGCAAATATTAGTGTTTCTTCCCCCTCTAGCCAACAAGTCTGGGGAACTGGCGGGAATATGGGGTTTTTGTGTCGGGGAAGCAAATATTAGTGTTTCTTCCCCTCTAGCCAACAAGTCTGGGGAACTGGCGGGAATATGGGGTTTTTGTGTGGGGGGGGAAGCAAATATTAGTGTTTCTTCCCCCTCTAGCCAACAAGTCTGGGGAACTGGCGGGAATATGGGGTTTTTGTGTGGGGGAAGCAAATATTAGTGTTTCTTCCCCTCTAGCCAACAAGTCTGGGGAACTGGCGGGAATATGGGGTTTTTGTGTCGGGGAAGCAAATATTAGTGTTTCTTCCCCCTCTAGCCAACAAGTCTGAGGAACTGGTGGGAATACGGGTTTTTGGTGGGGGGGGAAGCAAATATTAGTGTTTCTTCCCCCTCTAGCCAACAAGTCTGGGGAACTGGCGGGAATATGGGGTTTTGTGTCGGGGAAGCAAATATTAGTGTTTCTTCCCCTCTAGCCAACAAGCCTGGGGAACTGGCGGGAATATGGGGTTTTTGTGTGGGGGAAGCAAATATTAGTGTTTCTTCCCCCTCTAGCCAACAAGTCTGAGGAACTGGTGGGAATACGGGGTTTTTGGGTGGGGGGGGAAGCAAATATTAGTGTTTCTTCCCCCTCTAGCCAACAAGTCTGAGGAACTGGCGGGAATACGGGGTTTTTGGGTGGGGGAAGCAAATATTAGTGTTTCTTCCCCCTCTAGCCAACAAGCCTGGGGAACTGGCGGTAATACGGGGTTTTTGTGTGGGGGAAGCAAATATTAGTGTTTCTTCCCCCTCTAGCCAACAAGTCTGAGGAACTGGCGGTAATACGGGGTTTTTGTGTGGGGGAAGCAAATATTAGTGTTTCTTCCCCCTCTAGCCAACAAGCCTGGGGAACTGGCGGTAATACGGGGTTTTTGGGTGGGGGAAGCAAATATAAGTGATTTATGGCTCCCAAAAAATCATCAAAGTCACTATATGTAAAAATCTAACCTAACCTAACCTTAACCACAAAGTATACCTAACCTAACCTAACCTTAACCACAAAGTATACCTAACCTAACCTTAACCACAAAGTATACCTAACCTAACCTAACCTTAACCACAAAGTATACCTAACCTAACCTAACTGGACTTAGAATTTTTTGAGGCACCTCATATTTCATAGCAGCCGTGTGGGTTAACCAAGGCTGAGCGCACGCTGGAACCTTTACAGATGTGAAGTACAATAGATTACAATACAGTGCGGTAGTTCATTTCAGTCAAAGCCGGAAGGATGAGTTCCAAAGTATTTCCCGCCACTGCACTAATGTCGCAGGGGGGCATATATTACGAGTTATAGCATCACTACAGATCACATGACATGCACAGTAGGTAGTTTACATTATCTACATAACACTATAGCTACGGTACATGCCTTCAGTGACACATACAAGTCTGTAGTGATGCTAAAATTTGTACTATATGGCGCCTGGTGACATTAGTGCAGTGGCCACTATAGTGTTGTGGACGGGGTACATTAATTTCCCAAGATGTTTCAGGAAATTGCGAATATTGTAATTTTTCGTGAAATGACTTTAGTCTTATGGTCGGCCATCATGGTGTTTCATGTCTTATCAGTAGCACGAGAAGCTCCTGGTCGCCTTCCCCGCTGACTGTAGAGCACATGCGCCAGTTCTCCCCACACTTGTCCAACCTGGTCCTGCTCGCTGGTCCGGCCCAGTCTCGTCCGTTCCAGCCTGGTCCAATCTGCCTCGCGAAAACAGTGGCCGCCCGGGACTAGCCCAGTCCAGACCGGGCCAGAGCGGCCGCGAAAACATTATTAGCTATTAGATTATTAGCTATTATTCATTATTAGCTATTAGATTATTAGCTATTATTCATTATTAGCTATTAGATTATTAGCTATTATTCATTATTAGCTATTAGATTATTAGCTATTATTCATTATTAGCTATTAGATTATTAGCTATTATTCATTATTAGCTATTAGATTATTAGCTATTATTCATTATTAGCTATTAGATTATTAGCTATATTCATTATTAGCTATTAGATTATTAGCTATTATTCATTATTAGCTATTAGATTATTAGCTATTATTCATTATTAGCTATTAGATTATTAGCTATTATTCATTATTAGCTATTATTCATTATTAGCTATTATTCATTATTAGCTATTATTCATTATTAGCTATTATTCATTATTAGCTATTATTCATTATTAGCTATTATTCATTATTAGCTATTAGATTAGTGGTAAATTTAGGGTTTAGGTCATCCCGCGATTTTGAGGCTGAAACTTTGTATTCCTGAATAGTTTTGATGTGCTTTGAATGAACCTGGCACTCGTTTTGGTCAATTTATAGTTTCACCCAACCAACGATTTTCTGATGCGCCTTATGTTTTTCTGGTGTGTTTTTGTGTTTTGAATGAATCTGCTCACCGTTTGTGTCGCATTTTTTTTTTTTATTATTTTTATCTTGCAAAAATGACCCCCCAAAAAATAAAATGAACCTATACCTAACCTTTCCTTTACCTATACCTAACCTAACCCATACCTAACCTAACCTAACCTAACCTACCCTACCCTTTACCTATACCTAACCTAACCCATACCTAACCTAACCTTTGCCAAACTAAAAAAAAAAAACTAAAAAAAACTAACCTTTATCTACCTAAAAAAATAAATAATAATTGCGACACAAACAGTTAGCAGATTCATTCAAAACACAAAAACACACCAGAAAAACATAAGGCGCATCAGAAAATCGTTGGTTGGGTGAAACTATAAATTATCCCTCGTTTTTGCCGGAAGTCTGAATTTTTTTTTTTAACAGGTGGGGGTCCACGCAGCAGCAGATGTCTAGCAGATGGCCGCCTCGTGTCGGACATGGATGGGCAGATGGCTCGTTGGGCTGAATACTTTGGGCAGTGTTTCACGGTGGACCCTCCAACTGAGCAGCAACGGACCATCAGGACTGCAACAATTACCGCGGTATTACACTGCTCAGCGTGCCAGGCAAGGTGCTTGCCCATCTATTGCTGACACGGATCCGCAGTCATCTGCTGAAGCATCAGAGACCTCAGCAGTCTGGGTTCACGCCTGGTAAGTCAACAACGGACCGTATCCTAGCGCTTCGTGTCCTGGTGGAACGCCGACGTGAGTTTTGACAGGAGATGCTTGCAGCCTATGTTGATCTCAAGAAGGCGTTTGACTCGGTGCATCGTGAGTCACTCTGGGATCTTCTGCGACTTCGCGGGATTCCTGTGCAGGAGGACAAAGATCCGGATCTTCAAGTCGCTTGTGATCCCTGTCTTACTCTATGGTTGTGAGACATGGACACTAAATAGTGACTTGAAGAGACTAATCAATGCCTTTGGTAATAAGTGTCTTCGCAGAATCATGGGGTATTGCTGGGATGATTACGTGTCAAATCAGCGATTGCACCGTGAGACTGAATCGAGGCCTATTACCTGCATAGTCCGTTAACGCCAACTTCGGCTATATGGGCATGTGGCACGCTACCCTGAAACCGATCCTTCCCATCGGGTTGTATCTGTAAGAGACAATCCGGCGTGGAGGAGGCCAAGGGGGCGCCCACAAGGCTCGTGGCTGGGGCAAGTTGATGTTTCTTGTCGAGAGCTGCTTGGTATGGGAAGGGAGCCTGCATGGGGACTCGCGCGTGGTGACCCCCGGGAGTGGCGTCGTAGGGTGGGCGAGGCAACGCGCCCCCCGGCGTATGCCCCCAATGATTGATTGATTGAGTGATGATACTGTACAAGTATGTATGTAGCCTATATGGCTGTACTGGACGTGCGAGTGTGGTGCTCTTTTCTCAGAGTCAGACCAGCAAAGGGGGTTGTAGGCGGGAGAGAAGGGCGTGTAAGGCATCAAAGTCAATAGGGTGAGAAGGAGGGAAATAGATGGAAACAATAGTAATGCAACGTTGGATATATACCCTTAAAGTAATCGTCCAGACCCAATTTTTTTTTGCCGAATTATGTTGAATGTACATTCAAAAACACCTAATCCACCAAAAATAATTGATTTCCAGGCCTTATTTCCGTAAAAACACGACTTTTGTAAAAAGCACGCGAAAAAAAAATCTTCCCTCCAACAGGGCTACGACTGTTATTGATGACGTCAGAACAGGGACGCCCGCAGACACTGTCTGACACCTGTCGGCAAATGTTATGATGAGCGATTGTACTTCGGTGTCAGACAGTGAATCTGTCGCTGTAACAGATCTAGAGTACGATGCTCAATCTAACACCGAAAGAAATGACGCTGGTCGCGTATACTATGAGGAAAACGAACCTCAGATTGTCATGGGATCCTATATGTTTGAGCCCGAGTACGAGGTGGATGAACAGGTGTTAGCAGAGCCTGAAGTTCAGCAGGAGGACCTGGCACTTATCCAAAACATGGATTGGTAAATAAGGTTAAACCATGTGTGTGTGGGAATCACAATGAAGGTACTTTCGAGAAAATCCTATGGTTAGTTTTGGAGCTACAGTCAAACGTCATTACTCGGAAACCACATACTAGCATTAACTACAGCATAGAGTTGGAAAATATGCGGGCGGGAAGGCAGAAAGTGTGACAGCCACACCACCACAGGGTCTCTCACCACAGGGCACGCCCACTCCACAACTGGTTTACTTGGTTTACTTGGTCTTGTTAAGAGGCAAAGCCTCACAGTCGTGGTGGTCCACCGCTGCTGCCAGTCCTGGCGTCCCTGTCTAACAGGGCCACCTGGTCTGGTATGGTGTTGGACTGAGTCACTGTCTTACGGGGGGGGCGCCGCCCTTGTCCAGCACACCCGTGTACACAGGCTCACCTCACACTCGTCGTCCCAACCCACACACTGGGTAGCCGACTAGTCGCGCTGCACACACTCACCCAGTCTTTCACCCACTGTGTACCCTCACTACACACCGTTTCTCAACACAACTGCTCGCCCCAACACACTATAGGTGTGTATCACCCTACACACGCCACTCCTTTCCATGTGCAAACTTTTCTCGAAAGGCACAGCTGTCTTGCTGCACCCATAAAGGATGCATGCATGTGGCACATAGCAAAAAAAGTCTATCAGAAATACCCAAATATCTTCAAGTACTATATTTATCTCTGTGTTTACGTGTCTCTCTGATCAGCGCTGGAAGAGTAGCCTCCCTGATGCTACGTCACCGAGCATGAGCGCATCGTCTGCAAACCTTGAGGAGTGTTTTGAGAACTCGGGGAATTTGCAGATTTTGATTGCGGATTATTTAAAAACGGCCGACTGGATACAAAAAGTGACGACGTATTGTTGATATACTCGTTAATGGCTATGCTTTGATTGCATTAAATCAGGAATGACGAAATGGTCTGGACGATTACTTTAAGAGGGTACCTGGGAGAGTAGTGTTGACATTCAGGGAGATAGAAGCTGTTTTCTGGTGGACAAGGATTGAGGAGGAGGAAGAAGTAGAATGGGGGCAGGAAATAAAGTGGTAATTGGGAATTGCATCAGGGGGGTTGAGTAAGGAAAGTTTCTTGGAGGCAGATAACTTGCGGTTCATAGCAGGAAATCAGGAGACGAAGGTCTTGTCTGTGGGAGCGGAAGCCGCGAATGTTCCATTGGAGAACGGACATTGTGTAGAGGTCAACGGGTGATGAGGGTTGGAATGGTAGCGGCAGTAGAGAGGTCAGGGGCGTCAGGCGGGGGGTCAGTAGGGTCCGGGGTATTGGACGTAGTAGGTGAAGGACAGTTAGTAGGGTGAGGGGGGTGAGGGGTCAGGGATGGGGATTGTTGAGACAGAAGGGAGTCAAGCGTATAGCCGGGAGGGAAGGGTCGGGTAAGAACAGACGTGACAGCAGGGCGGGCAGAGGAAGTAGCAGATGGGGGAGAGGACATAAGAGTGATCAGAGGGAAGGGAAGAAGGGTGGAGTGGGGAGGAGGGGAGGAAGAGGGGAATGATGGGGGTCAGGAGGAAGAGGGGGAATGTTGGGAGTCAGGAGGAAGAGGGGGAATGTTGGGAGTCAGGAGGAAGAGGAGAATGATGGGAGTCAGGAGGAAGAGGGGAATGATGGGAGTCAGGAGGAAGAGGGGGAATGTTGGGAGTCAGGAGGAGGAAGAAGGGAGGGAAGAGTCAGCTGAGACTGAGGATTGAGACAGACGGCGGGGATAATGAGGCGGTGGGTGAAGAGGGCGGAGGGGTCATAGCCATGGTCTGGGCTGGAGAGTTAGGACGGGAGACCTGGGAGGCACAGGGTTTCTTAGTAGGAGGAGATGTAGAAAGTGGGGTGTGAGGAGCTGGGGAGGAGAGAGAGGTAGTGGGAGGTCCAGGGGGGTGGAGGACGTTTAGGTTGTCTGACAGTAGTAGGCCGAGGGGTGCGTTGAGGTGTGTGTGGGGATGGAGGAAGGGGTGGAGGTCGGAGTATCAGGATTGAGGACGGCAAAGGAGTTATTGATGGAGAGGAAGGGGGCAGCAGGAGGAGTAAAGGAAGGAAGAGTGGGAGGAGGAGGAGGAGAAGGACAGGGAAAGAGAGGGTAGGAGAGGTTGTAGTAGGGGGATTGGGAAGAGTGGGATTGGAAATAAGCTGGGAGACGGGGGTTGGCGAAAAGCCTAGGCGGCGAACTTCTTGGCAGGCTTCTCTCAGAGTTAAGCCCTTCTGAAATCTGATGGATGTCACTTCTGATTCGAAGTGGTAGACAGGGCAACCCCTGTAGAAGACGTGGGAACCACCACAGTTAGCACAAGTGGGCGAAGTAGCAGGACATGAGGAACGAGCATGGCCAGGTTGAGCACAAAAAGAGCAGCCATCACTGATCGGCAGGGTGGCCAAAACGCCAAAATGTCTGGCATTGGCGAGGGTTAGGGCGGTAAGGTTTAACTGGCAAGTGTTCCCCACCAACATAAATGCCATCAGGGAGCGTTTGCCTTTTGAAGGTGACTGGCAATGTTGGTAGGGTACTTTCGGCAGCCCCGGGGTGGGATGGTGTAGCAGTAAACTGCGGTGGCATCATAATCCTCTTCCAAAAGGTCGAGGAGGGGTTTTGCGCAGTTGGACCATTCTTTGTCATGGACTGGGCAAGCATGCGGGTGGATGGCAACAGTTCTGGTACAGGTGTTAAGATTAATGTCGGGCGTGATGTAGAATGGGTTGCCGTGCAGGTCTTTAAGATCCAGCAGTGCATGAGCCTGGGCTTCTGTGTCAACTATCACCAGGCGGGACCGATCGGGGCGGGTACGGAATGTAACCTTGCCGACTTGTCGTTGGAGGCATTTCTGGAAACTGAGGGTGCAAGCAGAGTGAGGGGCGTCGCTGGGGACGATGAAGAAACGATCCCATTTGGCAGGACCAAAAAGAGTGCCAAGAGAGGGGTGAGGGTGAGAAGTTGATGTGCGTGGGCGTGAGGAAGAGGCGACCCGTGCGGACTTTAGTTTTCCCGGAGGGAGGAGGGATGTAGGGTGCCAGGGTAGGGATACAGGATGAAGAAGAGGACAGAGTTGTGGCCGGAGTGTGGCCTGGTGCTGAGGGTGGATTCAGGATCTGGCTAGGGGGCTCAGGAGCACTGAGTGACTCAGGGTCCAGTTTGGGGTACAGGCAAATCAGTATTCTGGGCCGTAGTCACAAGAGGAGCAGGGGGCGGTAAACCAGGTGGATCGTCAGGGTCATTTGGTAGAGGGGCCGGCCCTGAAGCCTCTATAAAGGTTGGATTATCATCATTGGCCATGGTGAGCCTGGAGTAAAGAGAGGGAAATAAACAGTCATCCCCCCAAGACCCCCATGAAGGGAAAGAGCAAAGGTACAAAGGGTTACCGTGCCCGTGGCAGCCTGAGGCCGTTCAGGACTGTCCCGAAGCCAGCCTCCTATCCCATCAGCACGGCTCTCACGCCTTGGGAGGGAAGGGGGATGGGAGGAGGCACAAGAGGGGAGATAGAGGGAAGGAGGGGAAACAGGAGGAAGACAGGAAAGGCCAGGCAAAATTAGTCAGACCGAGGACAGGGGCCTGAAGCCAAGGGAGCGACCAGGTCGTCCCCCGGGCGTCCGGCCCCAATCCCCGGGCCCGAAGCCCCCCCACGGTGACAGCGGGCCTGGGAACGGGGGGGGGGGGGGGGGGGGACATGAGATATAAAGACAACTATGGCCATGCTGAAATATTATATTCCCACAGTCTGAGGCCGTGTTATGCAACTGTCAATATAATTTACAGTCTGAGGCAGTGTTATGCAACTGTCAATATAATTTACAGTCTGAGGCAGTGTTATGCAACTGTCAATATAATTTACAGTCTGAGGCAGTGTTATGCAACTGTCAATATAATTTACAGTCTGAGGCCGTGTTATGCAACTGTCAATATAATTTACAGTCTGAGGCAGTGTTATGCAACTGTCAATATAATTTACAGTCTGAGGCAGTGTTATGTAACTGTCAATATAATTTACAGTCTGAGGCAGTGTTATGCAACTGACAATATAATTTATAGTCTGAGGCCGTGTTATGCAACTGTCAATATAATTTACAGTCTGAGGCCGTGTTATGCAACTGTCAATATAATTTATAGTCTGAGGCCGTGTTATGCAACTGTCAATATAATTTACAGTCTGAGGCAGTGTTATGCAACTGTCAATATAATTTACAGTCTGAGGCAGTGTTATGCAACTGTCAATATAATTTACAGTCTGAGGCAGTGTTATGCAACTGTCAATATAATTTACAGTCTGAGGCAGTGTTATGCAACTGTCAATATAATTTATAGTCTGAGGCAGTGTTATGCAACTGTCAATATAATTTATAGTCTGAGGCAGTGTTATGCAACTGACAATATAATTTACAGTCTGAGGCAGTGTTATGCAACTGTCAATATAATTTATAGTCTGAGGCCGTGTTATGCAACTGTCAATATAATTTACAGTCTGAGGCAGTGTTATGCAACTGTCAATATAATTTACAGTCTGAGGCAGTGTTATGCAACTGTCAATATAATTTATAGTCTGAGGCAGTGTTATGCAACTGACAATATAATTTACAGTCTGAGGCAGTGTTATGCAACTGTCAATATAATTTACAGTCTGAGGCAGTGTTATGCAACTGACAATATAATTTATAGTCTGAGGCAGTGTTATGCAACTGTCAATATAATTTACAGTCTGAGGCAGTGTTATGTAACTGTCAATATAATTTATAGTCTGAGGCAGTGTTATGCAACTCAATATAATTTATAGTCTGAGGCAGTGTTATGCAACTGTCAATATAATTTATAGTCTGAGGCAGTGTTATGCAACTGTCAATATAATTTACAGTCTGAGGCAGTGTTATGTAACTGTCAATATAATTTATAGTCTGAGGCAGTGTTATGCAACTGTCAATATAATTTATAGTCTGAGGCAGTGTTATGCAACTGTCAATATAATTTATAGTCTGAGGCAGTGTTATGCAACTGTCAATATAATTTACAGTCTGAGGCAGTGTTATGCAACTGTCAATATAATTTATAGTCTGAGGCAGTGTTATGCAACTGTCAATATAATTTACAGTCTGAGGCAGTGTTATGTAACTGACAATATAATTTACAGTCTGAGGCAGTGTTATGCAACTGACAATATAATTTACAGTCTGAGGCAGTGTTATGCAACTGACAATATAATTTACAGTCTGAGGCAGTGTTATGCAACTGACAATATAATTTACAGTCTGAGGCAGTGTTATGCAACTGACAATATAATTTACAGTCTGAGGCAGTGTTATGCAACTGACAATATAATTTACAGTCTGAGGCAGTGTTATGCAACTGACAATATAATTTACAGTCTGAGGCAGTGTTATGCAACTGACAATATAATTTACAGTCTGAGGCAGTGTTATGCAACTGACAATATAATTTACAGTCTGAGGCAGTGTTATGCAACTGACAATATAATTTACAGTCTGAGGCAGTGTTATGCAACTGACAATATAATTTACAGTCTGAGGCAGTGTTATGCAACTGACAATATAATTTACAGTCTGAGGCAGTGTTATGCAACTGACAATATAATTTACAGTCTGAGGCAGTGTTATGCAACTGACAATATAATTTACAGTCTGAGGCAGTGTTATGCAACTGACAATATAATTTACAGTCTGAGGCAGTGTTATGCAACTGTCAATATAATTTACAGTCTGAGGCAGTGTTATGTAACTGTCAATATAATTTATAGTCTGAGGCAGTGTTATGCAACTGTCAATATAATTTACAGTCTGAGGCAGTGTTATGCAACTGTCAATATAATTTATAGTCTGAGGCAGTGTTATGCAACTGTCAATATAATTTATAGTCTGAGGCAGTGTTATGCAACTGTCAATATAATTTATAGTCTGAGGCAGTGTTATGCAACTGACAATATAATTTACAGTCTGAGGCAGTGTTATGCAACTGACAATATAATTTACAGTCTGAGGCAGTGTTATGCAACTGACAATATAATTTACAGTCTGAGGCAGTGTTATGCAACTGACAATATAATTTACAGTCTGAGGCAGTGTTATGCAACTGACAATATAATTTACAGTCTGAGGCAGTGTTATGCAACTGACAATATAATTTACAGTCTGAGGCAGTGTTATGCAACTGACAATATAATTTACAGTCTGAGGCAGTGTTATGCAACTGACAATATAATTTACAGTCTGAGGCAGTGTTATGCAACTGACAATATAATTTACAGTCTGAGGCAGTGTTATGCAACTGACAATATAATTTACAGTCTGAGGCAGTGTTATGCAACTGACAATATAATTTACAGTCTGAGGCAGTGTTATGCAACTGACAATATAATTTACAGTCTGAGGCAGTGTTATGCAACTGACAATATAATTTACAGTCTGAGGCAGTGTTATGCAACTGACAATATAATTTACAGTCTGAGGCAGTGTTATGCAACTGACAATATAATTTACAGTCTGAGGCAGTGTTATGCAACTGACAATATAATTTACAGTCTGAGGCAGTGTTATGCAACTGTCAATATAATTTACAGTCTGAGGCAGTGTTATGTAACTGTCAATATAATTTATAGTCTGAGGCAGTGTTATGCAACTGTCAATATAATTTACAGTCTGAGGCAGTGTTATGCAACTGTCAATATAATTTACAGTCTGAGGCAGTGTTATGCAACTGTCAATATAATTTACAGTCTGAGGCTGTGTTATGCAACTGTCAATATAATTTACAGTCTGAGGCAGTGTTATGCAACTGTCAATATAATTTACAGTCTGAGGCAGTGTTATGCAACTGTCAATATAATTTACAGTCTGAGGCAGTGTTATGCAACTGTCAATATAATTTATAGTCTGAGGCAGTGTTATGCAACTGTCAATATAATTTACAGTCTGAGGCAGTGTTATGTAACTGTCAATATAATTTACAGTCTGAGGCAGTGTTATGTAACTGTCAATATAATTTACAGTCTGAGGCTGTGTTATGTAACTGTCAATATAATTTATAGTCTGAGGCTGTGTTATGTAACTGTCAATATAATTTACAGTCTGAGGCAGTGTTATGTAACTGTCAATATAATTTATAGTCTGAGGCTGTGTTATGTAACTGTCAATATAATTTACAGTCTGAGGCAGTGTTATGCAACTGTCAATATAATTTATAGTCTGAGGCAGTGTTATGCAACTGTCAATATAATTTATAGTCTTGAGGCAGTGTTATGCAACTGTCAATATAATTTATAGTCTGAGGCAGTGTTATGCAACTGTCAATATAATTTACAGTCTGAGGCAGTGTTATGCAACTGTCAATATAATTTACAGTCTGAGGCAGTGTTATGCAACTGTCAATATAATTTATAGTCTGAGGCAGTGTTATGCAACTGTCAATATAATTTACAGTGAGGCAGTGTTATGTAACTGTCAATATAATTTATAGTCTGAGGCAGTGTTATGCAACTGTCAATATAATTTACAGTCTGAGGCAGTGTTATGCAACTGTCAATATAATTTACAGTCTGAGGCAGTGTTATGTAACTGTCAATATAATTTATAGTCTGAGGCAGTGTTATGCAACTGTCAATATAATTTACAGTCTGAGGCAGTGTTATGCAACTGTCAATATAATTTACAGTCTGAGGCAGTGTTATGCAACTGTCAATATAATTTACAGTCTGAGGCAGTGTTATGTAACTGTCAATATAATTTATAGTCTGAGGCAGTGTTATGCAACTGTCAATATAATTTACAGTCTGAGGCAGTGTTATGCAACTGTCAATAATTTACAGTCTGAGGCAGTGTTATGTAACTGTCAATATAATTTATAGTCTGAGGCAGTGTTATGCAACTGTCAATATAATTTACAGTCTGAGGCTGTGTTATGCAACTGTCAATATAATTTACAGTCTGAGGCAGTGTTATGTAACTGTCAATATAATTTACAGTCTGAGGCAGTGTTATGTAACTGTCAATATAATTTACAGTCTGAGGCAGTGTTATGCAACTGTCAATATAATTTACAGTCTGAGGCAGTGTTATGTAACTGACAATATAATTTATGTCTTCAAGAATGTGTTGGCTGGTCACTGAGTGGACAGGTTTTGTAATATCTAATATATGAATTTTGTAAAACCTTGACCTGGCTTGTAACTGTAATGCATTCATTGCAATAGTTAAACATTGGTAAGTATCTAAATAATACTTAAGTTTAAGTATAAGTGTATTAAGTATTATCTATCAGTATGGCATATCACTTTTATTTGGCAATCTTAACTTATTTACATTTAAAACAACATGAACATGAGAACAGTTCGTGAATCTTAACAATATTAAAGCTCACTAATTATTTCTTTGTTCTTTTAGGTGACAGATTGCACCACCACTGCTACCTACACCCTCACCACCACCACCACCACCACAGTCGCTTCCCTAACACCACCACCACCACCTATGACAGTCTGGGTGGCCAGCACAACACTGCTGGTAAGGAGCTGCCTCGTCCTCTTAGCATGAAGAATAAATACACTCCACGCTGTCTGGCTTGGAGGAGGTAACATTCAAGATCTTATTAAAGTAAATGTTGATAAAAGTATGGGTAGTGGTCACTGCAATGCCATAACCAGCTGAAAAAATAACTTCACTATTTGAAATATTTTGACTTTAGCCTGTCACTTAAAAGTTATCTTGGAGTTAATATTTAACCCCTTGAGGCCCAGAACGTAATTCCCATTGTAATCTGGGTACCATTAGACAATTTTTAGTGAATATGAGCAATATTTTATAGCTATGACCTGTTTAGTATCCTTGCCGACTAACTAATTTGGTATATTCAGTTACTTTTTGTTATTTTATGGCTCGACAACAGATAATTTTATATAGCCAAGGAAAGATCTGGGCGTGAAGAGGTTAAGAGGATATTAATTTTCATACACCAAATACCATTTTCATCAAATTTGAGATTTTATATAAGTAAATATTGATTAAATTATCGGTATTTTGACAGCAAGGTCATACATAACTAGCAGAGAAAATAACTTCACCATTTGAAATATTTTGACACAATGTTGTGGCCGTAAAGTTGTTGCTGGATTGGCAAGGCTTGGCAAGGTGTACTTATCCTGGCAAGGTGTACTTATCCTGGCAAGGCTTGGCAATGTGTACTTATCCTGGCAAGGCTTGGCAATGTGTACTTATCCTGGCAAGGCTTGGCAAGGTGTACTTATCCTGGCAAGGCTTGGCAAGGTGTACTTATCCTGGCAAGGCTTGGCAAGGTGTACTTATCCTGGCAAGGCTTGGCAAGGTGTACTTATCCTGGCAAGGCTTGGCAATGTGTACTTATCCTGGCAAGGCTTGGCAAGGTGTACTTATCCTGGCAAGGCTTGGCAAGGTGTACTTATCCTGGCAAGGCTTGGCAAGGTGTACTTATCCTGGCAAGGCTTGGCAAGGTGTACTTATCCTGGCAAGGCTTGGCAAGGTGTACTTATCCTGGCAAGGCTTGGCAATGTGTACTTATCCTGGCAAGGTGTACTTATCCTGGCAAGGCTTGGCAAGGTGTACTTATCCTGGCAAGGTGTATTTATCCTGGCAAGGCTTGGCAATGTGTACTTATCCTGGCAAGGCTTGGCAATGTGTACTTATCCTGGCAAGGCTTGGCAAGGTGTACTTATCCTGGCAAGGTGTACTTTAAATTTAAATGTTTACTTTGAATATGAGACTCCTGGTAGTTCCTCGTAACAATACATTCATTCCTTGCTGTTATTTGTGTTGACTCTTAACAGCATCAGTAGGACAGGCGTGGCACTTATTATTTGTGTTGACTCTTAACAGCATCAGTAGGACAGGCGTGGCACTTATTATTTGTGTTGACTCTTAACAGCATCAGTAGGACAGGCGTGGCACTTATTATTTGTGTTGACTCTTAACAGCATCAGTAGGACAGGCGTGGCACTTATTATTTGTGTTGACTCTTAACAGTATCAGTAGGACAGGCGTGGCACTTATTATTTGTGTTGACTCTTAACAGCATCAGTAGGACAGGCGTGGCACTTATTATTTGTGTTGACTCTTAACAGCATCAGTAGGACAGGCGTGGCACATTATTTGTGTTGACTCTTAACAGCATCAGTAGGACAGGCGTGGCACATTATTTGTGTTGACTCTTAACAGCATCAGTAGGACAGGCGAGGCACTTATTATTTGTGTTGACTCTTAACAGCATCAGTAGGACAGGCGTGGCACTTATTATTTGTGTTGACTCTTAACAGCATCAGTAGGACAGGCGTGGCACTTATTATTTGTGTTGACTCTTAACAGCATCAGTAGGACAGGCGTGGCACTTATTATTTGTGTTGACTCTTAACAGCATCAGTAGGACAGGCGTGGCACATTATTTGTGTTGACTCTTAACAGCATCAGTAGGACAGGCGTGGCACTTATTATTTGTGTTGACTTAACAGCATCAGTAGGACAGGCGTGGCACTTATTATTTGTGTTGACTCTTAACAGCATCAGTAGGACAGGCGTGGCACTTATTATTTGTGTTCACTCTTAACAGCATCAGTAGGACAGGCGTGGCACTTATTATTTGTGTTCACTCTTAACAGCATCAGTAGGACAGGCGTGGCACTTATTATTTGTGTTGACTCTTAACAGCATCAGTAGGACAGGCGTGGCACTTATTATTTGTGTTCACTCTTAACAGCATCAGTAGGACAGGCGTGGCACTTATTATTTGTGTTGACTCTTAACAGCATCAGTAGGACAGGCGTGGCACATTATTTGTGTTGACTCTTAACAGCATCAGTAGGACAGGCGAGGCACTTATTATTTGTGTTGACTCTTAACAGCATCAGTAGGACAGGCGTGGCACATTATTTGTGTTGACTCTTAACAGCATCAGTAGGACAGGCGTGGCACTTATTATTTGTGTTGACTCTTAACAGCATCAGTAGGACAGGCGTGGCACTTATTATTTGTGTTGACTCTTAACAGCATCAGTAGGACAGGCGTGGCACTTATTATTTGTGTTGACTCTTAACAGCATCAGTAGGACAGGCGTGGCACTTATTATTTGTGTTGACTCTTAACAGCATCAGTAGGACAGGCGTGGCACTTATTATTTGTGTTGACTCTTAACAGCATCAGTAGGACAGGCGAGGCACTTATTATTTGTGTTGACTCTTAACAGCATCAGTAGGACAGGCGTGGCACTTATTATTTGTGTTGACTCTTAACAGCATCAGTAGGACAGGCGTGGCACTTATTATTTGTGTTGACTCTTAACAGCATCAGTAGGACAGGCGTGGCACTTATTATTTGTGTTGACTCTTAACAGCATCAGTAGGACAGGCGTTGGCACTTATTATTTGTGTTGACTCTTAACAGCATCAGTAGGACAGGCGTGGCACTTATTATTTGTGTTGACTCTTAACAGCATCAGTAGGACAGGCGTGGCACTTATTATTTGTGTTCACTCTTAACAGCATCAGTAGGACAGGCGTGGCACTTATTATTTGTGTTGACTCTTAACAGCATCAGTAGGACAGGCGTGGCACTTATTATTTGTGTTGACTCTTAACAGCATCAGTAGGACAGGCGTGGCACTTATTATTTGTGTTGACTCTTAACAGCATCAGTAGGACAGGCGTGGCACTTATTATTTGTGTTGACTCTTAACAGCATCAGTAGGACAGGCGTGGCACTTATTATTTGTGTTGACTCTTAACAGCATCAGTAGGACAGGTGTGGCACTTATTATTTGTGTTGACTCTTAACAGCATCAGTAGGACAAGCGTGGCACTTATTATTTGGCTAATTAACATGAGAACAGTCAGTGAATCTTCCTGATATTGAGGCTGACCTAATTGTCTCTTCTTGCAGGAGAAAGATTGCTACACCACCACTGCTACACCTTGACCACCACTGCTACACCTTGACCACCACTGCTACACCTCGACCACCACTGCTACACCTCGACCACCACTGCTACACCTCCACCACCACCACTGCTACACCTCGACCACCACTGCTACACCTTGACCACCACTGCTACACCTCCACCACTGCTACACCTCCACCACCACTGCTACACCTCCACCACCACTGCTACACCTCGACCACCACTGCTACACCTCGACCACCACTGCTACACCTCGACCACCACTGCTACACCTCCACCACCACTGCTACACCTCCACCACCACTGCTACACCTCCACCACCACTGCTACACCTCCACCACCACTGCTACACCTCCACCACCACTGCTACACCTCCACCACCACTGCTACACCTCCACCACCACTGCTACACCTCGACCACCACTGCTACACCTCGACCACCACTGCTACACCTCGACCACCACTGCTACACCTTGACCACCACTGCTACACCTCCACCACCACTGCTACACCTCGACCACCACTGCTACACCTCGACCACCACTGCTACACCTCAACCACCACTGCTACACCTCGACCACCACTGCTACACCTCCACCACCACTGCTACACCTCGACCACCACTACTACACCTCGACCACCACTGCTACACCTCCACCACCACTGCTACACCTCGACCACCACTGCTACACCTCGACCACCACTGCTACACCTCGACCACCACTGCTACACCTCGACCACCACTGCTACACCTCGACCACCACTACTACACCTCAACCACCACTGCTACACCTCGACCACCACTGCTACACCTCGACCACCACTGCTACACCTTGACCACCACTACTACACCTCGACCACCACTGCTACACCTCCACCACCACTGCTACACCTCGACCACCACTGTTACACCTCGACCACCACTGCTACACCTCAACCACCACTGCTACACCTCAACCACCACTGCTACACCTCGACCACCACTGCTACACCTCGACCACCACTGCTACACCTCGACCACCACTGCTACACCTCGACCACCACTGCTATACCTCAACCACCACTGCTACACCTCGACCACCACTGCTACACCTCGACCACCACTGCTACACCTCGACCACCACTGCTACACCTCAACCACCACTGCTACACCTCAACCACCACTGCTACACCTCGACCACCACTGCTACACCTCGACCACCACTGCTACACCTCGACCACCACTACTACACCTCAACCACCACTGCTACACCTTGACCACCACTGCTACACCTTGACCACCACTACTACACCTCAACCACCACTGCTACACCTCGACCACCACTGCTACACCTCGACCACCACTGCTACACCTCCACCACCACTGCTACACCTCCACCACCACTGCTACACCTCCACCACCACTGCTACACCTCAACCACCACTGCTACACCTCCACCACTGCTACACCTCGACCACCACTGCTACACCTCCACCACTGCTACACCTCGACCACCACTGCTACACCTCCACCACCACTGCTACACCTCCACCACCACTGCTACACCTTGACCACCACTGCTACACCTGGACCACCACTGCTACACCTCCACCACCACTGCTACACCTCGACCACCACTGCTACACCTCGACCACCACTGCTACACCTCGACCACCACTGCTACACCTCGACCACCACTGCTTCACCTCGACCACCACTGCTACACCTCGACCACCACTGCTACACCTCGACCACCACTGCTACACCTCAACCACCACTGCTTCACCTCAACCACCACTGCTACACCTTGACCACCACTGCTACACCTCGACCACCACAGACAGTTTGATATTCAGTGGTTCCTGTAATAACTTTGTCAATGTGTAGCTGAGGACATAGTGACTGGCTGCTACAACAATACAATGTCTAGTGTTTCACTGGCGACTTTGCAGGTTAACAATCTAGTTTCTCTTTTTTGCAGTGTCTGGCAACACCACAACCAGGTTTTCACTCCCTGCTGCCACCACCACCACCACCACCACATCCAGTAGCTCCTGTATTAACTTTGTCCGTGTCAAATACGAGAGGAAAAGTGAATATCTGGTAAAGCAATATCTGGTGTATTTCAGGTAATTAATGTTTCTTTCTATTTCACAGACGTCTTGGCATCACCACCACCACACCAGGTCTTCAGTCCCTGCACCACCACCACACCAGGTCTTCAGTCCCTGCACCACCACCACCACCACCACACCAGGTCTTCAGTCCCTGCACCACCACCACCACCACACCAGGTCTTCAGTCCCTGCACCACCACCACCACCACACCGGGTCTTCAGTCCCTGCACCACCACCACACCAGGTCTTCAGTCCTGCACCACCACCACCACCACACCAGGTCTTCAGTCCCTGCACCACCACCACCACACCAGGTCTTCAGTCCCTGCACCACCACCACCACACCAGGTCTTCAGTCCCTCCACCACCACCACACCAGGTCTTCAGTCCCTGCACCACCACCACCACCACACCAGGTCTTCAGTCCCTGCACCACCACCACACCAGGTCTTCAGTCCCTGCACCACCACCACACCAGGTCTTCAGTCCCTGCACCACCACCACCACCACACCAGGTCTTCAGTCCCTGCACCACCACCACCACCACCACACCAGGTCATCAGTCCCTGCACCACCACCACCACCACCACACCAGGTCTTCAGTCCCTGCACCACCACCACCACCACCACACCAGGTCATCAGTCCCTGCACCACCACCACCACCACCACACCAGGTCATCAGTCCCTGCACCACCACCACCACCACCACACCAGGTCTTCAGTCCCTGCACCACCACCACCACCACACCAGGTCTTCAGTCCCTGCACCACCACCACCACCACCACACCAGGTCATCAGTCCCTGCACCACCACCACCACCACCACCACCACCACCACCACACCAGGTCATCAGTCCCTGCACCACCACCACCACCACCACCACACCAGGTCATCAGTCCCTGCACCACCACCACCACCACCACCACACCAGGTCATCAGTCCCTGCACCACCACCACCACACCAGGTCTTCAGTCCCTGCACCACCACCACACCATGTCTTCAGTCCCGCACCACCACCACCACCACACCAGGTCTTCAGTCCCTGCACCACCACCACCACCACACCAGGTGTTCAGTCCCTGCACCACCACCACCACCACACCAGGTCTTCAGTCCCTGCACCACCACCACCACCACACCAGGTCTTCAGTCCCTACACCACCACCACCACCACACCAGGTGTTCAGTCCCTGCACCACCACCACCACCACACCAGGTCTTCAGTCCCTGCACCACCACCACCACCACACCAGGTCTTCAGTCCCTGCACCACCACCACCACCAGGTCTTCAGTCCCTGCACCACCACCACCACACCAGGTCTTCAGTCCCTGCACCACCACCACCACCACACCAGGTCTTCAGTCCCTGCACCACCACACCAGGTCTTCAGTCCCTGCACCACCACCACACCAGGTCTTCAGTCCCTGCACCACCACTAACGCCGCCACCCTTGCCTAAGACTTGTAGCCCGGCATAAACTCTGCTGGTGATGAGCTCCCTTGTTGTGATAAGTCCTAGACTCCCCAACTTATAATGTTGAATTTATTTTAGTTTTTTTTTTTTTAATAGTTTTATGTCGTGGGATGAGGAGCAGTTTATCTCCGGACGCTCTTGCAGGTATCATGGACTTGGGCTTGTATACACCTTTTTGCTGTAGGACTTAGGGCTTTTATACACCTTTTTCCTGTAGTGATGAGGGCTTTTATACACCTTTTTGCTATAGGGGCTTTTATACACCTTTTTGCTGTAGGACTTTTATACACTTTTTTGCTGTAGTGATGTTTAATAAAGATTGAAATGTATACATTGTCTTATTTTACTCCCTTCCCTAAGAGGTTATCCTAACTATCTATCTCTATCCATCAACACTGCCTTCCTTGGCCTGCCCGGCGACCTGCCACTTCCTCTCCAACAACAGCTCACTCCTGCAAAAACATTGATTGATTGAAATGGATGACTGAAGAGAGGTAATATGTCGTCAACAAGCAATGACTTTTTGTACGATATCTGCAATATAATATGAATGGAAATTAAAGCATACACAATAATAACAATGTACAAATACCTGGATAGTGGCCCAGCTCTGTGAATATGCTCCTAGACGTGGCTTAACCCCTTCAGGCCCAGACCTTGCCTTGGCTATAAAAAATGGTCTGTTAGCCATACAATTCTAAAAAAATGGTCTGTTAGCCATAAAATAACTGAATATACCAAATTTGTTAGTCTACAAGGATACTAAGCAGGTCATATTCGTCTACAAGGATACTAAGCAGGTCATATTCATCTACAAAGTATTGCTTATATTCATTAAAAATCGTCTAATGGTACCCAACTTACAATGGAAATTACGTTCTGGGCCTCAAGGAGTTAAGCAGTGATTGGCTGACGTCCCCTGCCGGTGGTGTGTGTGTGTATGTGTGCATCCTCCCTGCCAGGCCAGTGTGGGGTTTCCTGGCAGGGGTCCTTGTCTCTCCCCTGTAGTGCTAGGGAGGGGCACGTCCTGGGGGGCTGGTTGGCTGGGGATCATGCTTACCAGTCCCCGGGTTGTCTCTGTAATACACAACACATGAGTGACATTGAATGATTATAAACCAAACTGTTGTATTTATGGTTTGAGATTCCGGGGGACAAAATACACTCCACTACCTAACAGTAATACACAGCGGGGATATTTTGTCCCATGTATCTGCCATAGTTTTTTAGTTATGGTGAAAAACAGGATTTAAAAAAAAAATCAAGGCCCTTGTAAAATTTGCAATATTTTTTGAAAAATAGATTTGCTTGAAAATTTGTTCCTAGCAGTTTTCGGGCATGCTGAACACTAATCTGGAGTAAATTTTCAGTTACAATGATTAAAAGTCCCTATTTCAGCCAATTCACAATGACATGATACCTCGATATTCCTTAAAAATCACAAATTAGACAAAACTTACTACAAGACATAAAAATATGATAGGCATTGCTAGATTAATCATTACTTCAATACAACGATCAGTATTAGTATTGTTACTTTGCTTTGTTACTACTTTGTATCATATAAATTATAATAACATGCAACAGGGCAACGCAAGCTGTTCTTTATACGGAAATGTTGGTAGTGACAGCGGCAAACAAGACCTTTCAAACTTGAATAGAATTTGTTTTCACGTTGGCAGAGGAATTTTTATATATCCAAGCATCTTCCGCAGCTAATATATATAGACTTGTTTTACTTTACCTCTAATTTCCCTGAATTCCCCAGAGTGGCGACTCAACTGTTGGGTTAAAATACTAGCTGGCGACTTTACTGTAGTAGGTATAGTGAGGTCGCCACTCGGTTTTATTTTTGTCATTTGTTGATTTAAAGCCCTAATATGACACAGATGAAGACACAAAATGACACAGACTCTCCAGATAGCCCCTTCTAACTTTCCTGAAATCATGGATGTAGAAATGTAACTATTAACGCCACCACACGGCTGTAAATAACAAAGAAACGTAGAACTGGCGACTTTACTGTTATCTACGGTACCAATAGGTATCTTGCACTGACGTCACGACCTAGCGTCTTCAAGCCAAATGCCGCCGTCTTCAAGCCAAATGCCGCCCGTCGGAGCGAGCTGGAGGACCAACAAACTCCACTTGCCGCCCGTGTTTGCCAGCTTATGGTACTTTTCCCCTACCAAATATATGTTTATCAGTATAAAAGATATACTGTGATCTTCGGAAATGCTTGTTCTATAATATTATCAAATAAAAAACCGTAAAACACACTAAAGAAAGGCCATTATGAGACTCTCAAGAAATATGCATGAACTTAATATTCACCAACTCCAGCTCCCATTTAATATTTTGCTCGAAAACTTTTTACATGGACAATATCAATAGAAGTGGAATTTCAGTAGCTTTCCATTGATATATTTCGTTATCTGATAAATAAATTAGAACCATGCATAAATTAGCGTTAACTAAATAAATAACCTCATCAATTGGGAAAAATTACCCGATTTCATGATGTTATTTATTTAGTTAACGCTAATTTATGCATGGTTCTAATTTATTTATCAGATAACGAAATATATCAATGGAAAGCTAATGAAATTCCGCTTCTATTGACATTGTCCATGTAAAAAGTTTTTGAGCAAAATATTAAATGGGAGCTGGAGTTGTTGAATATTAAGTTCATGCATATTTCTTGAGAGTCTCATAATGGCCTTTTTTTAGTGTGTTTTACGGTTTTTTATATCATAATATTATAGAACAAACATTTCCGAAGATAACAGTATGTCTCTTATACTGATAAACATATATTTGGTAGGGAAAAATTACCATAAGCTGGCAAACACGAGCGGCAAGTGGAGTTTGTTGGTCCTCCAGCTCGCATTTCCCGCGCCTGTCGCAGCCACAACAAGGGCTGTGATGTCACGTGCAAGACACCAATACTTCATAAGTTGCATTTTTCTTAAATTTATCCATTTACTTTTTGCTTTTTATTTCCCACAAACATTCAGTTTCTATATAATTGGATGAATTCTGTCCAAAAGTGCTTCTCATTAAAGAAATTATATTCATCTTGGTAGTCCTCTCGCGACGCTGTCAGTGGTGAAACTGACGGTTGGCCTCACGATCAGCACACTCACGGTGCCATCCGGTCTGAACCGGATGATCTGTCGGATCTAAAAACCAAACACTGCTTGGTCGCATCCGACCAGCTGTCAGTCGGTCGGACAGACCAAAATCACCCCACTCACGATCCAATCTGGTTGGATCCAACCAGATCTGTCCGATGGTCGTACGACCAGATCGCACTGTGGATGGGGGCCTTTACAGATACAACCCGATGGGAAGGATCGGTTTCAGGGTAGCGTGCCACATGCCCATATAGCCGAAGTTGGCGCTGACAGACTATGCAGGTAATAGGCCTCGATTCAGTCTCACGGTGCAATCGCTGATTTGACATGTAATCATCCCAGCGATACCCCATGATTCTGCGAAGACACTTATTACCAAAGGCATTGATTCGTCTCTTCAAGTCGCTATTTAGTGTCCATGTCTCACAACCATAGAGTAAGACAGGGATCACAAGTGACTTGAAGATCCGGATCTTTGTCCTCCTGCACAGGTACCGACAACGCCAAATACTCCCGCTGAGCGAGTCCATAACACCGTGGGCTATGCCAATCCGCCGTAAGACTTCTTGACGTGACCCGCCGTCATTATGGACTGCGCTACCAAGGTATGTAAAACTTTCCAAGATCTCAATGTCCTCGCCACACGCATGAACAGACTGTACTGCTTCATCTAGTAAGTCTCCAAATACCTGGACCTTGGTCTTGAGCCAGGAGACCTCAAGTCCCAAAGGCTTTGCCTCCTCGTGCAGCGCCTCGAGAGCCATCACCAGGACCTCCAGCGACTCAGCAAAGATTACTGCATCATCGGCAAAAACAAGATCAGTGATCTTGGTGTTGCCGAGGGATGCTCCACAATCACTTTGATCTACAACCTTGTCCAATACCCAGTCCATACAAGCGTTGAAAAGTGATGGGGCAAGGACGCACCCTTGCCTCACTCCTGTATTCACAGGAAAGAAGCTGAATACACCTGCCCCACACTTCACAGCACTCTCAGTCCCAGAATACAGACCAGTTATCAAACCAATAGTCCTTGCAGGAATCCCGCGAAGTCGCAGAAGATCCTAGAGTGACTCACGATGCACTGAGTCAAACGCCTTCTTGAGATCAACATAGGCTGCAAGCATCCCCTGTCGAAACTCACGTCGGCGTTCCACCAGGACACGAAGCGCTAGGATACAGTCCGTTGTTGACTTACCAGGCGTGACTGCTGAGGTCTCTGATGCTTCACCAGATGACTGCGGATCCGTGTCAGCAATAGATGGGTAAGCACCTTGCCTGGTACGCTGAGCAGTGTAATACCGCGGTAATTGTTGCAGTCCTGACGGTCCCCTTTCCCTTTCCAGATAGGGACGACCAGGCCCCTTTTCCAGTCAGGAGGAAAGGTACCTGATTGCCACAGCCACACGGCAGTAAGGACAGCATGCAACCCGCGGATCATGGCCTCACCCCCAGCTTTGAGGAGCTCCGCACTGATATTACAAACACCAGCTGCCTCTCCACCCCTCAACTTTGCTACAGCCTCTCTGACTTCGTCGAGAGGGTGCGGTTTCGTCAATGGGAGGATCGCCATCCACTGTCTGTAACCCAGTGGTGTTACCTCCAACTGCTCAGTTGGAGGGTCCACCGTGAACAACTGCCCAAAGTACTCAGCCCAACGAGCCATCTGCCCATCCATAACCGACACTAGGTGCCCATCTGCTGCTCGAATAGCACTCTGTTAGGGTACTGAATAGGTAGAGATATATGTACTATGTGTATAATTAATTAATTATTCCTATGTTAACAGACAGTGGCCCGGGGAGTAGTATGTGTTTGACCAGAAGGCACTGTGGCACAAATGGAGGAATGACAACACATTGGTTGCCATTTATCACCGTTGATAAACATCTTGGAAGGTGAAAACAACTGTGTCTGTGCTGTGTCATCACCACCCGCCTGTTTACCACCCATTAAGAAGAGCGACAACATAGCTGATTGCCACTTATGACAGTTGATAAGCATGACACATACAAGCCTGTGGAAGCCCCTGTCACCATAAGGAACACTCCCCTACATAAGATGTGGAACGGGCGGAAGGAAGGAGCAGAGAAGAGCGGGCAACGCTACACTCACGCACACGTTCCCTCCGAGTAACCCGTGGGTCACACGCTGCTGTCACTGAATGGTTCAGGCCGGTCTTAAGACTTAAGTTCCTTAGCCGATGGAACCCCTGACTAGTCGCCCTTCCTCACATTGTACATATTTGACATAACTGTATATTGTATTCCTCGTTGCTGCTACTTATATATTAACAAGCCTAAAAGAAACCACTCGACTACTTTTTATTGCCCACACCACACCTTGGCAATCACCCCTACAGGTCATAGACTGCCCACACCACACCTTGGCAATCAATCCCTACAGGTTACAGACTGCCCACACCACACCTTGGCAATCAATCCCTACAGGTCATAGACTGCCCACACCACACCTTGGCAATCACCCCTACAGGTCACAGACTGCCCACACCACACCTTGGCAATCACCCCTACAGGTCATAGACTGCCCACACCACACCTTGGCAATCACCCCTACAGGTCACAGACTGCCCACACCACACCTTGGCAATCACCCCTACAGGTCACAGACTGCCCACACCACACCTTGGCAATCACCCCTACAGGTCACAGACTGCCCACACCACACCTTGGCAATCACCCCTACAGGTCACAGACAGCCCACACCACACCTTGGCAATCACCCCTACAGGTCATAGACTGCCCACACCACACCTTGGCAATCACCCCTACAGGTCACAGACAGCCCACACCACACCTTGGCAATCACCCCTACAGGGCATAGACGCTACATGTTAATGGCTTGAACCCAGTTACCCTTAAACAACAAGATAGAAAAGGGTAACAGCCTGCCATCCCAGCCTTAGAAGTCACGGCCTACAGGCGCTATAGCAGGGGTCCCCAACCCGCGGGCCACATGCGGCCAGCGAGGCCATTCCGTGCGGCCCACCAGATCATTTCCTTTAGGTCATCGGAGCGGCCCTCCATCATTCCTAACGTGTGTTGAAACGTCTTTTTTCTCAAGAGCGTGTTTTAGGATAGGTTAAGTTATGGTTAGGTTAATTCGAGAGAACTGGAACCCAAAATGTCAGTGGTCGCTGGCAGTTTGAACTCACTTTTTTGATAATAAGTTGGTCTACTGTAAAACAAAATCTGGGCTTATTCCACTGCACTTCAAACACACCAGTATAATATTAAGAACGATTTTCTTCTCTATGTATATTGTATAGAAGCCTGATTCTGTAAAACATTGTATATAACCAAATAACCAAGTAGGTTATAGTTGAGGAGGCGATGGAAATGCTACTCTATGATATTATATAGTCAATAACGAATGTTTAGAAGTTATCTATACCTAGGCAGTCATATTTTCCTGTTATTATTGTGTATCAATCAGATAGAAAGCCTGGAAGTGCAATGAGTCGACGCGTGAAGTGGCAATGTTTTGATTCAATCTCCCCGCCACAATCTCCCCGCCCACCACTTCCCGCTGTGGCGTGTCGCCTCCACAATTATAACCTACATTGTCGCAGCAACAAGCCGATTTCGGCATTCTTTATTCTTCGTTTTTCCAAGGCATTGCTTATTGTATTTTGACAAGCGTTTGCCAGACGCAGCAGTACTGTCTTAGAAAACAGTGTGAACATCACCCAAATTTTACATGCCACAATATACATGTAAAAAATATATTAAGCTTTGCTACTCGAGGCGAGTAATTTGCACTAAATTGCTATTATAGAACGTTCCATGGTAATGCATGTCATCCATATAATTAGTAGAACAACAGAAGAACTATATTTTTTGGTATTCAGATGCGGTGCATCAATATTTATCGCGAAATTAATTTATGAAAAATATTAGTGGCGGAGCCAAAACACAGTAGACCAACCCTTGAGTTACAACTGCCAGCGACCACTGGCAGTTATCCTGTTGCAGATCATTGGAATTGGTTAGTCTTATTAATAAATTTTTTGAATTTTTTTGTTCTGTATATGTGGTTTTAAGAGT
>JACEEZ010019031.1:0-12500 GCA_016584305.1 Chionoecetes opilio | reverse complement strand
TACGGGGCGTAGGTAGTGTGAGGGTTTGGTTTGGTGTTTGGACTGAGTGTAAGATATTTCCCCTTGGATATTTCCCCCGGAGGACATATTTTCCCTCTAGACAGTTTCCTTGACACACAAAAAAAGGGATTCAAAGTTCCAAAAATCCAAAGTTTCACAAAAAAGTTCTGAAACAAAAAAAGGCCGAGTTTCATACGGGCCATATTTTTTTTTTTTTTTTTTTTTGGGTGGATGTTTCGGTGGATGTTTGGATTGTGTGTGTAGGACATTTCCCCCCAGGACATATTCCCCTATAGACAGTTTCCACTCTGGACATAATTATTCCCCTCTAAGACAGTTTCCCTTTCCTCTTTGGACATTTGAAACACCAAAAAAGGCTGAGTTTCTTTCATATGGGGTGTTGGTGATGTGAAAGTTTTTTTGGTGATTCAGTTGAGGTTCGTGGACATTTAACCCCTTGGATATATTCCCTCTCGACATTTAACACCTTGGATATATTCACACTCAACATTTAACACCTTGGATATATTCCCTCTCGACATTTAACCCCTTGGATATATTCCCTCTCGACATTTAACACCTTGGATATATTCCCTCTCGACATTTAACACCTTGGATATATTCCCTCTCGACATTTAACACCTTGGATATATTCCCTCTCGACATTTAACACCTTGGATATATTCCCTCTCGACATTTAACACCTTGGATATATTCCCTCTCGACATTTAACACCTTGGATATATTCCCTCTCGACATTTAACACCTTGGATATATTCCCTCTCGACATTTAACACCTTGGATATATTCCCTCTCGACATTTAACACCTTGGATATATACCCTCTCCACATTTAACCCCTTGGATATATTCCCTCTCCACATTTAACACCTTGGATATATTCACACTCCACATTTAACACCTTGGATATATTCCCTCTCGACATTTAACACCTTGGATATATTCCCTCTCGACATTTAACACCTTGGATATATTCCCTCTCGACATTTAACACCTTGGATATATTCCCTCTCGACATTTAACCCCTTGGATATATTCCCTCTCGACATTTAACACCTTGGATATATTCCCTCTCGACATTTAAACACCTTGGATATATTCCCTCTCGACATTTAACACCTTGGATATATTCCCTCTCGACATTTAACACCTTGGATATATTCCCTCTCGACATTTAACACCTTGGATATATTCCCTCTCGACATTTAACCCCTTGGATATATTCCCTCTCCACATTTAACCCCTTGGATATATTCCCTCTCGACATTTAACCCCTTGGATATATTCCCTCTCGACATTTAACACCTTGGATATATTCCCTCTCGACATTTAACACCTTGGATATATTCCCTCTCCACATTTAACACCTTGGATATATTCCCTCTCGACATTTAACACCTTGGATATATTCCCTCTCGACATTTAACACCTTGGATATATTCCCTCTCCACATTTAACACCTTGGATATATTCCCTCTCCACATTTAACACCTTGGATATATTCCCTCTCAACATTTAACACCTTGGATATATTCCCTCTCAACATTTAACCCCTTGGATATATTCCCTCTCCACATTTAACACCTTGGATATATTCCCTCTCGACATTTAACACCTTGGATATATTCCCTCTCAACATTTAACACCTTGGATATATTCACACTCCACATTTAACACCTTGGATATATTCCCTCTCAACATTTAACACCTTGGATATATTCCCTCTCGACATTTAACCCCTTGGATATATTCCCTCTCCACATTTAACACCTTGGATATATTCCCTCTCGACATTTAACCCCTTGGATATATTCCCTCTCCACATTTAACACCTTGGATATATTCCCTCTCAACATTTAACACCTTGGATATATTCCCTCTCCACATTTAACACCTTGGATATATTCCCTCTCGACATTTAACACCTTGGATATATTCACACTCCACATTTAACACCTTGGATATATTCCCTCTCCACATTTAACACCTTGGATATATTCACACTCCACATTTAACACCTTGGATATATTCACACTCCACATTTAACACCTTGGATATATTCCCTCTCCACATTTAACACCTTGGATATATTCACACTCCACATTTAACCCCTTGGATATATTCCCTCTCGACATTTAACCCCTTGGATATATTCCCTCTCGACATTTAACACCTTGGATATATTCCCTCTCGACATTTAACCCCTTGGATATATTCCCTCTCAACATTTAACCCCTTGGATATATACCCTCTCGACATTTAACACCTTGGATATATTCCCTCTCGACATTTAACACCTTGGATATATTCCCTCTCGACATTTAACACCTTGGATATATTCAATCTCGACATTTAACCCCTTGGATATATTCCCTCTCAACATTTAACACCTTGGATATATTCCCTCTCAACATTTAACACCTTGGATATATTCCCTCTCGACATTTAACACCTTGGATATATTCCCTCTCAACATTTAACACCTTGGATATATTCCCTCTCAACATTTAACACCTTGGATATATTCCCTCTCGACATTTAACACCTTGGATATATTCCCTCTCGACAATTAACACCTTGGATATATTCACACTCGACATTTAACACCTTGGATATATTCCCTCTCGACATTTAACACCTTGGATATATTCCCTCTCGACATTTAACACCTTGGATATATTCACACTCGACATTTAACACCTTGGATATATTCACACTCAACATTTAACACCTTGGATATATTCCCTCTCGACATTTAACACCTTGGATATATTCCCTCTCGACATTTAACACCTTGGATATATTCACACTCGACATTTAACACCTTGGATATATTCCCTCTCGACATTTAACACCTTGGATATATTCCCTCCCGACATTTAACCCCTTGGATATATTCCCTCTCGACATTTAACACCTTGGATATATTCCCTCTCAACATTTAACACCTTGCATATATTCCCTCTCGACATTTAACACCTTGGATATATTCCCTCTCGACATTTAACACCTTGGATATATTCCCTCTCGACATTTAACACCTTGGATATATTCCCTCTCGACATTTAACACCTTGGATATATTCACTCGACATTTAACACCTTGGATATATTCACACTCGACATTTAACCCCTTGGATATATTCCCTCTCGACATTTAACACCTTGGATATATTCACACTCGACATTTAACACCTTGGATATATTCCCTCTCGACATTTAACCCCTTGGATATATTCACACTCAACATTTAACACCTTGGATATATTCACTCTCGACATTTAACCCCTTGGATATATTCACACTCGACATTTAACACCTTGGATATATTCACACACTCAACATTTAACACCTTGGATATATTCACTCGACATTTAACACCTTGGATATATTCACACTCGACATTTAACACCTTGGATATATTCACTCGACATTTAACACCTTGGATATATTCACACTCGACATTTAACACCTTGGATATATTCACACTCGACATTTAACACCTTGGATATATTCCCTCTCGACATTTAACCCCTTGGATATATTCCCTCTCGACATTTAACACCTTGGATATATTCACACTCGACATTTAACACCTTGGATATATTCACACTCAACAGTTAACACCTTGGATATATTCACACTCGACATTTAACACCTTGGATATATTCACACTCAACATTTAACACCTTGGATATATTCACACTCGACATTTAACACCTTGGATATATTCACACTCAACATTTAACACCTTGGATATATTCACTCAACATTTAACACCTTGGATATATTCACACACTCAACATTTAACACCTTGGATATATTCACACTCAACATTTAACACCTTGGATATATTCACACTCGACATTTAACACCTTGGATATATTCACACTCAACATTTAACACCTTGGATATATTCACACTCAACATTTAACACCTTGGATATATTCACACACACAACATTTAACACCTTGGATATATTCACACACTCGACATTTAACACCTTGGATATATTCACACTCAACATTTAACACCTTGGATATATTCACACTCAACATTTAACACCTTGGATATATTCACACTCAACATTTAACACCTTGGATATATTCACACTCAACATTTAACACCTTGGATATATTCACACTCAACATTTAACACCTTGGATATATTCACACACTCACATTTAACACCTTGGATATATTCACACTCAACATTTAACACCTTGGATATATTCACACACTCAACATTTAACACCTTGGATATATTCACACACACAACATTTAACACCTTGGATATATTCACACACACAACATTTAACACCTTGGATATATTCACACACTCAACATTTAACACCTTGGATATATTCACACACTCACATTTAACACCTTGGATATATTCACACACTCAACATTTAACACCTTGGATATATTCACACACTCAACATTTAACACCTTGGATATATTCACACACTCAACATTTAACACCTTGGATATATTCACACACTCAACATTTAACACCTTGGATATATTCACACACTCAACATTTAACACCTTGGATATATTCACACTCAACATTTAACACCTTGGATATATTCACACTCCACATTTAACACCTTGGATATATTCACACTCTCAACATTTAACACCTTGGATATATTCACACTCTCAACATTTAACACCTTGGATATATTCACACACTCAACATTTAACACCTTGGATATATTCACACTCTCAACATTTAACACCTTGGATATATTTACACTCAACATTTAACACCTTGGATATATTCACACACTCAACATTTAACACCTTGGATATATTCACACACTCGACATTTAACACCTTGGATATATTCACACACTCGACATTTAACACCTTGGATATATTCACACACTCGACATTTAACACCTTGGATATATTCACACTCTCGACATTTAACACCTTGGATATATTCACACACTCGACATTTAACACCTTGGATATATTCACACTCTCGACATTTAACACCTTGGATATATTCACACACTCGACATTTAACACCTTGGATATATTCACACACTCGACATTTAACACCTTGGATATATTCACACACTCAACATTTAACACCTTGGATATATTCACAACACTCGACATTTAACACCTTGGATATATTCACACTCAACATTTAACACACTTGGATATATTCACACACTCAACATTTAACACCTTGGATATATTCACACACTCGACATTTAACACCTTGGATATATTCACACTCAACATTTAACACCTTGGATATATTCACACACTCAACATTTAACACCTTGGATATATTCACACACTCAACATTTAACACCTTGGATATATTCACACACTCAACATTTAACACCTTGGATATATTCACACACTCAACATTTAACACCTTGGATATATTCACACACTCAACATTTAACACCTTGGATATATTCACACTCAACATTTAACACCTTGGATATATTCACACACTCAACATTTAACACCTTGGATATATTCACACACTCGACATTTAACACCTTGGATATATTCACACTCAACATTTAACACCTTGGATATATTCACACACTCAACATTTAACACCTTGGATATATTCACACTCAACATTTAACACCTTGGATATATTCACACTCGACATTTAAAACCTTGGATATATTCACACACTCAACATTTAACACCTTGGATATATTCACACACTCGACATTTAACACCTTGGATATATTCACACACTCAACATTTAACACCTTGGATATATTCACACACTCGACATTTAACACCTTGGATATATTCACACTCAACATTTAACACCTTGGATATATTCACACACTCAACATTTAACACCTTGGATATATTCACACTCAACATTTAACACCTTGGATATATTCACACACTCGACATTTAACACCTTGGATATATTCACACTCTCAACATTTAACACCTTGGATATATTCACACTCAACATTTAACACCTTGGATATATTCACACACTCGACATTTAACACCTTGGATATATTCACACACTCAACATTTAACACCTTGGATATATTCACACTCAACATTTAACACCTTGGATATATTCACACTCAACATTTAACACCTTGGATATATTCACACACTCAACATTTAACACCTTGGATATATTCACACACTCAACATTTAACACCTTGGATATATGAAACACTCTCAACATTTAACACCTTGGATATATTCACACACTCAACATTTAACACCTTGGATATATTCACACACTCAACATTTAACACCTTGGATATATTCCCTCTCGACATTTAACACCTTGGATATATTCACACTCGACATTTAACACCTTGGATATATTCCCTCTCGACATTTAACACCTTGGATATATTCACACTCGACATTTAACACCTTGGATATATTCCCTCTCGACATTTAACACCTTGGATATATTCCCTCTCGACATTTAACACCTTGGATATATTCCCTCTCGACATTTAACACCTTGGATATATTCCCTCTCGACATTTAACACCTTGGATATATTCACTCTCGACATTTAACACCTTGGATATATTCCCTCTCCACATTTAACACCTTGGATATATTCCCTCTCGACATTTAACACCTTGGATATATTCACACTCTCCACATTTAACACCTTGGATATATTCACACACTCAACATTTAACACCTTGGATATATTCACACTCTCCACATTTAACACCTTGGATATATTCACACACTCAACATTTAACACCTTGGATATATTCACACTCAACATTTAACACCTTGGATATATTCACACTCTCAACATTTAACACCTTGGATATATTCACACTCGACATTTAACACCTTGGATATATTCACACACACGACATTTAACACCTTGGATATATTCACTCTCCACATTTAACACCTTGGATATATTCACACTCTCCACATTTAACACCTTGGATATATTCACACACTCAACATTTAACACCTTGGATATATTCACACTCAACATTTAACACCTTGGATATATTCACACACACAACATTTAACACCTTGGATATATTCACACTCTCAACATTTAACACCTTGGATATATTCACACTCTCAACATTTAACACCTTGGATATATTCACACTCAACATTTAACACCTTGGATATATTCACACTCTCAACATTTAACACCTTGGATATATTCACACTCTCAACATTTAACACCTTGGATATATTCACACTCTCAACATTTAACACCTTGGATATATTCACACTCTCAACATTTAACACCTTGGATATATTCACACTCTCAACATTTAACACCTTGGATATATTCACACACTCAACATTTAACACCTTGGATATATTCACACACTCAACATTTAACACCTTGGATATATTCACACACTCAACATTTAACACCTTGGATATATTCACACTCTCGACATTTAACACCTTGGATATATTCACACACTCAACATTTAACACCTTGGATATATTCACACACTCAACATTTAAACACCTTGGATATATTCACACACTCAACATTTAACACCTTGGATATATTCACACACTCAACATTTAACACCTTGGATATATTCACACTCTCAACATTTAACACCTTGGATATATTCACACACTCAACATTTAACACCTTGGATATATTCACACTCTCAACATTTAACACCTTGGATATATTCCACACTCAAACATTTAACACCTTGGATAATTCACACTCAACATTTAACACCTTGGATATATTCACACTCAACATTTAACACCTTGGATATATTCACACACTCAACATTTAACACCTTGGATATATTCACACTCAACATTTAACACCTTGGATATATTCACACTCTCAACATTTAACACCTTGGATATATTCACACTCTCAACATTTAACACCTTGGATATATTCACACACTCAACATTTAACACCTTGGATATATTCACACACTCAACATTTAACACCTTGGATATATTCACACACACAACATTTAACACCTTGGATATATTCACACACTCAACATTTAACACCTTGGATATATTCACACACTCAACATTTAACACCTTGGATATATTCACACACTCAACATTTAACACCTTGGATATATTCACACACACAACATTTAACACCTTGGATATATTCACACACTCAACATTTAACACCTTGGATATATTCACACACTCAACATTTAACACCTTGGATATATTCACACACTCAACATTTAACACCTTGGATATATTCCCTCTCAACATTTAACACCTTGGATATATTCACACTCAACATTTAACACCTTGGATATATTCACACTCAACATTTAACACCTTGGATATATTCACACTCAACATTTAACACCTTGGATATATTCACACTCAACATTTAACACCTTGGATATATGAAACACTCTCAACATTTAACACCTTGGATATATGAAACACTCTCAACATTTAACACCTTGGATATATTCACACACTCAACATTTAACACCTTGGATATATTCACACACTCAACATTTAACACCTTGGATATATTCACACACTCGACATTTAACACCTTGGATATATTCACACACTCAACATTTAACACCTTGGATATATTCACACTCAACATTTAACACCTTGGATATATTCACACTCAACATTTAACACCTTGGATATATTCACACTCAACATTTAACACCTTGGATATATTCACACTCAACATTTAACACCTTGGATATATTCACACTCAACATTTAACACCTTGGATATATTCACACACTCAACATTTAACACCTTGGATATATTCACACTCAACATTTAACACCTTGGATATATTCACACTCAACATTTAACACCTTGGATATATTCACACTCAACATTTAACACCTTGGATATATTCACACTCAACATTTAACACCTTGGATATATTCACACTCAACATTTAACACCTTGGATATATTCACACACTCAACATTTAACACCTTGGATATATTCACACTCAACATTTAACACCTTGGATATATTCACACTCAACATTTAACACCTTGGATATATTCACACTCAACATTTAACACCTTGGATATATTCACACTCAACATTTAACACCTTGGATATATTCACACTCAACATTTAACACCTTGGATATATTCACACTCAACATTTAACACCTTGGATATATTCACACTCAACATTTAACACCTTGGATATATTCACACTCAACATTTAACACCTTGGATATATTCACACTCAACATTTAACACCTTGGATATATTCACACTCAACATTTAACACCTTGGATATATTCACACTCAACATTTAACACCTTGGATATATTCACACTCAACATTTAACACCTTGGATATATTCACACTCAACATTTAACACCTTGGATATATTCACACTCAACATTTAACACCTTGGATATATTCACACTCAACATTTAACACCTTGGATATATTCACACTCAACATTTAACACCTTGGATATATTCACACTCAACATTTAACACCTTGGATATATTCACACTCAACATTTAACACCTTGGATATATGAAACACACAAAAAAGAACAATGTTGTGTTTCGCTGTATATTTCTGTCTTTCCTTAGTGCATGCCTAGTATAAACGTTTTCTTTTCGTTGCTCTAAGTGTAGTTATTTACATGGCACAGCTATTATTTTGGGTGTCAATGTGGCGTTTCTTATTGATGTTTGGATTGAGTAGAGGACATATTACCCCTGGACATATGACACACACACAAGGGACTAGTTTCAGCCTGGGTGTATATGTGGCAGTTTTTTTGTGTGTTTGGATTGAATGTATTTCCCCCCTGGACATATGAAACACACAAAAAAGGACAAATTTCATCCTGGGTGTTGGTAATGTGATGGGGTTTTGTTGGGGGTTGTGGTGGATGTTAGGGTGGTGTGTAGGACCTTTAACCCCCTGAACCCCCCCCCCCGGACCTTTAACCCCCTGAACCCCCCCCCCCCCCGGACATTTGACCCCCTGAACCTCCCCCCCCCCCCCCGGACATTTGTGAACCTGTTGTGAACCGAGCGTGCTAACCACTACACTACGGATTAGCCCTTGTGTGTGTGTGTGTGTGTGTGTGTGTGTGCGCGTGCGTGCGTGCGTGCGTGCGTGCGTACGTGCGTGCGTGCGTGTGTGTGTGTGTGTGTGTGTGTGTGTGTGTTTAAAACTGTTTCTATTGTTGGGATTTCCATGTACAAATATTTCATCTGTCGCTGTATTTTTTTTCCAAGCCTTTTTTGTATGATGGACACAGACAAACACACACACAAACAGTATTTCTGGGACTACTCATACGTATTAAAGTCGTGGTTAAAGATACGGCATAGACAGAAAACCGTATGACCGTTGTGGCTAAAGATACGGCAAGTTGATTATTTCCGTATTTCCTCTTGAATTACCGTATTAACAACGCTGATCTTATTGTGTGACTAGTAATACAGTTTTTACCTATTTGTCTTATTAAAAAACTAATTTATAATCCTGCTCTGACAGATGTAACGTCACCACAAATAACACGATTAACACACGTAACACAGCATAACACGGCATAACACGGCATGATAACACAGCCGCACACACTAACGCACCTTGCTATAGCCTGGTCGTCGCCCACACACCGATAGTGGACGTGGAAATTGAACAAAAATACACCAGAAAATATTTGTTACTCGCGGCCATTAAGAAACTTGAGCTCGAGCTTGAGGGGAAGGCTTCAAGGCGATCTAAATACGATCTTTGTATATAAACTTTTCTTTTCTCTTCTTTTGTGATTATATTATATTTATCTTTCTATCTTTCTTTTACATTCAACAACTAGGTAAACACACACACACACACACACACACACACGCACACACGCACACACACACGTAGGGGTACTCCGTGGTGTAGGGGTAGTACGCTCGGTTCACAACCGAGAAGTCCCGGGTTCGATCCCCGGGCGGAGCGGAAACATATGGGCTGTTTCCTTAAAACCCGAGCCCCTGTCCACCCAGCAGTGAATGGGTACCGGGTGTTAGCCGGGGGTTTGTGACCCCCCTCACGGGGTGGTGGCTTCGGCCAACACTAACCACTAAGGATGAATGATAAAAATGTTGATATGGAGACGGGGCCACACGAGCGTTGCTCAGGCCCTGTAAAATGCAACTAGATGAATACACACACACACACACACACACACACACACACACACACACACACACACACACACACACATTAAAAACCCATATAAAACATAAATTCCTATAAATATACCTACAAAAAAATAGATAATAACCGTGTTCGCATATATCCATTAAAAGTAACAAAACAATAAATATATATACGTATACATGGACCACACACACACACACACACACACACACACACACACACACACACACCGAGGGGAAGGGGGGGGGGCAAGGGGGGGCTGGGATGCTCGCTTTAGCCCATCATATATATATTCCCGGGTCCCAAATAACACATGGAGCTAAATTAATATGTCTGCTTATAATGAACGATACAAATTTCTGTCTGACCATTCCGTAAGAGTGTTTTAATTAATGTGGGCTTAACTGCATTGAACGTAATTTATTATATGTGTTGTACGCGATATCGACGTGTATTATTTGGGCTCCTGACAAGGCAAGGAAAAATATATTATAAATGGTGTCCATGATTGATTAGTGTGTGTTTGTTGTGTGTGTGTGTGTGTGTGTGTGTGTGTGTGTGTGTGTGTGTGTGTGTGTGTGTGTGTGTGTGTGTGTGTATTGTGTGTGTGTGTAAGTGTGTGTGTGTGTGTGTGTGTGTGTGTGTGTGTGTGTGTGTGTGTGTGTGTGTGTAAATCAAGAGTAGAAATCAAAGAAAAATCAGACAAACGTAAAACAATCTATTGAACAAACTATGAATGTGTTTTTTTCGTCACTTTAAACAAAAAATCATTGTATTTTTTTTTTTTTTTTCTAATATAAATACAAATTTGAAAATCTATAAATCAAAGCATTATTTTTAGACACAATTACCTAACACGATATAACATCATTTTTGCAACATTTTTTTTATAGAGTAATTAACCTTTTAAAATGTTATGAGTCCTTCCCAATGTACTAATTGCTATTGCTAATATATCTAAATCAAGTCTAGACGTCCAGCCTCTGGGCCTTTGCTTTGGGTCAGTTCTTGCGGCTGGAACGTGACAGCGAGCCACGTTCCAGCCAATTAACTCATTACGCTAATTACTCATTAAGGGCTTGTTCTATGCAAACAGTTTGTTGTACAGACCCCCATTGATTTTGACAGCACTACTTGCATGTCAAATTTCAGCTCAATCCGACAATAATTAGGAGTAGTTTACGCTAATTACTCATTAAGGGCTTGTTTCCTTCATTCAAACTTCCTAATTTTACTTTTTTCTTCCTAGTTTTACTTTTTTCTTCCTAGTTTTACTTTTTTCTTCCTAATTATTTTTTTTCCTAATTCTTCTTTACTTCTTTTCTACTC
>JACEEZ010019030.1:51282-68692 GCA_016584305.1 Chionoecetes opilio | reverse complement strand
CCTCCTCACCTCCTCCTCCTCCTCCTCCTCCTCCTCCACCTCCGTCATTCACTCCACTTGGTTCCCCAATCCACTTCCTTCCTTCTTTCTTTCTCCACACACGCGCACGCATATATTTTTTGCTGCCATTCCTCATCTCTCTCTCTCTCTCTCTCTCTCTCTCTCTCTCTCTCTCTCTCTCTCTCTCTCCTCTCTCTCTCTCTCTCTCTCTCTTTTATGCATCATTCACCCTGTTTTCTCCCTCAGCAGTTTTATTCTTTTTCTCCTACAACATTTTTCTTCTTCCTCATTCTTCTCTTTTCTTTTTTTCTTTCGTGTCCCAAGCAATTTATCAAGAGTCGGAGATAAGCACAGTGGCATGGCGCCTGATAAACATGAGATAGGATAAGAGGAATGATTAGGCTTTAAGGAATAAGAGATAAGGAAGAGGATGAATTATTGGGGGTTGGGGTGAAAGTTGGGGGGTGAGTAGTTGGGGTTGAGGGTGGGGGGGTGAGAGTTGGGGGGTGAGGGTGAGGGTGTGAGGTTGGTGGGTGAATGTTGGGGGTGAGAGTTGGGGGGTGAGAGTTGGGGGGGTATGGGGTGAGTAAGTTGGGGGTGAGAGTTGGGGGGTGAGGATTGGGGAAACACTGGTTGGGGAAAAAATATACTGATTGTGAGGAAAAAAAAGAAAAAAAAACGGCGTAAAAAACAAAAATCTGAAACATGAAAGGGCGATAATTCTGACTAAAGAAATAATATAATACTAATAAAATAATAATAATAATAATAATAATAATAAATAATAATAATAAATAATAATAATAATAAACAATGGTAAAACATATATCAAATTTTAAAATGGAAAATATGACAATAAATAGAGAGCCTTAATACTCAAAATGTCAAAATAAAAAAGAAACGGGTACAAATCTATACAAAAGCAAAAATAATAATAATAATAATAATAATAATAATAATAATAATAATAATAATAATAATAATAATAATAATGGTAAGTTATAACCAGATATCTAGGCAGTGCCGGGGGGCTAATGTTGTTAGTTAGGCCTAATTGCCTTGGGGATGAGGCGGGCAATTAATTCTCAAGACACACGCACCCTTGCAACACACCACGCTGCCCCAACACACGCTTATTTAATGTCAAAAAGGACTAACCAAGGAATAACCATTAACCCCTTGAGACCCAGAACGTCATTTCCATTGTAATTTGGGTACCATTAGATGATTTTTAGTGAATATAAGCAATATTTTATAGATATGACCTGTTTAGTATCCTTGTCCACTAGCTAATGTGGTATATTTAGTTACTTTTCGTTATTTTATGGCTAACAACAGACAATTTTATAGCAAAGGAAAGATCTGGGCGTGAAGGGGTTAAAAGGGATTAACCAAGAATATTCAATCCTTTCATTCAAGGACAAAAGAAAATGAATAAAAAGAGATTCTAGTTCGAAAGATATATCAGTATTGTTACAAATTGAAAGTGAAGGATTGTGTTGTAATCATTTTTCATGGAGAAGGAAAATAGCTGTCCTACAACACACACACACAGACACACACACACACACACACACACACACACACACACACACATGGCGGTCAGATCACTCCAGCAGGAAATTAATGTGACGACCAGTTTACTCACATGTCACGTACAGCCCCCCTCTCTCTCTCTCTCTCTCTCTCTCTCTCTCTCTCTCTCTCTCTCTCTCTCTCTCCACTCTCATCAACCAATAGGAGGCAAGACAGGTCAGGTCACGGCGCGACCTCGACCAATCACTCAGCGAGGCGGTGATGTGAAAAAGGTTTAGGTCAAGGAACTCTCTCTCTCTCTCTCTCTCTCTCTCTCTCTCTTCTCTCTCTCTCTCTCTCTCGCTCTCTCTCTCTCCTCTCTCTCTCTCTCTCTCTCTCTCTCTCTCTCTCTCTCTCTGCTTCTCTCTCTCTCTTCTATCTCTCCTCTCTCTCTTCTCTCTCTCTCTCTCTCTCTCTCTCTCTCTCTCTCTCTCTCTCCTCTCTCTCTCTCTCTCTCTCTCTCTCTCTGTTAGTATGTCTTCATAGATTCACTTTTTTCTCCCTCTTCCTATCTCTCCCTCACACACTTTCAATTTATCAGAGTCGGTCCTTCACTCTTTCTCTTCCCGTCATCGTTCACTCTTTCTCATATTTCAGAATTATTCTCTGTTTCTCTCTACAACATTCCAAACATTCCTTCCACTTCGAAAATACAACCGTGATTGAAATGGAAACTGTAACTCAAATACAAAACAAAAAACTATTAGTATGAGTGTAGTGAATATATCAAATGTCTTATTGTGCGGTCACTACACGGTCAATATTACTGACTAATACAATATTCTGAAGTAATAGTTGTTGTGTATTATGCGTCCTCCCTGCATGGCTCTGCTGTAACTCAATCATTATTGTCTAATTAATAATCAATTGTTTAGATTTTGAGGCGTTTTCTGATCTACCAGAAACTCCATCGTATTAAAATGTCATTAACCCCTTCACGCCCAGATCTTTCCTTTGCTATGAAAAATTGTATGTTGTCGAGCCATTAAATTAAGAAAATTATCTTAATATACCAAATTAGTTAGTAGACAAGGATATCAAACAGGTCATATCTATAAAATATTGTTTATATTCACTAAAAATCGCCTAATGGTGGTCAAATTACAATTGAAATAACGTTCTGGGTCTCAAGGGGTTAAGTGGCTTGATAATTCAGCCCAAAATTCCTGTTAACTTTCTTTTTAATCAGTTCCGTAATTCATTTTTTTTCTTTTCCTAGTGACTTGAATCTCTTTCTGACACTTCCTGTAGCTCTGGGGTATTTCCATTGTACTTTTAACCCAAACGTCATATGCAGAAAAATTATAGTATAAATAGTAATTAGTATGCATTCCATAAAGGCTCGTGAGTCATCTTTTATGGCAGACACGTCCACGATATTGCTCCGGGGAGGGCTAGACACACACTGACAATGTTAAATAATAATAATATAATAATAATATAATAATAATAATAATAAAAACCTTCACACCTCCCATCATACTCGTCATCATATATACATTTTCTTGAAGTCTTCATTAATTGGGATATTATTAGGATGAGGATAGTCTTAGGTTTCCGCGAGGATTTCTGCGGGAGAATTTGTTCTTTGTTAGTCTTTGAAGTCTTTGTTAAGCACGAACGAGAAGGAAAAATAGAGAGAGGAAATGAGGGCTGGAGGCGTGTTTGGGTTGTTTGTGTGGTAAAGAACGAGAGATGGAGAGAGAGATAGAGAGATAGAGAGAAAGAGATGTTTTTAGCTTGAGAGATCATGGGAGGGAAGAAGGGTAGGAGGGTATGGAAAGAAGAGGGGGGGGGGGGGTAAGGGGAGCTATAGCAAGGAGAGAGGGATTTCATTTTTGGGGAGAGAAGGAAGGATGAAAGGGAATGGGAGAGAGGGATAGTAAGGGAATGGAAAGAGGGAAGAAAGGAAGGAAACAGGAAAGGAATTAATGGTAGGTAGGGAGGGAAGGTAAGGGAAAAGGAAGAGGGAAGGAGGAAGAGGAGGAAAGTGGGGAGGGAAAGTAAGGGGATAGGAAGAGGGAAGAAGTCTAATTTAATTGTCTAAAAGTACTGAAGTTTCTATAGTCGCCGTTAATTTCTAGCATTACTATTCCATTATTACTCTATATATGAGTCTATATTATCCCTGATGTTACTGATTATTATCCATTATATTGTCTACAAGCAGGTAAAGGTAGGTAGTAGGTAGTAGGTAGGTATTATATTGTTTAAAAGTAGTTCATTATATTGTCCTACTGAAATTTCACCGTTTATTTCTTTATTTCTTCTGTATATTTCAGTTTATTTCTAGCATTGCAGTAGTATGACTCTATATTATCCCTACACTGCCTCTGATAGTGTGCGATACGAAATATTGTACCATTGTCTTGATCGTATAGGGACCATTTTATGAAGGATTTCGTATTAACCCCTTGAGGCCCAGAACGTAATTTCCATTGTAATTTGGGTACCATTAGGCGATTTTTACTGAATATAAGCAATGTTTTATAGATATGACCTTTAGTACCCTTGTCCACTAGCTAATTTGGTATATTCAGTTATTTTTCGTATTTTTATGGCTAGAAATGAACGGTTTTATTTAGCAAAGGAAAAATCTGGGCGTAAAGGTGTTAAAAGTTTATCATGAAAACTTCCTACCGTAGATAACACTATAGTCGCCACCTGCACTAATGTCGCCAGGCGCCATATATTACGAATAATAGCATCACTACTGATGTGTATGTGCGACTGAAGATGATACACAGTAGTTTATATCATGACTGTATAATCTACCCTGTTTCAGCGTTGTTTTATGCTTTGTATCTGCAAGTATATACGGTTTCAAATTTCCCTACTCGTTTTTTTTTCGGGCGACGACGACGCGGGAGGACACTCTAAACATAAACAGTAGATGGCGACCTTAGTGTAGCCCGTTACCAACGTCGCCACTCGGCTTTATTTTTGTAATTTGTTCATTTATAGCCATAATATGACACAGATGAAGACACAAAATGACACAGAATTTCCAGATAGCCTCTTCTAACTTTCCTGAAATCATGGATGTAGAAATGTAAGTATTAACGCCACCACACGTCTGTAAATAACAAAGAAACGTTGTCCTGGCGACTTTACTGTTATCTACGGTAGCTAATTTGGTATATTCAGTTATTTATCGTATTTTTATGGCTAACAATGAACGATTTTATTTAGCAAAGGAAAAATCTGGGCGTAAAGGTGTGGTTTATCATGAAAACTTCCTACAAATATCTCCCAAATCTTTCTTCGCATCATTTTCAACCATATTTACTAACAGGTACTTACCATACATATAATCCATGAGCATATAATCATATACATACATCACAGAAATAAGACATGTCAATTAAACAGGAAAATAAAGAAATAATAAAGATACACAAATAAAATAGTAACTCATAAAAAGTAACCATTTTCTGTCATTACCATTTTCTGTTACTGCCATTTCGTGTCTTTTAAAACAATTACACGAGGGTCGAAATAACCATTATAAACACATCACACTAAACCAGACACTTATCATTTAAACCACAAAAGAGCTTAACCAATATCAGGCTATAAATACTCCAACAAAAAAGCAGGAAAGGAGTAAATAATCTGATTTAAGTTACGTGTGTCTTCTGCAACAAGGCAACTCCTCCAACCCATCTTTCTCTCCTATATTTTCCCTCTCACCTGTTTTCCTAGGAACTCAACGAGGTTAGGAAGGTACAAGATAACACTACAAACCTTTATGGAGACGTGGGTGGTGTTATATAGGCTGTAGGACTTGTTAACACGGAGTAATAACACAAATTAGTAAGACTATTCCTGGCGTGGACTCCGTCGTCGGGAGGAAAATGGAGAAGGAAGGAAGGACTGGAGACTCGCGCGTTGGTGCTTTTCTTACTTATTAACAACCATTAATAACCGAGTAATGATAACCAGTACCACAATTTAGGCTTCCTAGTAATATATTAATCGTTATCGTAGTATAATTCTCCGTAAGCTGTGCAGTGTAGTCGTGTATTTCGCTGTAATAAGTGGTTTGTTGTGGTTTATGTGGCACTGTTGCAGCCGAGCGAGTACCATTCACTGCCATCTGACACCTTTTTATTTCTTCCTTCGTCTGCCCTGATAATTAGTACATATATACATAATATCAATGCAGGATAAACACAGAGGCACCTAAGACAATTACAATTCAGTTCAGTTCAGTTCAGTTGTGGGTCGGGAGTGTGCTGGCCTTTTTCATCGGCACTCCCTGACGTGTTTCTTCTTGCTGTCTGGGTCTTTACCAAGGATATTAGAAAGATATTACTATCCTTGGTCTTTACCGTAGATAACACTTTAGTCGCCAGCTGCAATAATGTCGCCAGCCGCCAAACATTACGAATTATAGCATCACTACTAATTTGTATGCGCCACTGAAGATGATACACAGTAGTTTATATCATGACTGTATAATCTACCCTGTTTCAGTGCTGCTTTATGCTTTGTAGCTGCAAGTATATACGGTTTCAAATTTCCCTATTCGTTTTTTTTTCGGGCGACGACGACGGCGGGAGGACACTCTAAACATAAACACTAGATGGCGACCTTAGTGTAGCCCGTTAACAACGTCGCCACTCGGTTTTATTTTTGTAATTTGTTCATTTATAGCCCTAATATGACACAGATGAAAACACAAAATGACACACTCTCTCCAGATAGCCCCTTCTAACTTTACTGAAATCATGGATGTAAAATTGTAGGTATTAACGCCACCAGACGTCTGTAAATAGAAAAAAACGTTGTCCTGGCGACTTTAGTGTTATCTACGGTAGTTGTTTTCTCTTATTCTGTCTTTTAATTTCTTTCTCTTTCTTTCCTCTTATTATTAGTATTACAATGATAGACTAATTCTTCTTCTTCTTCTTCTTCTTGTGACCTTTGACGCGTAGTATCGCTTCATAGGTCCTCTTCAACTTCGTCTCCTTCGTTAATAAATAATCTTGTCAATTCTTACCTTGTTTATTTCACTAAGGATCTTAATAACAATGATAACTTATACTACAGTTGTGATGAAGAAAACAAAGGTATGCATAGTATTACCGCGACCCAAACATCATCAGTATTATAAAAACACATTAATATGCTGCCAAAACATATTAGTAGGTTTGTTATTGAAAAGTTATAGCAATTATGAGAGGTAGGCTACTATATTTACGGTACTACACATTGAAAAACCCATTAGTATTACTGTTATTACCCATTGTTATTAATACTATCATTTTTTATCATTGTTATTTATGTTTAACCTTCATAATCCACTATCATGACCCACATTAATATTTTTTTCAACACACGTCAGTTTTGCTTTCATCAACGGTGAACGGTAATAATGGCACAGGTAAATGGTGGCACATGGTGATTTTTTTTTTTTGTGGCATTTTTCCAGTTTTTTCACTTGTGCCATTATTACCTGTGCCATTATTACCAGTGCCATTATTACCTGTGCCATTATTACCTGTGCCATTATTACCAGTGCCATTATTACCAGTGCCATTATTACCAGTGCCATTATTACCAGTGCCATTATTACCAGTGCCATTATTACCAGTGCCATTATTACCAGTGCCATTATTACCAGTGCCATTATTACCAGTGTCATTATTACCAGTGCCATTATTACCTGTGCCATTATTACCTGTGCCATTATTACCAGTGCCATTATTACCAGTGCCATTATTACCAGTGTCATTATTATCAGTGTCATTATTATCAGTGCCATTATTACCAGTGTCATTATTACCTGTGCCATTATTACCAGTGCCATTATTACCAGTGCCATTATTACCTGTGCCATTATTACCAGTGTCATTATTACCAGTGCCATTATTACCTGTGCCATTATTACCTGTGCCATTATTACCTGTGCCATTATTACCAGTGCCATTATTACCTGTGCCATTATTACCTGTGCCATTATTACCAGTGCCATTATTACCAGTGCCATTATTACCAGTGCCATTATTACCAGTGCCATTATTACCAGTGCCATTATTACCAGTGCCATTATTACCTGTGCCATTATTACTAGTGCCATTATTACCAGTGCCATTATTACCAGTGCCATTATTACCAGTGCCATTATTACCAGTGCCATTATTACCAGTGCCATTATTATCTGTGCCATTATTACCTGTGCCATTATTACCTGTGCCATTATTACCTGTGTCATTATTACCAGTGTCATTATTATCAGTGCCATTATTACCAGTGTCATTATTATCAGTGCCATTATTACCAGTGTCATTATTACCAGTGCCATTATTACCTGTGCCATTATTACCAGTGCCATTATTACCAGTGCCATTATTACCTGTGTCATTATTACCTGTGTCATTATTACCAGTGTCATTATTATCAGTGCCATTATTACCAGTGTCATTATTATCAGTGCCATTATTATCTGTGCCATTATTACCAGTGCCATTATTACCAGTGCCATTATTACCAGTGCCATTATTACCAGTGCCATTATTACCAGTGCCATTATTACCTGTGCCATTATTACCAGTGTCATTATTACCAGTGCCATTATTACCTGTGCCATTATTACCATGTGTCATTATTACCAGTGCATTTTACCAGTGCCATATTACCTGTGCCATTATTACCAGTGCCATTATTACCAGTGCCATTATTACCAGTGCCATTATTACCAGTGCCATTATTACCAGTGCCATTATTACCAGTGCCATTATTACCAGTGCCATTATTATCTGTGCCATTATTACCTGTGCCATTATTACCTGTGCCATTATTACCAGTGCCATTATTACCAGTGCCATTATTACCAGTGCCATTATTACCAGTGCCATTATTACCAGTGCCATTATTACCAGTGCCATTATTACCAGTGCCATTATTATCTGTGCCATTATTACCTGTGCCATTATTACCTGTGCCATTATTACCTGTGTCATTATTACCAGTGTCATTATTATCAGTGCCATTATTACCAGTGCCATTATTACCAGTGCCATTATTACCAGTGCCATTATTACCTGTGCCATTATTACCTGTGCCATTATTACCAGTGCCATTATTACCAGTGCCATTATTACCTGTGCCATTATTACCTGTGCCATTATTACCAGTGCCATTATTACCTGTGTCATTATTACCAGTGTCATTATTACCAGTGCCATTATTACCAGTGCCATTATTACCAGTGCCATTATTACCAGTGCCATTATTACCAGTGCCATTATTACCAGTGCCATTATTACCAGTGCCATTATTACCAGTGCCATTATTACCAGTGCCATTATTACCAGTGCCATTATTACCAGTGCCATTATTATCTGTGCCATTATTACCTGTGCCATTATTACCTGTGCCATTATTACCTGTGTCATTATTACCAGTGTCATTATTATCAGTGCCATTATTACCAGTGTCATTATTATCAGTGCCATTATTACCAGTGTCATTATTACCAGTGCCATTATTACCTGTGCCATTATTACCTGTGCCATTATTACCTGTGCCATTATTACCAGTGCCATTATTACCTGTGCCATTATTACCAGTGCCATTATTACCAGTGCCATTATTACCAGTGCCATTATTACCAGTGCCATTATTACCAGTGTCATTATTACCTGTGCCATTATTACCTGTGCCATTATTACCAGTGCCATTATTACCTGTGCCATTATTACCTGTGCCATTATTACCAGTGCCATTATTACCAGTGCCATTATTACCAGTGCCATTATTACCTGTGCCATTATTACCTGTGCCATTATTACCTGTGCCATTATTACCAGTGCCATTATTACCAGTGCCATTATTACCAGTGCCATTATTACCTGTGCCATTATTACCTGTGCCATTATTACCTGTGCCATTATTACCTGTGCCATTATTACCAGTGCCATTATTACCTGTGCCATTATTACCTGTGCCATTATTACCAGTGCCATTATTACCAGTGCCATTATTACCTGTGCCATTATTACCTGTGCCATTATTACCTGTGCCATTATTACCAGTGCCATTATTACCAGTGTCATTATTACCAGTGCCATTATTACCAGTGCCATTATTACCTGTGCCATTATTACCTGTGCCATTATTACCAGTGCCATTATTACCAGTGCCATTATTACCTGTGCCATTATTACCTGTGCCATTATTACCAGTGCCATTATTACCTGTGCCATTATTACCGAGATTCTTCATCAACATAACATTTCATCATTCCCATCTACATTACTGGAGAAAAAACGTAACAACTTTTCCTCCTTTCTCGGAATAAGAGCAACAACATAACTATTCATCATGTTAATATCATTATTTTTTTCTATTCTCCTCATCCTGCTTTTCTTGTTGCTGCTACTACTACTACTACTGCTACTACTGCTACAACTACTGCTACTACTACTTCTGCCTTCTCCATACCATCTCTCTCTACTACTACTACTACTACTGCTACTACTAATATACTACTACTACTACTACGGCTACTGCTACTTCTACTACTACTACTACTACTACTAAGCATAATTATCACATACATATATCTTGATCTTAGGATGCTGAAACACACACACACACACACACACACACACCATCTATCATTCTGTCTAGTATTTCATCCCCACGACATGCTTCTTGACATGTATTTACGATTTACTCTCTCTCTCTCTCTCTCTCTCTCTCTCTCTCTCTCTCTCTCTCTCTCTCTCTCTCTCTCTCTCTCTCTCTCTCTCTCTCTCTCTCTCAGCAAGGTGTGAAGAATCCGAAAATTTGTTCCATCCTGCCCAATCTAAACCTCATTTTCTTTCGTAAATTAAAATGTGTGTGTGTGTGTGTGTGTGTGTGTGTGTGTGTGTGTGTGTGTGTGTGTGTGTGTGTGTGTGTGTGTGTGTGTGTGTGTGTGTGTGTGTGTGTGTGTGTGTGTGTGTGTGTGTGTGTGTTTCGGTGATAATAGAAGCGCCTCATTATCATTACTATCATCATTTTCATCGTTTTCTGATGGATGATATAATAATGCTAATGACAATAGTAATAATAATAAAATAATACAGGTAGCAATAATGATAATAATGATAAAAGCAATAGGTAATACTAACCATGAGTAGCTAAGGCGATTAACACAAAATGGTATATATAATCCTAACACTGTAATGGCCGTCCTTGTTACTCCCTTTGGAATAACTCGGTGCATGGTCCAAATCCGAGAAGCGTCCTTGTTACTCCCTTTGGAATAACTCGGTGCTTGGTCCAAATCCGAGAAGCGTCCTTGTTACTCCCTTTGGAATAACTCGGTGCATGGTCCAAATCCGAGAAGCGTCCTTGTTACTCCCTTTGGAATAACTCGGTGCATGGTCCAAATCCGAGAAGCGTCCTTGTTACTCCCTTTGGAATAACTCGGTGCATGGTCCAAATCCGAGAAGCGTCCTTGTTACTCCCTTTGGAATAACTCGGTGCTTGGTCCAAATCCGAGAAGCGTCCTTGTTACTCCCTTTGGAATAACTCGGTGCATGGTCCAAATCCGAGAAGCGTCCTTGTTACTCCCTTTGGAATAACTCGGTGCATGGTCCAAATCCGAGAAGCGTCCTTGTTACTCCTTTGGAATAACTCGGTGCTTGTCCAAATCCGAGAAGCGTCCTTGTTACTCCCTTTGGAATAACTCGGTGCATGGTCCAAATCCGGAAGCGTCCTTGTTACTCCCTTTGGAATAACTCGGTGCATGGTCCAAATCCGAGAAGCGTCCTTGTTTACTCCCCTTGGAATAACTCGGTGCATGGTCCAAATCCGAGAAGCGTCCTGTTACTCCCTTTGAATAACTCGGTGCATGGTCCAATCCGAGAAGCGTCCTTGTTACTCCTTTGGAATAACTCGGTGCATGGTCCAAATCCGAGAAGCGTCCTGTTACTCCCTTTGGAATAACTCGGTGCATGGTCCAAATCCGAGAAGCGTCCTTGTTATCCTTGGAATAACTCGGTGCTGGTCCAATCGAGAAGCGTCCTTGTTACTGCCCTTTGGAATAACTCGGTGCTTGGTCCAAATCCGAGAAGCGTCCTTGTTACTCCCTTTGGAATAACTCGGTGCATGGTCCAAATCGAGAAGCGTCCTTGTTACTCCCTTTGGAATAACTCGGTGCTTGGTCCAAATCGAGAAGCGTCCTTGTTACTCCCTTGGAATAACTCGGTGCATGGTCCAAATCCGAGAAGCGTCCTTGTTACTCCCTTTGGAATAACTCGGTGCTTGGTCCAAATCCGAGAAGCGTCCTTGTTACTCCCTTTGGAATAACTCGGTGCTTGGTCCAAATCCGAGAAGCGTCCTTGTTACTCCCTTTGGAATAACTCGGTGCATGGTCCAAATCCGAGAAGCGTCCTTGTTACTCCCTTTGGAATAACTCGGTGCATGGTCCAAATCCGAGAAGCTAGAATGTTTTTTTTTTTTTTTTTTTTTTTTTTTTGCCTCTCACGGTACAAACTTATCCGTGACTCAGCCTCCTTCACAACAAACAATAATAATGATGATAATGATAACACAGATGACAATAATAACAACAACAACAATAAGAATAAAGAGTAGTACACATACCATGATTCTAACAGTTTATTCACACACACACACACACACACACACACACAAGGGGCTGGATCAATCACGAGAGGCTTCCGAAACTAATACAATGCGAGGCTCATCTATATAATTATTCGCATTTCTTTAATAGCATCGGACAGAACCAGTTTCCCGGGAGTGAGTAAATTTCCCAAACCTGCACGGATATTGGGGGGGGGGGTGAGGGGGATGTTGGAGGGGTAGGGATAGGTAGGGGGAGATAGGAGGGGGGTTAAGTGGGAGGTGGAGTTGAAGGGGTAGGGGGAGGTAGGGGGGAGATAGGAGGGGTTGGTTAAGTGGGAGGTGGATGGAGGAGGTGGAGTTGGAGGGGTAGGGGGAGGTAGGAGGGGGTGTTAAGTGGGAGGTGGGGGTGGTGGAGGAGGTGGAGTTGGGGGGTTAAGGGATGTTGGAGGGGTAGGGGGAGGTAGGGGGAGATAGGAGGGGAGGGGAGGTGGATGGAGGAGGTGGAGTTGGGAGTTAGGGGGTGGAGGAGTGTAGGAGGTGGGGGTTTGTGTGAGGTAGGGATGGTGGAGGAGGTGGAATTAGGGGGTTAAGGGGTGGAGGAGGTGGGATTTGTGGGTAGGAGTGGAGGAGGTAGGGGTGGTGGAGGAGGTGGAGTTGGGGGGGGGGGAGTGGAGAATTGCTAAACTGACTGACTTCTCAAATAACTTTTTGTAACTATCTATAAGTAACGTAACCACCCAATTAACTACTAATTACGTAACTTGTCAATTAAGTGTCCAATTAACTAGGTAATTACTTAGCTTATGTGTTCTAGTATTTGTATCTCTTATCTGTATGTTCAGCGATAAGGCAAAGTAAGCTTACGAAAAAAGAAAAAAAAGTTAACTGAAACGAAAAGTAAATAAATGACAATGTGGAATTACCGATTCATCAAAACGACACTAGGATAATAAACGTCATTTCGAACATTTCAATTTGATGAATGTTTTTTTTATTAATCAAATGTAAATGAAAGAAAGGATGAAAGAGAGAAAAAGTTGAATAAAGGGAAAAAAGCCAGTTAGGAAAGAAAAAAACCGATACAAAAAAGGATAGAAAGGTAGAAGCAAGAAAGAAAAATAGGTTTGGTCGTTTTTGAACTGGTGTGTGTGTGTTTGTGTGTGTGTGTGTGTGTGTGTGTGTGTGTGTGTGTGTGTGTGTGTGTGTGTCTGTGTGTGTGTGTTGTGTGTTGTGTGTGTGTGTTGTGTGTGTGTGTGTGTGTGTGTGTGTGTCTGTGTGTGTGTGTGTGTGTGTGTGTGTGTGTGTGTGTGTGTTGTGTGTGTGTGTGTGTGTGTGTGTGTGTGGTGTGTGTGTGTGTAGTGTGTGTGTGTGTGTGTGTGTGTGGTGTGTGTGTGTGTGGTTGTGTGTGTGTGTCGTGTGTGTGGTGGTGTGTGGTGTGTGTGTGGGTGTGGTGAGGTGTGTGTGTCTGTTAGTCTGGTGTGTGTGGTGTGTGTGCCCGTGTGTGTATGTGTGTGTGTGTGTAGTCTGTGCTGTGTAGGTTGGTCGGTGTGCATGTGTGTGTGTGTGTGTGTGTCGTTGTAGTGATGTCTGTGTGTGTTGTTGGTGACTGTGTGTGTATGGTGTGTGTGTGTGTGTCTGTGTGTGCGTTCTGTGTGTGTTGTGTGTGTGTATGTGGTGTGTTGTTGTGTTGTGTGTCTGTGTTGTGAATGTGTGTCTGTGTGTTTTGTGTGTGTCTGGTTGTTGTCGTGTGTTGTGTGTGTGTGTGTGTGTATATTGTTTGTGTGTTCTGTTTTGTTGTTGTTTTGGGTCAAGCTAGTTCTGGGCTGCATAAAGGAGAAGGAGGAGGAGGAGTAGGAGGACGAGGAGGAAGAGGAGGAGGTGGAGGAGGAGGAGGAAGAGGACGAGGTGGAACGCTTAATTAAAGATAATGAGGTAAGGCACCATCCCCCCCCCAAATGCCTACACACACACACACACACACACACATAGACACACACACCACACAGACAGACAGACAGACACACACACAGACACAGACACACATACACAGGCACACACACACAGGCACACACACACACACACACACACACACATAGACACACACACGCATACACACACCACACACACACACACACACACACACACACTGTACACGAATGACTAACCTATTTCTATTTCTTCTATCACTTTTCCTATCTGGTTTTTTTTATCTCTCATTCTTTATATTTCTTTGATGACAAAAAAAATCTATTCTCTACGTTTTTTTTTTTTTGTCATCGAGTTTGATATTCCCTTATTCTTTTGTGTCACTGAACTCTCTCTACATATATTTTTTACTTTTTTCTTTTTCTGTTTTTTCTCTCTAAAGGCCGGTTCCCACTAGCCCGCTTGTACGGTCGTCGTACAACAACAATGAACAACAATGACGTCACAATGACGTCACAAAAAAGTCGAGCCGCCGTAGCGCTGTACGGCTGCAGTACAAAGTTAAAATCAAGTCATCTCTCCCGATCGGCGGTGTCCGCTCGAGCGGAGGTGCAAACTGTGCCCAGTTACCACAAATACCACTCAAGCGGTGATGATGGTGACGTCATTGTTGGACGGTGTGCGGCACCGGCGGCCGTAGAAGCGGGCTAGTGGGAACCGGCTTTTACTGTCACCAACCTCGCGATTCTTTTAACTTTTACTTTATTGAGTTTGTCTTTTTAACTTTTTTTTATTTTTCGCTCTTTCGTTTTCTTTTACGTTTCGGTTTTTTTTTTTAGTTTGACATCTTTATCTCTAGCATGTGGGTTGTGTGTGTGTGTGTGTGTGTGTGTGTGTGTGTTGTGTGTGGTGTGTGTGTGTGTGTGTGTGTGTGTGTGTGTGGTGTGTGTGTGTGTGTGTGTGTGTGTGTGTGTGTGTGAAAAAAATAGAATCCGAGGACGCCCATCCTTTACTAAAAAAAAAAAAAACTAAAACTTCACATAAAAACAAGAAACATAAATAAAAATAAAAGAAAATAAACACACACAGTAAAACATAAACAATAAAATAAAACCCAATGAAAGAAACCAAATGTCACAACGATTACAAAAACAAAACAAAACAAATAGAAGTGCAAACAAAACAAAGGTTGGAAAGCCGTACAGAGACTATAAAGAAAGGCGGAACAGAGGCTAGACAGATCACAGTGTTAATGGGCGGGTGTGGGTGTGGGTGTGGGTGTGGTGTGGGTGTGGTTGTGGTATGGGTGTGGTGTGGGTGTGAGTGTGGGTGTGGTGTGGGTGCGGTGGTGGTATGGGTGTGAATGTGGGTGTGGTATGGGTGTGGGTGTGGTGTGGTGTGGGTGTGGGTGTGGTTGTGGGTGTGGTGTGGGTGTGGGTGTAGGTGTGGGTGTGGGTGTGGTGTGGGTGTGGGTGTGGTGTGGTGTGGTGTGGGTGTGAATGTGAGTGAGGAGGAGAGAGAGAGAGAGAGAGAGAGAGAGAGAGAGAGAGAGGAGAGAGAGAGAGAGAGAGAAGAGAGAGAGAGAGAGAGAGAGAGAGAGAGAGAGAGAGAGAGGAGAGAGAGAAGAGAGAGAGAGAGAGGAGACTTTAGAAACGAGCCTGTAGGGACTTCTTGGCGACCTCCACTTTGCCGCATGTTTTGGGTCTTCTTGGGCTAGATTGGGCGGTAAGGGCTAGCTGGTAAGGCTAGATTGGGCGGTAAGGGGCTAGCTTGGGCGGTAAGGGGCTAGATTGGGTCTGGGGAAGGGACTAGATTGGGGGGAGGCAATGGGGAGGGGCTAGATTGGCCGGGAGGGCTAGATTGGGCGGGAGAGGCTAGATTGGGCGGGAAGGGACTAGATTGGGCGGGAGGGCTAGTTGGGCGGGAGGGCTAGATTGGGCGGGAGAGGCTAGATTGGGCGGTAAGGGGCTAGATTGGGCGGTAAGGGGCTAGAATGGGCGGTAAGAGGCTAGATTGGGCGGTAAGGGGCTAGATTGGGCGGTAAGGGACTAGATTGGGCGGGAGGGGCTAGATTGGACAGGAGGGGCTAGATTGGACGGGAGGGGCTAGATTGGGTGGGAGGGGCTAGATTGGGTGGGAGGGGCTAGATTGGGCGGGAGGGCTAGATTGAACGGTAAGGGGCTAAATTGGGCGGTATGGGGCTAGATTGGGCGGGAAAGGCTAGATTGGACGGGAGAAGCTAGATTGGAAGGCAGATTGGTAAGGTGCTAGGTTGGACGGGAGGCTAGATTGGGCGGGAAGGGGCTAGATTGGGCGGGAGTGGCTAGATTGGGCGGGAGTGTATTGAGCTACTGCCACGGAATACAGAAAGGATGAGGATAGTCTTAGGTTTCCGCGAGGATTTCTGCGGGAGAATGGAAGTCTTTGTTAAGCATAAAGGATTACGAGAAGGAAAAATAGAGAGAGGAAATGAGGGCTGGAGGCGTGTTTGGGTTGTTTGTGTGGTAAAGAACGAGAGATGGAGGGAGATAGAGAGAGATAGAGAGATAGAGAAAGAGATGTTTTTAGCCTGAGAGATCATGGGAGGGAAGAAGGGTAGGAGGGTATGGAGAGAAGAGGGGGGGGCAAGGAGAGAGAGAGAGATTTCATTTTTGTGGTAGAGAAGGAAGGATGAAAGGGAATGGGAGAGAGGGATAGTAAGGGAAAGGAAAGAGGGAAGAAAGGAAGGAAACAGGAAAGGAATTAATGGTAGGTAGGGAGGGAAAGTAAGGGAAAAGGAAGAGGGAAGGAGGAAGAGGAGGAAAGTGGGGAGGGAAAGAAGAGGAAAATGAAAAGAGAGAAGAAGGAAGAGAAGGAAGGTGGGGAGGAAGAGGAGGAAATGGGAGGAAGAGAAGGAAGAGGTAAAGGAGGAGGAGGAAGGAAGGAGAGAAGAGGAAGGAAGGATGGAGAAGAGAGGATGAGGAGGGAAGGAAGGAGGAAGGGTAAAGGAAGGAAGGAGGAGGAAGGAAGGGATGAATGAAGGAAGGGATGAATGAAGGAAGGGATGAATGAAGGAATAGAAGAAAGATGGATAGTAAGGGAGGGAGGAGGAGAAGGATAGCAGATCATCCTTTATATAAAGTTTTGGTGTCCATCGGAGGGGCGTGGCGGAACGATTTATCCTGTGGCAGCTTTGTCTTGGTAACTTTACAATCCAGAGGCGGGGAGGGGGTGAGGGGAGACGAGGGGAAAGGGAGGGGAAGGGGAAGGGAGGGAGGCGAGGGGAAAGGAGGGTAGGAAGGGGAGAGGAGGGAAGGGAAGGGAGAGAGGGGAAGGGAAG
>JACEEZ010019030.1:41282-48782 GCA_016584305.1 Chionoecetes opilio | reverse complement strand
ACACACAGCCACAGGGGTCCTCAAAGGTTACTAAACAGGGGTACACACAGCCACAGGGGTCCTCAAAGGTTACTAAACAGGGGTACACACAGCCACAGGGGTCCTCAAAGGTTACTAAACAGGGGTACACACAGCCACAGGGGTCCTCAAAGGTTACTAAACAGGGGTACACACAGCCACAGGGGTCCTCAAAGGTTACTAAACAGGGGTACACACAGCCACAGGGGTTTTCAAAGGGGTTGTTGTCTCAAGGTTTTGTTGTCAGGAAAGTTTTGAGTCCAGGAGGTGTACTGCTTCAGGGGTTCGCGGGTGCTTCGCCAGTCAACCCTTGTAAGCTCAGACTCCCTCACCTCCCCTTCACAACACCCTGCCTACCGAATCACCCACAGACACACGGAATAATAAATAGCAAGAAATCCTCAGTGATAACATGAGACACTGCAAAGAAAATGAAACTGAGGCGTCTAAGTCTAATATAACACAATTTTTATGTTATATATCTCCGCTCGTGTTGTATTCAGACACAAGATAGCATTTCTCCCCACAACCTTCAACTTTTCTATAAATTTTCCTCTAACACGTAGAAACTATAGTAGTAGAAAGACAGTTAAGTAGTCACACAGGTAGCCTCGTTTGGATAGTGGTGTTGCTCTGTTCTTCCTTTGTATTCCTTTGTATAACACCCTGGACCCCAACTAACAGACACACAACGATCGCACGGCATAACAGCATAACAAGAGATCCTCACAATGATAACATGAGACACTCCCAAGAAATTGAAACTGAGGCGTCAATAGTAACACAATATCATCACACAAGTCATAAACACGTCACAGAACATCCCACCACGACAGCCTCGGCGTTGGGGAGGGAAATAATGCACCACAAGACGTAACAACACAGGTCATTCAAGGTTTGGAAGGGTACCCACTCACCGCCTGTCTGGGAGCCACGGTAGGGAACAAGACTTGGGAGACGTGTGTGTGTGTGTGTGTGTGTGCGTTCACGTCCTTTTTTGTCAATAAACTACTACTACTACTACTGCTTGTGGAGGCGAGTGGTCGTGGTTATCTTGGAGGGACGTTGGAGGGAAAGGAAGGATAGAGAAGGGTAAGAGGGAAGGGAAGGAAAGGGAAAGAAGGGAAGGGAAGAGACGGGAAGGGAAGGAAGGGAAGGAAACGGAAGGAAGGGATGGGAGGGGAATGGAGGTAAGGAAGGAAAGGGAATGGTAAGAGGGAAGGGTAACAGGGAAGGGAAGGGAGGGAAGGAAAGGTATGGAAGGGAACATCCTAAAGTATATAAGTTGTGGAGGTGCTAAGAAGTAAAACGTCAAGGAATATGTGTTTTAGGAGCCATGTGTTAAGGGACAATGTGTTACGAGCGTGCTAAGGGACCGTGTGTTTCAGGGGCAATGTATTAGGGGACAAGGGTGTTAAGGGGCCGTGCGTTGAGGGAGGGACAGGAAGACACCCTCGCCAGTGTACACAACATCGCACAGACAACAAAGGAACTGCACATCACACTCTGCGTCAGATACACAAGTTCGTGATGAAAAGAATACAGTTGCTCTCTTCTCATCCTCCTCCTGCTCCTCCTCAGCACACAGGCAATAACAGAGCATCGTCAACCCTTCAGAAGTGCGCGGGAAGAGTGAAGATAAAGCACGAGGAGACGGGAGGGAGGCAGGGAGGGAGGGAGAGAGGAAAGGAGCAATAACACTGTCACCCCTCTCACTCCTCCTTCCTCGTAGCAATATATGAGGAGTGACAGAAAATGGGTCAATTCTTCCCCGCAAATTCGCAATACCAGATGTAAGACGTTGCCGTATCCTCATCTGCCGCCCTGCATAACAACGACAACAACGATAACTGTAAGAAAACACGTCTTCTGGATAAACAAGGGGAAGGAAAACCACCACCCACCCTCACTACCACCACCAGATAACTGTAGGAAAACACGTCTTCTGGGTAAACGAGGGGAAGGAAAACCCCCACCCCCACCACCAACACCAGATGATTCACACCACCTCAACTTGGTCTCGCGGGTGGGGTGGGTAGATTACTGCAGTGATGTCACGCTTATCGTTGACAGGCTGACGAGGACCCTCTATCATACTGTTAACTATTACATTAATTATTTTTTAATCATATAGTTTTATAATACGGCTGCATGGTTTTGTGAATGGCTTGCGATTTAATGGTAAAACAACGAGTCTGTCTACCTTCCATTACACTTGGCATGGCAGCCCATGCGACGTTGCGCGGGCAAGGCTGAGTAACCTGACACAACCCCACCCCTCATTCCTTCCCTCCTTTCCTCCTTCTCTCCCTCCCTCCCTCCCTTCCTTCCCCCTCCCTCTCCGTCCTTCCCTCCCATCTCTCCTTCCCTCCCTCCCTTCCTTCCCTCCTTCTCTCCCTCCCTTCCTTCCCTCCTTCCCTCCCTTCCTTCCCTCCTTCTCTCCCTCCCTTCCCTCCTTCTCTCCTCTCCCTTCCTTCTCTCTCCATCTCTCCCTCCCTTCCTTCCCTCCCTCCTTTCCTTCCCTCCCTCCCTCCTTCCCTCCCTCCTCCTCCCTCCCTCCTTCTCTCCCTCCCTCCCTTCCTTCCCTCCCTCCCTTCCTTCTCTCCCTCCCTCCCCTCCTTCCCCCTTCCTCCTCTCCCTCTCCCTCCCTCCCTTCCTTCCTCCCTCCCTCCCTTCCTTCCTTCCCTCCCTCCCTCCCTCCTTCCCTTCTGGTCACTCCACTGAGGTCAGAATTCCTCAGAATGAATGAGGTGAGGAGGGTGGTGACCTGGCGGGAGTAGTGGGGTGATGTGGCACCACCGCGGACTTGAGCCGCTCCACCCGCGAGACCAGCTTGAGGTGGTCTGAGTATAGGAAAACACGTCTTCTGGATAAACGAGGGGAAGAAAAACCACCACCTACCCCTACCACAACCAGATGACTGTAGGAAAACACGTCTTCTGGATAAACAAGGGAAAGGAAAACCACCACCCCCACCCCCTACCACTACTTGTATCTCCAAAGCAAACCCACCTAATCTTTCTTCCCTAGGATACTCAAGCAGTCACGTCTTCCTCAAGGATAAACTAGGGGAAGGAAGACCACCACCACCCACCCCTACCACCACCAGTATCTTTATCATAGCGAACCCAGCTGGTCTTTCGTCCCTAGGATACTCAAGCGGTAAAAATGTAAAAGATTCTAAGGGTTCTGAGAGCGGTCCGTCCAGCCAGCTAGCGTCCCCTTCGCCAAACGAGCCGCGGCAAAGCTCTTACTGCCTGCCAAATCGCTACTCGGTTCCTGCCTTGATATAAACATTGCCTTGAATTCTGAAAGACCATGTTGATTTTTGTTTTCTTTTTTCTCTCTCTAGGCTTGTTTGTATCTCTCTCTCTCTCTCTTTTTCTGCGTGTCTCCCTCTCTCCCTCTCTTTCTCGGCTTGTTTCTCTCTCTCTCTCTCTCTCTCTGCGTCTCTCACTCTCTCTCTCTCTGCGTCTGTCTCACTCTCTCTCTAGGCTTGTTTGTCTCTCTCTCTCTCTCTCTCTCTCTCTCTCTCTCTCTCTCTCTCTCTCTCTCTCTCTCTCTCTCTCTCTCTCTCTCTCTCTCTCTGCTCGCTCTCTCTCTTGACTCATGCTCTCCAGGAAAGAAAATACGAAGGAAAGCAACGGAATAAATGAATAATATAACAAAGCATTCTTCTTCTCATCATCTTCGTCTTGTAGAATACGAATAAAGAACATAAGAGAACACAGAATAAAGGACAACAAATAACGGTGAGTAAAAGAACAACAGGAATAAAAACAAGATAAAACAGAATATCATGAAATAAATTTGACCCAGAACAGATTTTAGAAAGTTGAACGATATTTTTTTTGAATATGTAATAAAAAAATTATACATGAATGAATGTTAATATCACTGTCACCCCTTCCATCACCCCTCCACTCCTTACCCCTTCCAACACCCCTCTCCTTACCCCTTCCATCACCCCCCCCTCCTTACCCCTTCCATCACCCCTCCACTCCTTACCCCTTCCAACACCCCTCCTCCTTCCCTTCTCACCCCTCCACCCCTTCCCTCACCCCCCACCCCTTCCTCACCCCCCCCTCCACCCCTCCACCCCCCCCCTCCTTCCCCCACACCCCTCCTTTTCCTCCCCCCACCCCTTCCCCTTCCTCACCCTCACCCCTTCCCTCACCTCCACCCCACCCCTTCCATCACCCCCCACCCCTCCCTCACCCCCCTTACCCCCACCCCTTCCTTCCCCCCCCACCCTTCACTAACCCCCTACCCTTCACACCCCTCTTTCCCTACCTTTCCCTTCCCTCCTCCACTACCTCTTCCCTTTCCCTCACCCCCCCTCCTCCCCCTACCTAACCCTCGTCACCCTTTCATCTCTCCCCTACCTCTCTTCCCCACCCCCCTCCCCCCTCCTTTTCCCCTTTATGTCTCACCTACTCTCTCCCCACTCCCTCTCCCCTCTTTTGCCCTTTGATGGCCCTGCAAATGGTCATGACTGTGGTGGGTTTTGGGGTGGATGTGGTGGTGTGGTGTGTGTGTGTGTGTTGTGTGTGTGGTGTGTGTGTGTGTGTGTGTGTGTGTGTGTGTGTGTGTGTGTGTGTACATACATTTTTATTGAATGTTTCTAATTATTTGATCTAAAATTTTTAGAAGCTGAAAAAAAAAAATAGAAGACTGCAATAAAACAAGAGAGAGGGGAAAAAGAAAAAAGGGGGAGGAGAGAGAAGAGAGAGGAGAGAGAGAAAAAGAGGGGAGAGAGGAGATAGAGAGAGAGAGAGTCACACCTAGGCTCCTATAAAAATGAGATTATTCGCGACAACAGTGCAAGTGATCTAATTTTCTCTCTCTCTCTCTCTTCTCTCTCTCTCTCCTCCTCTCTCCTCTCTCCTCTTCTCTCTCTCTCTCTTCTCTCCTCTCCATGTGGGTAAATTGGACGGGCGAAAACAAAGCTAAAAGGGAAATAATGTTACGCGTCGTCGCCTTGAGTGGAAAACACGAAAATACGAGAAGGAAAACATGTAAGTTAAGGAATTAATGAAGGAAAGAAGGAAGGAAGGAAGGAAGGAAGGAAAAAAGGAGAGGTAATGAGGAGGAAAGCGAAAGAGGGAAGGTAAGAAGGAAAACTTAAGAGGAAGAAAGAGGAAAGAAAGGAAGGAAGGAAGGAAGGAAGGAAGGAATGGAGGGAAAAAAGATGGAAGGAGAAAAGAAAATGAAGGAAGCTTTGTGTGTTTGTCTGTCTGTCTGTCTATGCCTGTCTGTCTGCCCTGGTTCTCTCTCTCTCTCTCTCTCACTTTACATACAGATGACGTGTCTTGATTCGCTCAGCAGGTGGTGAGGACAGAGAGAGAGAGAGAGAGAGAGAGAGAGAGAGAGAGAGAGAGAGAGAGAGAGAGAGAGAGAGAGAGAGAGAGAGAGAAAATCAATCTCCACTCAATCATGGTCAAATATTGCTGATATCACCGCCACACCTTCCTTAGGGGGAGGAGAGAGAGGTAAAGAGTTGGAGAAGGCCAGGAATGAAGGAGAAAAGGAAGGAAGGAAGGAAGGAAGGATGAAAGAGGGGGAAGGAAGGAGCGTGGTAGGGTAGTTAAAGAAGGGTCTGGGAGGGGAAAGGGGGGGGAAGAGGGGAGGGAGGGGAAAGGAAGGCGTAGGAAAGAGGGGAGAGGCAAAGAAACGGAAGAAAGATTATTACGGGGGGAGAGAGAGAGAGAGAGAGAGAGAGAGAGAGAGAGAGAGGGAGAGAGGAGAGAGGGGAGAGAGAGGAGAAAAAGAGAGAGAGAGAGAGAGAGAGAGAGAGAGAGAGAGAGGAGAGAGAGAGAAGAGAATGGAAATATTACTATTCTATATATTTTTTTTCTATTTCCTCCAATATTCCATCTTTCTTTGGTCCCTTAGTTGAGATCAAACCACTGTTGCCCCCCCCCCCCTTTCTTCCTTCTATCCTTCTATTATCATTATCTTCTCTCCCCCTTCCTTCCTTCCTTCTATTCCTTCTTCCCTTCCCCTTCTATCAAGTGACTTAGAAAATTATAAAAATGTCCATTATGTGTAAATCTAAGTCATTTCCACGAGTAAAAAAAAGTGGAATATAAAAAGGGTGCTTGTATTAATTTTTGCCCATTAGAATACTATTACACCAATGCTCTCTCTCTCTCTCTCTCTCTCTCTCTCTCTCTCTCTCTCTCTCTCTCTCACACACACACACACTCATTCAAAAACAAACAGAATCCTTTTACCGTCTTACAGCCATTTGCCTCAAGTGAATTTGCAATAACCGGCTTTTTACACGTCACAGAAAACGGATTTTTTTTGGGGGGCACTCAAAACATTTTTGGCACTCGAAATTTTTTGGCACTCAACAAATTTTGGCACTTGAATTTTTTTGGCACTCAAAAATGTTTGGCACTCGAAATTTTTTGCACTCGAAATTTTTTGGCACTAAAATATTTTGGCACTCAAATTTTTGGGGCATTTTATAGCTAGCGAGTGAGGGAGGAGTGACAGCCTGGGGGTACTACGTAGTACCCCCAGGCTGTCACTCCTCCCTTGCTAGCTATAAAATGCCAAAAATTTTGAATGATGAATGGTTGTATATTTAAATTTGATGATATAATTAATAGTAATAATAATGATAAAAATAATATATAGGAGTAAATGAGTGGTGTTTGTAGCATTAGTAGTAGTTGAAATAGCAGTAGCAGTTACATGTAGTTGCAGTAGTAGTAGTAGTGATAGTAATAGTAGTAGTGTAAAAAGTAATATAAAGATAAATAAGTAATAGTAAAGTAATAGCAATAGTGTAGTTTGTAATACGTAGATGCAAATAATAGATAAATAAATAGACTATAATGTCAATAGTACAAATACTTAACCCTTTGAGACCCAGAACGTCATTTCCATTGTAACTTGGCTACCATTAGACGATTTTTAGTGCATATAAGCAATATTTTATAGATATGACTTGTTTAGTATCCTTGTCGACTAACTAATTTGGTATATTCAGTGACTTTTCTAAATTTTATGGCTAACAACAGACGATTTTATATAGCAAAGGAAAGATCTGGGCGTGAAGGGGTTAACAATGTAGGATGCAAAGGAAAGAAGAAGGAAAACTAACAAGAAAAAATTAAATGTGTCAGAATGGGATACATGTGGTAAGGAAAGGCAGAAAATGACATATTCTCTCTCTCTCTCTCTCTCTCTTTTATTCTTTCTCCCCTATCCACTAACTTTATCAATCATTTTTCTCTTTCGTCTTCCTTTGATATCTGGTTCTCCCTCTCTCTCTTTTTCTTGCATTTCATTCTTCCAACCCTTTAGTCGTCTCTCTCTCTCTCTCTCTTTCTCTTGTCTTCCTTCTCTCTTCCTGTCATTTCCTCCTTTTACCCTTCCTCTCTCTCTCTCTCTCTCTTCTCTCTCTCTCTCTCTCTCTCTTCTCTCTCTATTGTCTTCTCTATTCCTGTGTCATTTCTCCCTTTTACC
>JACEEZ010019030.1:28782-36282 GCA_016584305.1 Chionoecetes opilio | reverse complement strand
ACGCCCCGCCCACACGGAGAAAGGAAGCACCATTCTCACGCCCCCAAGTCACATCCATACCACAACGGGCGTGCCAGGGCGTGACACCTCCCTTCAGCGGGCGTCAGGGCGGGCACAGCGACACACACGCCCACACAGTGCAACAGACGGCGAGAGGAAACTTCTGCGGCCACGAGACAGTAAGGTGATCCAGGAAACAGACTCCTGCGGCTACGGGAGGGAGTAGGGGAAGGGCTCATGGCCGCGGTGGGAGGGAAGCGAGGAGGGATAGCAGGAGGGCGAGTAGGTGAGTCTGAAGGGCGTGGGCGGCGCTGGCTACGGCGTGGGCGGCAGCTGTCACGTTGAGGTGGATGAGGGCAGCAGCCGCGTCACGCCCACCCGCGCCCACCACCACCCAGCCGCCCGCGTCGCTGTCCGCCACGCCCGTGATGGTGAGATGGGCGTTTAGGCAGCCGACGGAGGGCGCGGTCTGTAGAGGGAGGGACTTATGGGCGGGGGGTGAGAGGAGCCTTAAGTCTTAGGGCAAAGCGTGAGGGAGGAGCCTTAAGTCTTAGGGGAAAACGAGAGGGATTCTCCTATTTTTTTTTTCCCTTTTTTTCATGGCTTGTGATGTGAATAGGGGTCAGAGGGGGCAGGGGGCAGAAGGCTGAAGGGGGGGGGGGCTTTGAGTGTTGGGGGATCAAGGGGCGCTAGAAAAAAATTGTTAGAAGTAGGCTTATACAACTGTGTACGTGCTTGGCTAGTGTGTGTGTGTGTGTGTGTGTGTGTGTGTGTGTGTGTGTGTGTGTGTGTGTGTGTGTGTGTGTGTGTGTGTGTGTGTGTGTGTGTGTGTGTGTGTGTGTGTGTGTGTGTGTGTGTGTGTGTGTGTGTGTGTGTGTGTGTGTGTGTGTGTGTGTGTGTGTGTGTGTGTGTGTGTGTGTGTGTGTGTGTGTGTGTGTGTGTGTCTGTGTGTGTGTGTACTCACGGTGAGGTTGTGGGCGTGGAGGCGGCCGCGCGCCTGGCCTGGCCTGAGGGGCGGCAGGTGGGTGGGCGGCAGCCAGGTGACGGCGGCGGGCGGCGGGCGGCCACACACGCGGGCGGCCAGCAGGGTGGTGAGGCCGCCCATGGTGACCACCGAGGCGTTCACGGCCACCACGGACACCCAGCCTGGGGGGGGGGGGGGGGGCACACACCACAGGGTTATATATGATATACTCTTAATAGAATAGGGGTACAATAATATACCCATAATAGGGGTATATACAATATACCCCTAATAATCTCTTAAGAGATACTTTATTAAACTATGTGAACATACCTGGATTGGTTGGGTAAGTGGTAAAATTTGCGTGGAAATATTTGTTTTTCACGTAAGCAAACAAGACAAGGGGGGGGGGGAGAGAGAGAGAGAGAGAGGAGAGAGAGAAGAAAAGAGGAGAGAGGAGAGAGAGAGAGGAAGAGAGAGAGAGAGGAAGAGATGAGAGGAGAGAGAGAGAGAGAAGAGAGAAAGAGAGAGAGAAGAGAGAGAGAGAGAGAGAGAGAGAGAGAGAGAGAGAGAGAGAGAGAGAGAGAGAGAGAGAGAGAAGAGAGAGAGAGAGAGAGAGAGAGAGAGAGAGAGAGAGAGAGAGAGAGAGAGAGAGAGAGAGAGGGGGGGGTTGTATTGAAGAGAAATACCTCAAAGCATTACAACATGAGCAACATGAGAGATCCAGATAATTTCACATCATTTATTCAAGTATCTCTTAGTAGATTATTAGGGGTCTATTATATATACCCCTATTATAATATATAATCTTAATAGATGATTAAATAGCGTATTAAGTATTTCTTTTGAAAAATCCAGGTTTCCTTGAATAACTAAAAAAAATATGATAGTTACGTAAAATAGGTACAAATTAATAAATATAGAATAGGTCATGGCCTTCCATTTGAGCTGTAGTAAAAGGATATCGGGTTATAATTAACTGAGAAAATGACCTCTCTCTGTCTCTCTCACCTTGGGTCCCTGTATTTGGCGTGCCGGGGTTACCAGGGCACGGGGACAGCGGGGCGCCCTCAGGACCCGGCGTGGCCGAGGTGGCGGTCTTCCTCAGCAGCTGCGGCGTGTTGTGTCCGGCAGAGCCCCGCCCCTCGCCTGTGTGCGCGGGAAAAGGGCGTCAAGGTACTAAATAACAAGAGAGAAAGTAACAGAAAAGGAGAATAGGCAAAGAAAGGAACGATTGGAAGTACGAATAGAAGCTAAAAAAAAAAAAAAATAAAATAAAGTTAATAGTCCGGGGCCCAGGGGCTGATTTTTTTTTTTTCGTGGTACCCATGCGGTAACAGCTTCATATTATACCATCTGAAAGGAAATTTTCTCTACTTTTCAAATTTGGCAATGAAAATTTCGAAATCGTGTAGCTTCATGGTGATTTTTTGGTTACCATGACAACCACATTACATATTTCAGACCAACATGTTTAGTCTAGTCCAGTGTACCCCACGTGCACCTCCTGGACAATCTAATGAGACCTACTTTTTTTTATGCACAAATATGTCGAAAACAAAAATCTATGTTAACACTGTCAACTAATGTCCCATGGGGTTCGCATGGCGGCCATCGTCGATCGCGAAATATTTGACTTTCTCGAAATTACCAAAATGTCCATAAAATCACAAATAATGCAGTTACAAATTTAATTTTAGTGCCCACGTGACAAGAATAATATGGCCTATTGTAATAAGAACTATTAATGCAGTAATTGGTACAAGTTTAGTCATGGAACGGCAAAAACCTAAAAAAAGGCGGAAAAATTACTTCGGTTTCGCCGACAACTTTCAACATAAATGACAATAACTTCACTAATATACAACATACTGGTCAGTTTAATATATCAAAATCATCGTCTATTATTCCCCCATTTTTTTTTGGTTACCATGACAACCACATTACATATTTCAGACCAACATGTTCATATATTGAAATATAAATAACATATAGAATAAGGCAGACAAAGAAAAAGTGTTATCGTGTATAGATAACCAGGTGACAATAGTACATTGGACAATTATATAAAATTCAATTTGCATAGCAACAGTTGCTATGGAAATGGTACAAAATAACATATCCCCAAAACAATTATAATTTCCCATATATATTTCCCGACCACTATGGATGATGATTATATATTTGCACTGAAAATGACCACCTATGAGTACACATAACCTGCAAACTCTACGCAACAATATTTTTATATTATACCCATGTGTTGCTATGGTAACGAAGACAACAACTGACTGAACTGAGTCCTTATTGGCCATAGATTTAAGCAGTTTAGACGAAGTATTACTGGTAATGATCATTTTTACATGTTTTGTCATATTTATATTCGCTGCAAATAATAATAATTACAATAATATCTACAATATACCATAACAAAACAATCATGATTTTCAATTGAGAATCAACAACACCGGCACGAGTAATAGTCATTTAATTATTCTCCATCTGAATCTGATTCATGGTCATCTTCGTACGCTGTGGTCTTCAGTGGATTGAGGCATCCCACACCGCCTCCGCATTGACAAGCCCGAGTGCATGCCAAGTTGTGCTTATGGCATCCACATTTCTTGCTACATTTTGATGATACACAGCGACAGGTCACCATGTCCAGTATATTTGATGGTGCGGCCTCCTGTGTCATGAGGATTGGTCTTAGTCTATCCTTGTTTATTTCCCAGTCATGACTCGTGGGTAGTGGGACAGATGGCTCGGCCTCCAAGGCGTGTTTCCAGATGTATGTCTGGTAGTTCGCTCGATTGACATGGTGATGAAGAGAGTCGGATGTCGGAGGCAAGTTCTCGCTTCGTGCTTGGGTCTGTGTGAATAGCGTGTGTCGTGCTTCATCAACGTCGCAACATTTCACTTTCGGAACGTACAGAACACAAACAAATTGTTGCACTGCATCGCACGCTTCTTTAGGTGCGGTTGTAGAAGTGCCATATAACAACAACGGTTGTCATAGCAACATATATATATGTATATATATATATATATATATATATATATATATATATATATATATATATATATATATATATATATATATTGAAAACAAATATATCATGCAATTGATCTGGTCATCTAGCAATTATCTAATGATGCACATGGTACAATTTGCACATTGTCATTGTGCAATGATTGGTGTTAGTGTGTTAATATGATGCCGGTGTTAATATGATGAGTTACCTACCGTAACTCATCATATTAACACCGGCGAATATATAGTGTGTATATATATACTGTACCTGTTACCATGGTAACATTGTTTATCAATCAGTCCCGTTTGAATAAAAATGTGATAAATATAAGAATAGAATGTCAATTAGTGTAAGCCAATTAAGTCCTTAAATATCGATTTCATAGTTTCCAAATCATTTATTTATTAAAAATGGTGAAAACATTTTCAATAAATAACATATACGATGTGATTCAAATACTCTTAATATGTTTCCTTAGTTATTATAGCAAGACATGCATACAGTGCTATATTATTATGATAGAGTAGTTAATAGTTTATTTGTGCTGATGGATCGGCAATTTTATTTGAAATATATGTACATAATTATATATATAGTGATCGAGAATATAGATGTATATTCAGCTTTTTATGTGATTGTATATTTTATCATCACCATAGCAACCGTTGCTAAGCAAAATAAATTTCATATATCTGTACAAATAATTATGATACATGTCTATCTCCGAAATATAAACATTTCTTTTTGTCACTCATATTTTATATGTTATTTATATTTTAAAATATGAACATGAATGTAAGGAAATGTGTAATGGGGTTGTCATGGTGATGGGGGAATAATAGACGATGATTTTGATATGTTAAACTGACCAGTATGTTGTATATTAGTGAAGTTATTGTCATTTATGTTGAAAGTTGTCGGCGAAACCGAAGTAATTTTTCCGCCTTTTTTTAGGTTTTTGCCGTTCCATGACTAAACTTGTACCAATTACTGCATTAATAGTTCTTATTACAATAGGCCATATTATTCTTGTCACGTGGGCACCAAAATTAAATTTGTAACTGCATTATTTGTGATTTTATGGACATTTTGGTAATTTCGAGTCAAATATTTCGCGATCGACGATGGCCGCCATGCGAACCCCATGGGACATTAGTTGACAGTTTAACATAGATTTTTATTTTCGACATATTTGTGCATAAAAAAAAAGTAGGTCTCATTAGATTGTCCAGGAGGTGCACGTGGGGTACACTGGACTAGACTAAACATGTTGGTCTGAAATATGTAAAAATGTGGTTGTCATGGTAACCAAAAAATCACCATGAAGCTACACGATTTCGAAATTTTCATTGCCAGATTTGAAAAGTAGACAAAATTTCCTATCAGATGGTATAATATGAAGCTGTTACCGCATGGGTACCACGAAAGTCGATTTTAAAGACACTTCTCAGTTTTGGCCCCTAGACTATAAGGAAAAGAATGCAAATGAGGAAAAAAATGAAAGAAAAGAAAGAATAATAAGAAAAAAAATAGCAGAAAAGGGAAATAGACAAAGAATATCAGATAGCAGGAAAGAATGCTACGAAAGAATGTCAAAAAAAAGAAAAAAAATGAAGGAAAAAACTTGAAATAATGGAAAAAAAATATACACAAGAAAACAAAGAAGAAAAATGGGGAGGCATATCAAGAAGTAAAGAAGAAAGAAGAAGAAAACGACAAATGGTCAGGAAAACGAACAAAATAATGACAGGTTAAAAGAAAGGAGGTCAGAGGGCGACGAGACATCCGGAATAATGAAGGAATTAAGAATAAGAATAATGGGTAAACACACACACACACACACACACACCACACACATACACACAACACACACACACACACATACACACACACACACACACACACACACACACACACACACATACACACACACACACACACACACACACACACACACACACACACACACACACACACACACACACACACACACACACACACACACACACACACACACACACAATCAAACTTTAGACATCACCAAAAATACAAATTAAAGTAAATGACAGAAAAATCGAAGAGAAAGAGAGGAGAGAAAGAGATGAAGGAAGCGATGCGCACTGATGAAATGGAGGAGGAAGAGGAGGAGATGAGAAGGAGGAAGGAGGAAGGGAAGGAATGGAGGAAAAGTGCAGTTGGTGGTGGGTGGGACTGTGTGGTGGTGGTGGGGTGGTGGTGGTGGTGATGTGGACGTGGGGGTGGGTAGGGTGATTTGGCGGGTAATTAACGAGGGCCGGGAATCATGGGTAATAATGTGGACATGAATAATCCACATGAAAGAGCTTCCCCGCAGGAGTCATTTTTAGTTATTTAGATGCCTGCAGAGAGAGGAGAGAGCGGAGAGAGAGAGGAGCGGAGAGACAGGAGAAGAGTGGGAAGAGAGGAACATGAGAGAGAGATAGAGGAGAGAATAGGATGAGAGCGAAGAGAGAGAGAGAGGGAGGAGAGAGAGAGGAGAGAGAGAGAGAGAGAGAGAAGAGAGAGAGAGAGAGAGAGAGAGAGATTTAGTGTTGCTTGAGATCCCACAAAGTGACCATATATTTAGAGCTTCCATCAGACGGTTGACAAGGAGAGGGGGAGGGGGGAGAGGGAGGAGGGGGAGGAGAAGAGGGGGGAGGGGAGGGGGGAAGAGGGGAAGATAAAGACTTGGAAGAGTAATTAGGTCATAAAGAGGATAAAGAGGATGAAAAAGAGAGGCTACGAAAATGACCTGACCTGACCTCACCCTAACCTCAAAAAAAATATATATATATATATAAAAAAATGCTCAGGACAAAATGAATGAAGAAAAATATAAGGTTAAAAAAAAGAGAAAAAGAAAGAAAGCATGAAAAAGAAAAGAAAGAAAGTCATTACACTTCCATCTCCTATATTAGACGACTGAATCAGACCTACTCTCTCTCTTCTCTCTCTCTCTCTCTCACTTACACATACACACACGCACACACACACACACACACACACACACACACACGCACACACACACACACACACACACACACACACGGCCCCTAACCAAGCAGAAAGTCACTACGAGCTCAAATCAAAGAGAATAAGACAGCACTAAGTCCTCTTGCTCTACTTCCTGAGAGAGAGAGAGAGAGAGAGAGAGAGAGAGAGAGAGAGAGAGAGAGAGAGAGAGAGAGAGAGAGAGAAGAGAGAGAGAGAGAGAGAGAGAGAGAGAGAGAGAGAGAGAGAGGGGGGAGAGAGGAGAGAGAGAGAGAGAGAGAGAGAGAGAGAGATAGAGAGAGAGAGGAGAGAGAGAGAGAGAGAGAGAGAGAGAGAGAAGAGGAGAGAGAGAGGAAGGAGGGAAGCGTGAGAAATGGAGAGAGATGAAGGAAGAGAAGGAAGGAAGAAGAAGATAGTGCAAGATGTGACTCGAAAGAAGATCGAAGGCGGAAGGAAAGGAGAAGAAAGTTAGATAAAAGGATAGATAGGGGA
>JACEEZ010019030.1:0-25931 GCA_016584305.1 Chionoecetes opilio | reverse complement strand
ACCAAGTTAACGTTTCCCAGGGCCTCTTTTGTCCCCCCCTTTGCTTTTGCCAGTTCTTGCGGCGGAAAAACGTGACAGCGAGCACGCTCCACCCAAATTACTCATTAAGGGGAAATACTATTAGGGCTTGTCTATGAAAAAGTTTGTTCTACAGACCCCCGTGATTTTTGACAGGCACTATTTGGGATGTCGAATGTCAGCTCAATCCGACAATAATTAGGAGTAGTTACGCAAATTACTCATTAAGGGCTTGTTTTACGCAAAAAAATTCTTCGGACGACCCCATTGTTTTTGACGGCACTACTTGCATGTCAAATTTCAGCTAAATCCGACAATAATTAGGAGTAGTTATACATTTTTTTTGGCGGAAACTTGGTTCCACGGGTCTTATGGTAAGCGTAAGTCAATCATGCACCCTGATCCCTTAGACCCTCATTCCTAACCCTGCTTCACGTTGTCATGCTTCTGCTCACTTGATTTTAAGGCCAGTCACTCTGCTTCCCAGTTCTCGCGTTCTGCTTCATAAATTTTTGTGCTTCTATTTTAGGATTTTCACAATTAGTTTTTTTTTTCCTCTGCTCTTTTTCCGTGTTTTGAAAGTATATTGGCCTTTAGTTCTTTCTTTCTTTTGTCATGAAATATAGGTTGAATTTACTCTCTCTCTCTCTCTCTCTCTCTCTCTCTCTCTCTCTCTCTCTCTCTCTTCTCTCTTCTCTCTCTCCCCCCTCTCTCTCTCTCTCTCTTTACCCTTGCTTAAAATATTACTCAGCCTCTAGGGAAGAAATCTCCGACAGGCATTAGCACAGTGAAGGGAATAAAAAAAAATCATCTCTAACCAACCCTAGTTTCCCCCTCCACTTGTTTCTCCACTCTTACTCCACTCTTCTTCCTCCTAAAGTGTTTGTCTCCGATCAGCAGCGGTAACTTTTGAGGTAACTTTTTTGGGGGGTAACCCTTTTAAGGTAACTTTTGAGGTAACTTTTTTTGGGGGTAGTTTTTGAGGAAAGTTTTTTGGGGGGTAATTTTTGAGGTAACTTTTTTTGGGGGGTAACTTTTGAGGTAAATTTTTTTGGGGTTAACTTTTGAGGTAATTTTTTGGGGGATAACTTTTGAGGTAGCTTTTTGGGGGGTAACTTTTGAGATAACTACAGTATTTTGGTGGGTAACTTTTGAGGTAACTTTTTGGGGTGGTAACTTTCGAAGTAACTTTTTTAAGGGTAAACTTTTGAGGTAACTTTTCAGGGGGGTAACTTTTGGGGGTAACTTTTTGGGGGGGTAATTTTTGAGGTACGTTTTTTGGGGGGTAACTTTGTGAGGTAACTTTTTTTTTGGGGGTAACTTTTGAGGTAACTTTTTTTGGGGGGGTAACTTTTGAGGTAATTTTCTTGGTGGGGTAATTTTTGAGGGAACTTTTTTGGTGGGGTAATTTTTGAGGTAATTTTTTTGGGGGGGTAACTTTTGAGGTAACTTTTTGGTGGGGTAACTTTTGAGGTTTGGTAAATAGTGTCATTTCCTTAGGCTGTATTTGTTATTTTGTTATTACTATTATTTATTTGTGTTACTTGTTTGTTACTTGTATTTCATTGTTATTTGAGACGGAACAGACCTCAATGGCAAATTAGGCACATTAAAAAACTAAATGGGTAACACCCCACACCAACACACACCACTCTCCCCTTTTCCTACTTTTACGGACGTGTGAGTTTGCTGTCTTAATCCCCCGCCATTTGACACGAGGCGAGAAGGATGAAGGATGAAGGAGTTCTGAGCCCCGGGTGTCTCAGGAATGGGAATATCGGGGGAGGGGTTGGAATGGGAATGTTCACTTTGTTCCATTCCCACCACCTCGATACCACCACCATTACCATCATTCCTACCCCACACCAAACATCGCCATCACTGCATATCTCTTCCTCCTCCTCTTCTTCTTCTACAAATTTTTTCCTCCTCCTCCTCCCCCTCCTCTCCCCCCCTCCTCCTCCTCCTCCTTTTCCTCCTCCTCCTCTCCTCCCCTTCTTCTTCTTCTTCTTCTTCTTCCTTCAGATCGGAGAAAGCGTGATTTGCGACAGGGTTTTTTGCAGACGGTTTGGTCACACCCCACACCCCACAACACCCCACACACACACACAAAACACACACACACACACACACACACACACCTTTGCACACTATGTCATCAAGTATCACCCCTGAGGACAATGTTTCACATGAGTACACCTTTAATTACCCTGTACACATTTACACACCCTCCTTCCCTTCCCTTCCTTTCCCTCCCCCAAACCCTACCCTCACCTCCTTCCCTTCTCTTTACCCTTCACTCACCCCATAATTCACCTCACCCCAAAACCCCCACTAGAACACATAGCTACAATCCCAACACTTTTCCCAGAACGCATCAGGTCCACACACAGCGCTCGCCGAACCCGCCTGTAGAAATATTACCGCGGTCCACGGGCAATTAATTAAAGCTGACAGTAATATCTATAGACTGGATATTACGCGCCGACTTGAATTGTCTGGGCGCATCTTTTTTTTTTGGGGTGTGTGTGTGTGTGTGGTGGGGTGTGTTGTGGTGTTGTGTGTGTGTGTGTTTTTGTGTGTGTGTGTGTTGCGTGTGTGCGTTTTGTGTGTGTGTGTGTGTGTGTGTTCAGTGAGCCCATTGTAAAGTGAACTTATTTTTAAAATCATAAAATAAAATTTACCAAAGAAATCTACGTTTTATTACGATTACGCAACCCCCCCCCCCCCCCCCCCGCGCCGCCCCTGCAAGGAAGTGCCATGAGCGTCAACACTTCACGACGCCTCCTGCGTTTCACTTCCCTTCCCCGCAAAATGAAAATTTCCCCGCAAAAATGAAAAGACCCGCCGACAGCCCTTCCTCCTCTTTCAGATCAAAAAACGACGACGGACGGCAGTAGCAGCATCACCCTTTAAACCCCTTTTTTACCCCACAGCAACGCTGGGTCACGATCTGTTTCCGCCAAATACTAATCAAAGTACTTAATAAAGCTCTCTGTTACAGTGGACCCTAGTCATCCTGCCGGTAAACCCTCACGCAAGGTTACCAAAACTATTAAGGAACTTAAATTACTCTACACAAATGCCAGAAGCATTATTCTAAGCGTAATGAATTATTTGGCTTACGTTGTTTCCGAACCCCAGATATCGTTGTATCACTGAGAGTTGGTTCAACATAAAAGATAAACTTTATTATCTGAAATAGCCATTCCAGGCTAAAAGACATTCCTATATTTGTCGTACGCATAAAGCAGGTGGAGGTGTCATTCTTTACGTTAAAGATAATTTGAAAGCAATCGAAATCGATAAAGTAAATAAAGATCATTATGACTCAGTCTACGCAAAGATTAGCTAAACGGTAAATTGCTAACTATTGGGACAATATATCGCCCTCCCAAATCAAATGCGGAAGTCGATTGCCTCCTCTATGACGAGATAAAGTCAGTTGTCAACAATAATAACGACACAATTATATGGGGAGATTTTAACCTACCTCGTATAAACTGAAAAAATAATTCTGCTGATATGGAAGGTATGCGATTGCTTGATATGGTAAACAAGTATATTTAAATCCGGTGGTCCGTGAGCCTACAAGGGATAATTAGTATCCTAGATTTAGTTTTCACTACCGACATTGATCTGATTGATTACTGCGATATAGGTGAACATTTGGCAAACAGTGATCCCCAGGTTAATCAGATGCGGCATAAATTGCAATGTAGACATCACAGAAAATCTGTTATTAGTTCCCAATTATAAAAAAGCAGATTTCACGAAGATCACCCAGGTAATTAAGCGAAGTTGATTGGATTGACCTACTAAACGGTAATAACGCCGAAACATGTGTAATCTATTCACAAATAAACTCCAATCGGTTTTTTGAAAAATATGTTCCATAGTAAGAAAACGTTTGAATAACAAAAACAGACCCTTTTGGATACAAATGAAAATTCAACAAATCATCGGCAGAAAGCGCCGAGCGTATAAAGTTTACAAACGATCAAATGCGGACTGCGATTATAGAGATTACAATGACGTAAAGCGTCGTTGCAAAGGATTAATAAGTCTAAAAAGCGTGAGTATGAAGAAAAAATTGCAAAGGAATCCAAATCAAACCCGAAAAGGTTCTTTATACGTTCGAAGTAAGAAAATGTCAAAATGTATTGGGCCACTGAAAATAAAATAACATCTTGGTAAATGATAATAAGAGTATGGGGGTTAGAAACTCAATGAATACTTTAATGCGGTATTTATTTAAAGAAGACGAAGCTACATTACCAGAACCAGTAAACATGTTTGCGGGACTCGAAAGTGATAGATTGGTAATAGAGAGATAACAGTAGACGAAATATCAAAGTAGTTGCAGAAACTTGACCCAGCAAAATCCGTGGGGGTTGACGAAATCTCGCCGAGATTACTTCGCGAATGTCATAGTCAACTTTCGCTCCCATTAAAGACTATTTTCAACAAATCGCTAATGGACAAAAATGTTCCTAGTATGTGGAAATTAGCTAATGTTAACCGATATTCAAGAAAGGGAGTAAGAGCCTCGCAAGTAATTATCGCCCAATTAGTCTAACGTCTGTGATTGTTAAACTATTTGAGAAAATATTGCGGGATAAATATGTCTTTTCTCGATGAAAATAACCAATATTAAACTCCCGCATGGATTTCGTAAAAAGAGATCCTGCTTAACAAACCTACTGGATTTTTTTAAATGTCATTTATTCAAACTGGGACGCTAAAATTTTCCCCCGGATATAATATACCTTGATTTTCAGAAAGTCTTCGATACAGTTCCCCATAAGCGACTTTTGACCAAGCTAAGGCACATGGCTTTAGGAGAGCATTATGTACATGGATTGGCGATTGGCTATCAAATCGTAAACAACAGGTAGTAATAAATGGCGAGGCATCTGATTGGTTAGATGTTACTAGTGGGGTGCCTCAGGGCTCGGTCCTGGGTCCTACTCTTTTCTGATATATATCAATGATCTGGACTGCGGACTTTTTTCTAAAATATCGAAATTTGCAGAGACACCAAATTAGGCGGTAAAGCATATACTAGAGAAAACTGCGAACTCTTACAACGTGATCTCGACAACTATCAGATTGGAGTGCTAAATGGCTATTAAAATTCAATTCCGATAAATGTAAAGTAATGCAAAATAGGCACGATAACCTCAAATATAACTATCAAATGCAAATTAATCGTTAACTGAAATACAGCAGGAAAAGGATTTAGGTGTCATCACAGTAATGATCTTAAAACATTCCGCATTGCCTAGCTGCCAGTAAAAAGGCGAATATGATGTTGGGCTTCATTAAAACGCAACTTTGAACATAAAACTCCAAAAGTAATGACACGATTATACACGTCTTTGGTTAGGGCCCGCACTTAGAATATGCCGTTCAATTTTGGGCGCCCTTTTTTCGTAAAGATCAAGCCAATTTTTGGGAAACAGTGCAAAGAAGAGCAACCAAACAAATTCCATCTCTGCGAAACTCATCTTATGAAGAGAGAACTGCGGAAACTTAATATGTTTTCCTTAAAGGATCGTAGAATCCGTGGGGACTTGATAGAAACCTTTAAAGTAATCGTCCAGACCATTTCATCATTCCTGATTTAATGCAGTCAAAATATAGCCTGATCGAGTATATCAACAATATTTGTCACTCTTTGCATCCAGTCACCCGTTTTTAAATGATCCGCATTCAAAATCTGTAATTCCCCGAGCTCTAAAAAAACAACTGGCGGACAGCAGACGACGCACCCCCGGCTCGGCAACGTCACATGATGAGCCCCCCAGCCCTGCCTGATACAAATACACGGAGACACGGAAAAATGTAGTACTTGGGGAATTTTGGGTGTTCTGATATTTATTTTTTTGCGATATGGCCTATATTTTGTATCCTCATGGGTACAGCAAGAAAGCTGTTCCCTTTTGCAGAGAGCTTAGCACCCTTTTCCGACCTATTTGACCATGATACGGTCTGTGCAGCGCCTGACAGTGGCGGGTGAGAGGAGCGCGGTGTGAAGCACATTGTCTAGCCGCGCTCCTCTCACCCGCCACTGCCGGGCGCTGCACAGACATTATCATGGTCAATGGGTCAGAAATGGGTGCTAAGCTCTCTGCAAAGGCACAGCTTTCTTGCTGTATCCATAAAGGATGCAAGTATATGCCACATTGCAAAAAAAATATATCAGAAACACCCAAAAAATTCCCCAAGTCTACATTTTTCTACGAGTCTCCGTGTATTTGTATCAGGCAGGGCTGGGAGGCTCACTCGTGTGACGTCGCCAGCAAGTTTCCGCCACGACGGGAATGGGGCTGTTGTTTTTCCCGCGTTTTTTTACAAAAGTCATGTTTCTAGGGAAATAAGGCGTGGAGATGAATAAATTTTTTTGTGGATTAGGTATTTTGAATGAACATTCAACATAATTATGCAAAGAAAAATGGGTCTGGGACGATTACTTTAAGATCCTAAAAGGATTTGATGTCATTAATCAAGAGAACCTATTCGAACTTTCTCCTCAATGATAACAAAAAATAAAGGTTTTTAAAAATCAACGGTCAACGTTGCATCACAGATCTCCGTAAATATTATTTCAATGTTAGAGTTGTTGCTCGATGGAACAAGTTACCAGCAAATGTTGTCGAAGCCTGCACAATAACTGCTTTTAAAAACAGACTTGACTCACACTGTAAAGTAAATGGGGATTTAGTGCCCTGTGAAATTTATATTATAGTCTCCCGGATCGATTAGTGTTATGGTCCCGGCGGCCGAATGGGCAAAATAGGAGTTTCGTTTCACCCGAGCCCTGTTATACCTGAAACTAAATTGTTTAGTTGGTACACCTATTTGGTCATACTGAATGACCGGTAGTAGAATTCTAGAGGTGTGCACTACCGTATAAGGACCCAAAATAGATTGGCACTCATAATCAAAAATATTTCAAATTTATATTGATAAATATCCTTACTGCTACATCTGTATTGCTCCTATTGGTCATGTTTGGTATCAAAATGACCCACATGACCCCTGTACATCATATTATGCCTCAATATAATGATTATATTGCGTTTTGAATTTTTTTATAAAAAGTCATTTTTAACCGAAATTTTCCTTTGGTTATTTGACTTTTTTTTTTTTTTTTNTCCTTTTGCATTTTTTTTTTCCCTTGAATTATAAAAAACAACTATCCAAACCCTTCCATCCTTCTATTTTCCTTTAAGTAACAAATCTTTACATTTTTTTTCTATCTTATCTAATTATTCCCATATTTTCCTTGTAAATGTGGAGCTTCCATGCTAGACTAAAGTGGTACCAATTGCCAATAACGATTTCTTAGACACTACATCAAAAGCTAAATGGTCTTATGTTGATCCACGACTGCGCTTGGGTTGGCAGCCTGAACCAAGGAGATCTTTTGTTGGGGACGGAGGGCGGAGTGGTCCGCGGCGAATGGTCAAAATAGGAGTTTCGTTCAACCGAGCCCTGTATACCTGAAACTATTTTTTTAGTTGGTACCCTATTTGGTCATACTGAATGACCGTAGTAAATTCTAGAGGTGTGCACTACCGTATAAGGGCCCAAAATAGATTGGCACTCATAATCAAAAATATGTTCAAATTTATATGGATAAATATCCTTACTGCTGCATCTGTATTGCTCCTATATGGTCATGTTTGGTATCAAAATGACCCACATGACTCTGTACATCATATTATGCCTTAATATAATGATTATATTGGACTGTTTTGAATTTTTTTTTTTTAAATGTCAATTTTTAACCGAAATTTTTCCTTTGGATTTGATTTCCGCAGTGCGATAAATTTGCTATTTTTCTAAAAGTTCACAGAATCTTTGGCAACTATTTATCTAAAAAACTTCCTGCATTATTACTGGTTCTTCTCATATGATATATGTGGTATTTCGTTTAACATTTCTTAAGGATATGCTAAAAAATTTAACCATAACCCCTAATTTTAAAAAGACGCCCGAAATTGTTTGTTTCTAGTTTTATTGCTATTTTCACCACATGTGCTCTGGAAAATGCTTATGAGCATACGTTATAATAATTATATATACTGATAATATTTACTCTACAATACGATTAAATGTACAAATTAATTTGAAATATGTAACTTGCATCTATTGTTTTCATTTATTTTCAGGGTTGACCTCGAGGAATGGCTCTACATGTTACACCACCAATCCAATTAACAAATTTAATGTACATGTATGTAACAATTTGGAGAAAAAAAAACAATAATAAGACATATTTTTCTCTCTTTTCAGGTAACGATGTACTTATCGTTGAAAAAATATAGACAGTTACTGAAAACATGAACAGTAGAACTAGTAGTGCTTGTAGCTCATAGCATCTAAACAGCAAGTCCAGGTAGATTTTCCTAACAAACTATCATTATGGCTGAAAATATAGAACCTGTGGCAGTCGTTCCTACGAAACGCAGAAAGATACTTACGAACTGGACCTTGTGTGTTTTTTGTCAGTCAAAAAAAATGGACACCAACCTGTCAAAAGCCAGTCGACAGGGCATTGAACGGACCATCGAAGCCTACAAAGTGCGAAAAACCAACGAAGATCACACATTGCACGAAACACTTCATAGCATTGAATGGGATCTTGAAAGTGTAACATAATTATCCAATGTGGCACAAACAGTGTTATGCTTCTTTCACGAGTAAGGTCAACCTTCACGCCCTGGTTGAACGTTACCAACGGGAACATACCCAAGGACCTCCTCTCAATCAGGAGCAACATGTTGCTGTGGATCAAACACCCCTGACACGAACTGTTGTCCAAGCTGTAGACTTTAAAATGTGCATATTCTGTCAGAGTCGCAAAAGAGAGCCAGTCATTCAGGTGCAATCTGACGAAGTCAGCGATGTGATAAAACGTGTGGCATCACATAACTACAAATTGAAATGCAGAATAGGTGACAACGACCCCATTGCATACGAGGTCCACTATCATAAGTCCTGTAAGTATCAGGCAGAAAAATCCAGTGCCACGGTTGCAGAGTCCACTTCAACCAATGATCGATATATTGGGTTACAGGAAACATGCTTTAAAATCCTTGTTAAAACTTTGGACGCTGGATTCGAGCAAGGTTATGTGTATAGTATGGACGATGTTTTGGAACAACACAACATAGCTCTTGTGGCCGCCGGCATCAGCGAGGCATCACTCCACTCGCACAAACTGAAACTTAAACTAAAAACTCACTACGGCGACAAAATAACTTTTAGACGACAGAACAACAGGAGCAAGCCACTCCTTCTCTTTCCAACAATAAGCTCAGGAGAAGCTTTGGCGACTGCCACAGAATCAATGTCGACAGAACAATCCTTAGGATCCCATGATACAGAAGCTCAGCAGCATGATTTCACTTTTGTAAAATCGCTTCACTACGTTGCATCCAGGCTATGGGCAGATTTGTCAGCGACACCAGGCCACCCAGGCTATGACGATATCAACAGAAACTCATCAGAAGCATGTGTACCAGACAGTCTATACACACTTTTCAAATGGATGGTACCTGAAGACCAAGATGATGATGAGCAAATTGAGGACAGAATTCATAAAGATATTCTGCAGATTTGTCAAACAATTGCATACATTGCATCAGGCAGACGCAAGAAAACTCCCAAGCAAATAGGAACTGGCTTACTCGTTCATCATGCAACACGATCCAAACAACTTATAAACTACCTCAATGCCACTGGAGATAGTATCAGTTATGATACTGTGGGCCGTATCCTGACATCAGTTGCTGAATCTCAGATTGCGAAGTTTGTTTCCAACGAGAACACCTTCATTCCTGATTCGCTGTCACCAGATAAATGTGTGCAGTTCGCTACAGACAATCTGGACATTGCGGAGGAAACCTTGGACGGCCGTGGAACATTCCATGTAACACAAATGGCAGCATTTCAACCGGACCCAGTTGTGTAAATCGACCTGAGGGCACAACCATAGGTAGATCCAAGTCACTGAAGAATATCCCTGCTGAGCTTCACAAACTGGTCACTGTTCCGAAAGCAACAGAGCAAATTTCGAGAAAGTTCTCGACTGAGGTAACTTCCAACAAGTTTGCAACCACAAGTGATGTATCTCAACATTACAGGATGAAAGACCTTGCATGGCTCTTCAGCAGAATGGCCAAAGTTGGCGATCAGAGCTTACCTGGCTGGACTGGATGGAATCAGATGATATCTGATGGGTCGATACCTGCAACAGTAATTGGCTACTTACTATCATCCCTGCGCCAGCTCATGAGTTGGACACCATCATGACAGTTCTGATACGGTGTAAGGACATTGCCCAGAAACTCAATCAAGCAACGACTGTCGTAACTTTTGACGAAGCCCTGTACTGCAAAGCCAGAGAACTCGTCTGGGCCCATCCAGATCTCTTAAACAACATCGTGTTGCGCTTAGGAGGGTTCCATACAGCCATGAACTTCCTTGGTGCCGTTGGTAAACATATGGCAAAATCAGGTTTAACAGATGTATGGATCGAGGCGGGAATATACACTGAACACACTGCCGATAAACTCTTGTCTGGTAAGTCGTGGAACAGGGCAGTGAGAGCTCACAAACTGACACTGGAGGCACTGTGGCGGATTTTGATGGAAATCTTCAGGGCATGGCAGGACGACCACAATCAGCAGACTTACCAGCAGCTGTCCGACTGTGCCGCACAGATACCCAAGTGTTTCAGCCACCACAACACAAAAGAAGAACGCCAAGAAGCAGTTTGTGACTTTATATCTCCTGCAGAGGCGATGCAGAGCGACTTTGATGTCTTCTTTACAGAACATACTGATGACCCGACATTCATGTTCTGGAAAAAGTACATGGATCTTGTGGAGCTTCTATTGCTGTTCTTACGAGCCGAGCGAGAAGGAATTTGGAACCTACATCTCGACACTCTTTCTCAGATGCTACCACTGATGGCAGTTTATGACCACACGAACTACACGAGATGGGGTGTTGTGTACCTAACCGACATGCAAGAGCTTGAAACATCCGCACCGATCGTTTACAATGAGTTTCAGCGTGGAAACTTTACGGTCAAGGAAACTGAGGGGACTTTCAATCAGCTGGCAACCGACTTCGCCTTGGAACACATCAACAAGCTTTGCAAGGTCGCTGGCGGGATTGTGGGCATTACACGCACAAAGTCGGCTCTTGATCGCTGGATGCTCACGTGCACTGACCTGGCGCGAATGGCAAACGACATACGCAGCGTAGTTGGGACATCTTCCAGTACCAAGCCTCCAATTTCTAAAGACCTGGAGAAAACCCGAATTAAGAGAGACGAAGAAGATGTAAGGAAGACCCGAGATCAGTTTGAAAGATTCAAGCCCTTTACCAGAGATGGTACCAGTCTGGTATGCATTTCAACAAATGATGTTGCCAGTGAAAGGATCCAGGATGACTTGCTGTCAGCGACGGAACGTGGCAAGACATTGCTTGTTGAGTTTGTGGAATCTCGTCTGGGTGCGGCGGCTGCAAAACAACTCTCAGATCCCATAGAGAAGACAAAGTCGAAAACCTTTGCATCACTCTACGATGTAGACATCCAAACTAAGACGGGGAAAACCAAGAACATCACAGCGGACAGAGACCTACTCAGAAGAATACTAAGCGCACCTGCTAGTGGAAGAACATTAGAGTTGTCAAGCATTATGAAGCATGAACTGAGTACAGTACCACGCTCACTTGCATCAACAGACGGACAACTGAGAGTGTCAGACAAAGCAGTTCTTTCACACGTTCTCGCTGATGGCTATGAGCGCGGAAATATACCAACAACAGATGAGAAGACCTGTGTTCTAGTAGATGGAATGTCTGTCGTACATGCCATTGGAAAGCCTTCAGGTTGCTCCACGTTTGGGGATCTGGCTATCCTTTTCTGTCAGAGCATATTTTCAAGCTTCAAGGACCCATGCGCGCGGGTTGATGTGGTATTCGACACTTACCGCATCTACACGATCAAGTCTGGCACCAAAAACAAACGAATGACTGGAAAACGACAGATTTGCCGTCTCGTTGAAGATGGAACAACAAAACTACCAGCATCATGGCAGAATTTCATCAGTGTGGACGCAAACAAAGTATACCTAACCAGGTTTTTGACTAAGGAAATCCTTTCACGAGCAAGCAAACTGCCTGATGATAAAGAACTGGTTGTCGCTGGTGGAAACACGGACCCAGAGATCGTGGTGTCATCACGCCGAGGTGAGCTCGCACATCTCCAGAGTAATCAGGAGGAGGCAGACACACGCCTGATTCTCCATGCCAAAGAAGCAGCACACGAAGGTTTTCTCAGAATAATTGTGAAATGTAAAGATACAGGTGTTCTTGTTCTGTTAATCCACCACGAGGTGATCGCAGCAGAAGTGTGGATGGATGCTGGTACGGTAAAAAAACCCGCTACATACCAGTTCATCTAATACGTGAATCATTGAAGCCAGAAATCCGGGAAACCATTCTTTCTTTTCACGCAATTACTGGATGTGATTCCACAAGCCAGTTCTTCAGACAAGGAAAGAAGACGTGTTGGAAGGCGTTCATCTCTGATCCACACTTACTTGATTCGTTTTGTGAAATGTCCCAGGCAGATTTCGACAAGGCAGAATCATTTGTGATGAAAATATATGACAAAAGTTCAGACGCACTATCAGTAGATGACCTGCGGGAAAAAATGTTCCATCGAGTCAGTGACCCAGACAAGCTCCCACCTACCCATAATGCTTTGGTACTGCACCTGCAACGTGCGCAGTACCAGGCTGCAGTATGGGCTGGGGCAAGCCGTCCAATGTCAAATCTTCCCAGCCCAGAAACATGTGGTTGGTATGCTGATGATTCACAAATTCTGCATCCCACACTTTGCACACTTGATGCTGTTCCAGCAGTGTGCGAAGAGCTGCTGACCTGTGGCTGTAAGACACTGATGTGCACGACCGCGAGATGTACGTGTAAGAAGCATCAGCTGGCATGTTCAATTGGATGCGCCTGCCGCCAGCGATGTGCAAATCCGAAAAATCCGACAGCAACAGAGATTGAAGGCGGACAGTCTGATGATGAATCGGATGATGAACTCCTCCGATAGAACTAGTATTTGTGAACTTAGCCCTAATTATCAGTGATTTGGAAGTTTATATATAGCTTCATGAAATAAGAACGTTAATTATTTTGCTGCATTATAATACATGTAATATAATATTTGAAATCGTAAAAATATATAATTGAAAATCCCGCGTATAAATATTATTTGTGATATCAAATATTACACAATTGAAGTAAATATCATCATATAGTATTATAAACAAATGCTCAGAAGTATTTTCCAGAGTACATGTGTTGAAAATATCAATAAACTAGAAAACAAATATTTTCGGGCGTCCTTTTTAAATTAGGGGGTATGGTTACATTTTAGAGCATATCTTTAAGAAATGTTAATGAAATACCACATATATGATATGAGAAGAACCAGTAATGAAGCAGGAAGTTTTTTTTAGATAAATAGTTGCCAAAGATTCCATGAAGTTTTAGAAAAATAGCAAATTTATCGCACTGCAGAAATCAAATCCGAAGTAAAAATTTCGGTTAAAAATTGACATTTTTATAAAAAAATTCAAAACAGTCCAATATAATCAATTATATTAAGGCATAATATGATGTACAGAGTCATGTGGGTCATTTTGATACCAAACATGACCATATAGGAGCAATATAGATGCAGCAGTAAGGATATTTATCCATATAAATTTGAACATATTTTTGATTATGGGTGCCAATCTATTTTGGGTCCTTATACGGTAGTGCACACCTCTAGAATTCTACTACCGGTCATTCAGTATGACCAAATAGGGGTACCAACTAAACAATTTAGTTTCAGGTATACAGGGCTCGGGTTGAACCAACTCCTAAACTAGTTGCCTTTAAAATATTGGCCGCCGGACCAGAGGAGGCATTTGTCTCCGCGCCCTGCTACCGAGAACAACAAAACACACCATACCATATATCACCTATTTTCTTCATTTATTCACTTTTTTACCCACATTTACCCTGATCTTCATAGCTCTCCCCACTATCGGGAGTCAAGATTGTCATGGTCATGTTATAGTTATTATTTAGCTGCACAACTAATGAGGCTTTAAATCACTTATAGGAACTAAAATAAAACCTATCAAATGGAAGAAAATTGCCCAACATAAATAAGAAAACGGCAATACAGGTTATATTTTCTTATTTGCTTCCGCCCCATTCCCCCATCCGCCCCCCAAGTTGTAATTTCTGCCAGTAAAGGTCAAGTTAGGTTACTGTTACGTTACATTACGGTCAGGTTAGGCATACATAAACACAGGTAAAAGCTTTTTATCTAATATATATATATAAATATATATATATATATATATATATATATATATATATATAATATATAATATATGATATATATATATATATATTATATATATATATAATATATATATATATATATATATATATATATATATATATATATATATATATATATATATATATATATATATATATATATATATATATATACTAGCCGCAAAGCCGCCCTCCGGGTGGACTTTTTGGCTAGCTCCTGCGGAAGGCTATTGGTGGGCCTTGGCCCACCACCTGTGTTTGGTGGGCCTTTGGCCCACCAAACACAGACTCTCCAGATAGCCCCTTCTAACTTTCCTGAAATCATGGATGTAGAAATGTATGTATTAACGCCTTACCCATCACCCCCCACCCATTCACTCACACATTACCCATCGCCCCCCACCCATTCACTCAACCATTACCCATCACCACACACCCATTCACTCACCCATTACCCATCACCCCCACCTATTCCCTCACCCCCCACCCATTCACTCACCCATCACCCCACACCCTTTACCCATCACCCCACCCATTACCCATCACTCTACATCAAGGTTTCCTCAATTCTCGCAACCCACATTTTTTTTTTCACAATTCTCGCTAATAGGCTACTAAAAATAAAAAATAAACAAGTGATCGGATTATCTCATAAGTGGGCTTAAAATGTGCCCCTGGTCGAGCTGGTTCCAAAACTGTGCCATATGATGGGATTGTGCCACGGGGGGCGGCACCTATCGCGGACACACACACACACACACAGACGGACACACGTTCGCTTTTATTATTATTATTATTATATATATATATATATATATATATATATATTAATATAATATTATATATATAATATATATATATATATATATATATATATATATATATATATATATATATATATATATATATATATAAGAGTTCTTCCTCCTCCCCTTGATCACTTGGGGAAGAGGAAAGATCCTCGGTGCTGACCCTGCTGGCAGATGTCGGTGCAGAATCATCCATGTCCTGCTCGATGGTGGAGGGAGGTGGTGTAGGTGAAGATTTTGGCTTGAAGAAGTGGCTGATCTTCATTTGGGAAGCACAAGCCTTCTTTTGCTGGTAGAGCTCTTCATATCTCCTCAGTGTATCCAAGATGTTGGCCTTGAAGTCCAGAGCCCTGTCTAACTGAGGGTCATACTCCACCGCCATTTCTGTAAGGTGTCTGCCAACGTCACTCATTTCACTAAGTTGTTTGGTGGTGAACGCCTTAGTGACTGGAGCATCTTCAACTTCAGGGCCTGCCTCGCTTTTGTTGTGCCTCTCCATTTCGAAGGGCTCTTCATCAAACAGCTCCTGAGTGTGGGAGGCGAGGAGGCCAACCACATCTTCCTCATCCACCTCCTTGAAGCCAGCATCTTTCGCCAGGGAGACAATCTGTTTGTGCACAGTTGGCAAAGCTGAGCTAGAAAAACCCTTGAAGCCATGCACACATTCAGGCCACAGGTTCTACCACACTCCATTCATATTCGCGGATGTTACTTCATCCCACGAACGTTTAATTTATTCGAGAGCTTGCTTGATGTTAAAAGCCTTCCAAAACTCCTTCACCGATATCTTGCCATCTTCCGTCGCCGTCACAAGCTGTCTCATACATCGCCTGCTGTAATAAGCCTTAAAAGTGGCTATTACACCCTGATCCATAGGTTGGAGGATTGAGGTGGTGTTTGGAGGGAGAAAAAAACCTTGACATTAGGGCAGGAATCTTCAATTGTTGTGGGATGACCTGGAGCGTTGTCAATCAGCAACAAACACTTATTATCAAGGTTGTTCGCCCTTGAATAGTTTTCCACGAAAGATGAAAAGTAGTCCAGGATGTAATCCTGAAACACCGCCTGCGTCACCCACGCCTTTTTGTTGGAGCGCCAGACAACAGGCAACCTCTGTTTAACACAGCCCTTCAGTGCGCACGGTGTCTCTGACTGATAGACGAGCAGGGGTTTCACTTTAACATTTCCTGCGTTGCCACCGAGAAGGAGTGTGAGGCGGTCTTTACTGGCTTTGTGTCCTGGAGCTACTCTTTCCTCTTTCGAAATGTAGGCTCGGGATGGCATCTTCTTCCAGAAGAGGCCAGTTTCGTCGAGGTCAAACACTTGTTTAGGAGTGTAACTGCCCTCCTCAACAATCCTGGCTAGCTTCTCTGGAAAAGCCCTGGCAGCCTCTGTGTCAGCACTTGCAGCTTCTCCCTGAATCCTGATGTTGTGAAGGTTAGCACGTTTCCTGAAGCGTGCTAGCCAACCATCACTAGCATAAAAAGTGTCACTCACTGGTGCAGGTGAACCAGCACTAGGCCCTGCGCTAGTGGACAATTCAGCCTGACCGCTGGCACCAGCCGTGGCCTTGGCACTCGCATCATGCTCCTCCTTGCACCTTTTCCAGAGTGCAAGTGCTTTCTCCTTGATTAAGACCTTGAAGATAGCTGCATGAGCTTGGTTCTGGCCTTCTAACCAAGAATGCAGCAGACGCTCCATCTTTTCCATGATGGGGTCACGACTGCGAGTAGTTTGCACACTCGTACTGAGTGCTGAGCTACCCGCCAGTTTCAGTACTTTCTCACTCGACTTAATGATAGTGCTCACAGTAGAAGATGATCATTTATAAATGCGGCACAGATCCAACACTCGCTCACCACGCTGATGCCTCTTAACAATTTCCATCTTTTTAGCTAATGTTATTGGCACTCTAGACCGCTTAGCACTTGTACCATCAGCACTCGCACTTGAAGACACTGAACGTTTAGTAGGCATAGTTAACACAGGTAAGCACTACCCTGTAAATAAAAAAGAAGGCACAGCTGTACAATACAGTGGAAGACAGAGAAGTTGGCGGTGTCTTGCATCCGTCACGCTCCTTGACAAATTTTGTTTAATTCCCTCCCGGCGCTTCCTATGGGGAATGATTGAAAAAAAAAGGTGTCTGGGAACTCACTCACGGCCTTGACTTCCTGCTTGCATTTTTCAAATCATTAGACATTAATGGCCTTGGAGCTCACATGGGCAGTGACCAGGACATATTGTTTCTTATCGTCACTCCCGGCTCGATTACCCAAAACGTCACCAAAACATTTTGGGAAAGTGTTTTCGCTCAGTTGGATATGGGGCTTAAGCCACAGTTGACTGCAGACCAGATCACCCGTATTCACAGCTTATATAAGATCGATTTTAGTTCAAAACAAATTGTAGGGGAGACTGGGTTACTCAACGAAAGGTTGAGCGGTGGGTTAAAAAATTGCGAGACTCGCCAACTGCTGAAAGTCTAACGCACTTGTCCTGTCCTTGTCCGTCCTGGACGCAAGAAAAAAGTTTCTAAGAAAACTTTGAATATTATCAAAAGACAGCTAGTGAAATCTCCTACCAAAACAGCAAGATAATTAAAGTCAATAAACCCACAGTTACTGGGTACAGTGTGTGTAAGGAGCGTGTCTCGTTACATCCGTAAAGTCTCGCAATTTTTTAACCCGCCGCTCAACCTTTCGTTGAGTAACCCAGTCTCCCTCACAATTTCTTTTGAACTAAAACCGATCTTATATAAGCTGTGAATACGGGTGATCTGGTCTGCAGTCAACTGTGGCTCAGGCCCCATATCCAACTGAGCGAAAACACTTTCCCAAAATGTTTTGGTGACGTTTTGGGTAATCAAGCCGGGAGTGACGATAAGAAGCAATATGTCCTGGTCACTGCCTATTAATGACTAATTATTTGAAAAACTGCAAGCAGGAAGTCAAGGCCGTGAGTGAGATCCCAGACACCTTTTTTTTCAATTCTTCCCCATAGAAAGCGCCGGGAGGGAATTATACAAAATTTGTCAAGGAGCGTGACGGATGCAAGACACCGCCAACTTCACTGTATGTACACCACGTGATCACCACAGCACCACACCACCGCACCACCACACAAAAAACAGTGAATTAAGAGTATGACAGCACAGTAGGACAGAACACAAATAAGTCACAATAAGCACATTAAGTAAACCAGCAAATCACAAAAATCGACTCACAAGGCACAATACTACATACAAGCAACAAAGACATTGTATGTACTCTTGCGGACGCCGCGTGATACACTAGACTCGAGAGGGTAGGGTAGGTAAGGGACAAGGGAGGGGTGCGCAGACCTCTTCCACTGCCCACAAACTCGTCTCTGCGCATCTGAATCATTGTACATCGTCCAGGGATATGAATTTTTGTAGGCCACATTGTCATACCGAGCCACCAGAATTATCATATTTTCAGATTGATAACACTGGGGAACAAATTTTTGTTGAGTTAGGTCTGACACTTGTTATTAAGTAATTTTTGGGTGCTGAATCCAAAACTGATCTCAGTTTTTCTCTATCACGTCAAGTTTTTGAACTGTAGGATTTTCGTTTTCTTAAAAAATATGAAAAATACTGTACATAACAGTAACAGTGCTTATTTTATAAAAAGTTGCATATGTTAACATACAATGAAAAATGAAAGAAATAGGCATGAATAGAATGTTTATTTAACATTATCATGTTTTTAGAAAGGATAAGGCTATAATTGTGTGCAGGTTAAGGTAAAAATTTACGTTTGTAGCTTTGTCTGGAGTGTTCAACTTGAGGACTATCGCGTTTGATGCTCCAACAATAGTCAGCCATCATATGCACATCCCATCTACCTGGTAACGTTCTTCCATAACCTTCAAATCTTGGTGAAATCGTTCACCTTGCTCGTCGCTAGCAGCACCAAGATTTTCCGGAAAGTTGGCAAGATGGCTATGCAAAAAATGTACTTTAATACTCATGTGGCAACCAAGCGCTTTGTAGCTCTCCAATAGTTTCTGAACAATTTCTGTGTAATTACTTGCACGTGTATTTCCAAGAAAGTTCTTGACGACGTCTTTGAATGATAGCCAAGCATTCTTTTCAAGGTCTGACATAGTACCGTTGAAATGTTCATCTTTGATGAGCTGTCGAATTTGTGGACCATCAAACACACCGGCCTTGATTTTTTCAATTGACAGTCCAGGAAATGCCAAGATGATGTACTTCAAACAGTCGCCATCACTTGACAATGCTTTTACAAATTGTTTCATGAGACCTAGTTTTATGTGCAGAGGTGGGAATATTATTTTCTTCCTGTCAACAAGTGGCTCATGTACAATGTTAGGATCTCCAGGTTTAAGATCAGATCTCGGAGGCCAATTCGTCTGAACCCAATGCTTCTCTCGAGCTCTGCTATCCCACATACAGAGAAAGCAGGGATACTTTGTGTATCCACGTTGTTGACCAGAAGGAAGGACACCATTTAAGGTCAAAACAGATGATCCAATTGTGTTTGTCATATTGCAATAACTCAATGACTCTCTTTACATCTCCATATTCTTCACGAAGACAGACCGAATGCCCAATAGGGACTGCGCCAAACAAATTGCCATTGTGTAGAAGGACACACTTCAAGCTCCGCTTTGAGCTATCAATAAACAATCGCCATTCATTTGGATTGTAGATTGAAAGCCCTATTCCTTCAGTAAACCAGGAATGTTATGGCAAAACACAAAACCGCTGGCACTTCGAAGTACTGCAGAAATGTACTTTCTCTGGTTCGAAAGTATGATACCTTTACTCCTTGTTCAAGTATGTTTTTCTCGTTCAGTCTTGATGCTAGTATTTCTGAAGCTTTTTTGGATAGGCCCAAATCACGTGCTAAATCATTCAACTCGTGCTGATCAAATCCCCTACGAACTGAATCCTCGTGAATGTCAAAATCTGCATCATTGCTGTCACTGCGTTCTTCAACATCACTCAGATCTTCTAGAGGAGGTAGTTGTTCGAAAACTGGCACTGGAATTTCAGCTGAATGAGGCATTGGTCTTATAGCTGACGGTAGATTAGGATATTCTATTTTACTTGTATTTTTCTTGTTAAATCCTGATGTTTTCACTAAACAAAAGTAACAGTCTGTGGAATGATCTTTTTGCTCTCGCCAAACCATGGGGATACCAAATGCCAACTTTTCACGTGTTCCTTTGGTCCACATCCGTAATCTCTCGATACACTGCTTGCACACTTTGTGAGGGGCCCATAGCTTGTCTTGATCACCGAGTTTCACTTTAGAATATGCGAAATATGCTTGTTTGACAAATACGCTGATGCTTGCCCTCTGACTTGGAATGGTGAAACTACCACATATATAGCAGAAGGAGTCAGGGTTTTTTTAGGCATTTACGACGAGACGTAGCAGGAGCAGACATGATCTGAAACAAAAGAAATATATACCTATGTAAATAAAACACTAAGCTGGAATAGTTACAAGCTTTGAAAACAAAAAAAACCAGCATAAAACGAAATAGAAATTACAATGGTATGTTGTTACAAGGTTAAGAGAAAAGCCATAACAAATCCTCCTAATTCCTACTATCCTAGCTTTCTGTTTGCAGATATTGATAGTACTGACCTATTGGGAGCTGCACACACCTCTCACCGCACTGTCTCAATTGTAACTGCGCAAACAAGTTGCCACATAGCTCTCGATGAGTCAAATCGTAATCAGCTGGCAAGTTTTACTACAGCTCACAAGTGGAATTTTGCTTATCTGGAGGGTAAGCTGTGGAGAAAAAACTTGACGTGCTAGAAAAAAACTGACTACAGATTTGGAATCAGCATGCCAATTTTAGTCTAAATAAGCTCAACAATCTAACTCAACAATTTTTTTTTCTTCAAATTGTTCCCCAGTGTAATTATCGTACAACCTTAGGTAAAATCATATATCATATAGTTAGTAAATGACTTTATAATTTTAGCAAATAACTTGTAATTTACTTTAGTAAATAACTTTGTAATTTTACTCACCCCAGTTTGAATGTCGTAGCATTGGATTTTCGATCTCGTATATTGAAAATATACCCTAATTTACACATTTCGTATCATCGGATTCTCGTATATCGAATGCTCGTATAACGGGACCTCCCTGTATATATAATATGTATAATATATATATACTATATATATATATATATATATATATATATATATATTATATATATATATATATAAAATTATATATATTATATATATATATATATATATATATATTATATATATATATCTATATTATTAAAATATATATATAAAATATATATATATATATATATATAATATATATATATATATATTAAGTCGTAGAAAATAGGAACACTCGGCGACGCGAAGTTGGAACTCTCGCCGACGGGGACAAGAGATGCGGCAGACGAGAGTATCATAAAGCAATAGATGTTGTGAGTGTGAAGGGATGACCCCTTGTTAAATGGGAGGATAGTGTTGGAGTATGTGCGAGAGAGAGAGATAGAGAGATCATGCATGAGTGAGAGGACAGTGGGATGTGAGAATGAGGTGGATAGATGTGGAAATGGGAGACTTCTGCCGTGGCCTCCCCGTAGACGGCGTAGAGGGAGTTTTAAGGAACCGCTATTACCGTAGACTAGACTATATGACCAAAAAAAAGAATAAATGTCTCCTCTGTTCCCATTAATTAAATGCAAGTGTTGCTGTATAGTCGTATAAGTGATGTACTTCAGCTGCTGATAGCCTGGACTTGGCGGGCTAGGAGAGGTAAACAAACCAGATTTCATAGGGCGCCAAATGCGGTCTTCTAAAAAATATTTCAGAAGCTTCATAATCTGCAGTAGAGGCATGTATGACACTCATATTTTTTTTCCAAACAGAATATTGGCAATACCGGTAATTTGTCTTAGCATTGGCATTGGCATTTGCATCGTATTCGTAAATATCATTAGATTAAAGCAGTGGTTCTCAACCTTTTTCACTCCATTCCCCCCTTCGTGAATTCTCAACATTCGTGTGGCTCCCCTTCATTTTTCTCCCAAATCCCACCCCGCCAAAAAAGGTAAAAAAAAAAAAATAAATAAAATGTTGAAGAGAACAGCCTTGCTTTATTACAAAGTTTACAGTCATAATTATCTTATATTTGATAGATTTCTGTGATATGCTTAACTTACATCACTTGCCTACAAAAGACTAGCGGACACTAGCAAAGTTGAATCTGGTTGGGAAAAAGTTCAATTAATCTCTGCATATTTTATCACACATCAGTGGGAAGGCTGATATTGTTTCTTTTCAGTCAGTTGACAAATCCGAGGTTGTGTCACTGACAATGCACATCTCCTGTCGGGGTCCACATCCAATCGGTTCCGGCTCTTATTCTTGATTTGTAGAAGGGTGGAGAAACCAGACTCACATAAATAGGTAGTTGAAAAAGGCAAGAGTAGTCGAAGTGCAATCTCACTGACTTTTGGATATGACTGATGCATTGAACACCAGAATACATTCAGAGATTTTTCTTCATAGAGATATTTGGCAGCAGAATCATGTTTGAGATCAAGGAACTCGTCCTGAACATCACTGGGAATGGTAGTAATATCAAGAGTGCCAGAGAATGGATTCATTACCAACTTCCCTTCTTCCTCCTCGAATTCTGGGAAGTACCTATAAGTTCACTTTCCAAGGATCTCAGATGCTGAGTGATTTCAGTTTTAAGTAATGGGTCAAGCAGACTATCTTCTTCATTCTCGTCAAGGACAGCTGAAAGGTTTTCAAACATGGCAACATTCCCGGCACCGACTTTCCTTTGCCAATTCTGGAGCTTGGCAAGAAATCCTCGAAGACAATCCATCAGGTGAAACACATTTCTTTCCTTGCCCTGTAGCTTCAGATTCAACCTATTTAGCTGCTCAAATATATCTGCTAAATATGCAAGACGTGGCTCCCACAAAACCTCATTGAAGTGACTCAACAGACCATCTTTCCCTTGCATTTCCAGGAACAATTTAAGCTCCCCCCGAAGTTCAAACACTCGATTCACACCATTGCCCTTGGAAAGCCAGCGCACTTTGGAGTAAAAGAGGAGAGCTTCATACTCCGAATCCATGTCTCTACAAAGGTTCTGGAAAAGGCGAGAGTTCAGAGCTCCAGCTTTTACAAAGTTGACGCATTTGACCACTGCCTCCAGGATCTTGCAAAGTTCATCAGGGAAGGTTTTCGACGCCAGTGCAAAACGATGGATCATACAATGAACCCCCATGGCATTCGGAGCTACTTCCTTGACACGCTTCTGGAACCCTGATTTTGATCCCAGCATCGCTGGAGCCCCGTCTGTACAGACTCCACAAAAATTGTCCCAGGGGATCCTGTTAGCTTTGAAGAAAGAAGATAGCTTTTCCATCACATCTTTAGCTGTTGTGGTGGTCTCAAGCTGTGTACATAAGATATTCTTCCTTGATATCACACAAGAAAACATACCTAACAAACACGAGTAGCTGTGCACAAGAACTCACATCCGTTGACTCATCCAGCTGTATTGCAACATACCAGTTGGAGACGATTTGATCTCCTGTATCACTTTTTCCTTTATGTCATCTGACATCTCATTAATTCTCCGCTTCACTGTGTCGTTTGACAAGGAAATTTGTTGAATTTTACGTTTACTTGCATCTCCAAGAACACGCTTGACCATCTTTAAAGTACATGGCTTGATTAAGGTTTCACCAATTGTGTGGGGCTTCTTTTGCTTCGCTATTTCGAGGGCAACCTCGTATGATGCCTCAACTACACTTGAGGTCTGTTGTTGGAAAGCACCAGTCGCATCCAGTTTCTGTTTTCCCAAACTACTTTCGTGGCGCCTGAAGAAATCGGGGTCTTTCTCAGCATACTGTGGATGGATGGTCAGCAAATGATGCTTCAACTTACTAGGCCTCATAGAATCGTTCCCCAGCACTTTGAAGCACAGTACACACTGAGGTTTCTCGATACCATCAGCGAGGATTGATGTAAATCCGTAGTTAATGTACTCTTCACTGTACTTCCGCTTCTTACTAACACTAGTAGCCATCGCAAATCTACGGAAAATAAAGAAGACAGAACATCAGAACAAACATTAAGTGATAAGACAAAAGAATGATAATGAAGGACAGATAAATAGGACAAGTGATAGAATGGCAAACACACAAATATCCACATACATAACACATCCATGGACTCACAAATTAAGCACACACACAGTCATACACAAACATACACACAGAGAGAGTAAAGATGATAAACATTCACACTCAAGCTAGCAAGCTGAAATGTACTTCCTACAGCAAGAACACGCCTCCTTTGACAAGCACTGCCCCAATTGAAATAATAAGAAGAATAGCGAGTCACATCAATATTAGCACTAAAAAAAAAAAAGCAGGAATACCTAAGTAGGGAATGAGCATGAAAAACAATGATACCAAAAAATAAGAAATATTTCACACACGAAAAACAGCGACCGCATTTATAATTTTCGAACAAAATAAGTAACACAGTATATGGTTCAGAATCAATTATACCCACATGCTTACGTGATGATATCCCAGGCCACACTGAGATCATTCGATCGCCTCTCTCCCTGTGTCTCCCGGTGACTCACCCTCACTCACCGCCCGTGTCTCTCACCCGTCTCATACGCGTTCGTTCTCTCCGCGTTTTCTATCACACCTACACTGCACAAACAATTACAATTTCGCACACATACATACATACACACGTACACACACATTCGTAACAATATTATGTAACAAAATGTTATTGTCAACTTAATGATTATTAATTATTAAAACAAGAAAATTTTCTTTGCCAGGACAGTGATGCAAGTTTTTTTTATATTCAGATTCCTAACATTATATAGAAATGTATAATTTGCAACAGCCCACCATGGCCCCCTTAAATTCTTGCCATGGCCCCCGCCCTTGGGGGCCATGGCCCCCAGGTTGAGAACCACTGTCACTAAAGTGTTGGACAGGGTTCTGGGTCTATAACATTTCCAATACTATTTTCTTTACTTTTAGACCAACTTAAGACTAACTCTTAACTCCCCCCCGGAAAAAGTTTAAAGAACGGCAATGCCTGTCTAAAGCCACGGTTAGTCTTAGGTTAGCCGTAGTCCATGTTTAAAGATTCGCCCGTATAACTCTAACCTCCTTACCAAAATATACATCCCTTACTTTCTTCTGAGTTTCAGTTAGACATACTATGCTGTTATCATTAGCAAGTTCTTCTATTTCTATAACTTTAATTTTTGTTAACCCTTGCACATTTATTATTTTTATTATTACACTTCTCTCCTCCTTCCCTTTCTTTTCCCTCACTCCTACATCTCATTCTCCATCCCTTCCCTCCGTTACCCTGACGATCTTACCTTTCTTTATTATCCACCTACCACCCTCTCTTCGTTTCTCCTGCAGTTTTTCCTTTAGTATAGCATCTTCCTCTCTTTCTCGCCTAGTTTTGTCTACTGCAAGTCTGATCTTATTTATCCTATCTCCGGCATTCTCAGCTCCGGCCTCTTTTATGAGTCCACTTAACATAACCAAAATCAAGACATGCAACCCTGGGGCTTTTTCCCTTCCCTTTTCCCTCCTTTTAATTTC
>JACEEZ010019029.1:91542-93535 GCA_016584305.1 Chionoecetes opilio | reverse complement strand
AGGAGGGGAAAAAAAGGGGGGAAGGGGGGGGGGGAAAAAAAGAGAGGTAGTAGGATGATGAGTCGCTCGATAGTGATGTAGCTGAGAGGGAGTGAATGAATAGAGAGAGCGATAGAGAGAGCGATAGAGAGAGCGATAGAGAGAGGGATAGATAGAGAGAGGGATAGATAGAGAGAGGGATGATGGACCTGTCACCTCTCTCTCCCTAGCTTACCCAGCGTGCCTTGACATGCTGCCTATTATCCCAGCACTTTACATTTCCTTACAGTCTCAAAGTCAATGCATCTAATAATTACATGATAGAATTTAGAAAGAGAGAATGTCATTATTCTGGGTACGTTTCAGTAAAGTCTGATTTCATGTAAAAGCTTCCATAAAGTCGTTGTTCAGCTAAGATTCTCCCTTAACTTTCGCCCTTACGAGGAGTTGTATAGACTTATCTTCATCTTTATTCTCTTGCTTCATTCCAATTATTATCTGAGTCATTATTTACATGGAACGGTTGATGAAAGGAACACAACAATGTTACTTAATATTCCTTGGTGTGTGTGCTCTCTCTCTCTCTCTCTCTCTCTCTCTCTCTCTCTCTCTCTCTCTCTCTCTCTCTCTCTCTCTCTCTCTCTCTCTCTCTCTCTCTCTCTCTCTCTCTATCTTCCTCCTCCTTAACCCCTTAAACTCCTGTTACTTAATAACTTATTTTTCTTCTTGTTCTTTTTTCCTCCTCCTCCTCCTCCTCCTCCTCCTCCTCCTCCTCCTCCTCCTCCTCCTCCTCCTCCTCCTCCTCCCCCTTTCCTTTTCCTCCTCCTCCCTCCTCTCCTCAACCTCCTGTAACTTAATATCTTCTTTTTTTCTTCATATTCTTTTTTCCCTCCTCCTCCTCCTCCTGCGTAAGGCCAGCTGCTGCTGTTTAAGACTTAGTCATGCAAATGAGTAATTAAGGTGAGGTGTTCGCCATTCTCACCTGAACCCTGGCCTGTTACGCGATGGTGAGCCAGCCGGGGAAAGGGGGAAGGGTGGCAGAGAGAGAGAGAGAGAGAGAGAGAGAGAGAGAGAGAGAGAGAGAGAGAGAGAGAGAGGAGGGAAAAGACAAGGAAAGAAGGAAAGAAGTGGAGGAGGAGAAAGAGGAGGAAGGGACAGACACTTGCAATATAACGATACTCTTTACACGTTCAAATAACACAATACCACGGCTAAGAACAAGAACAAAACAAGACATAACATTTCACCTTATAATATAGTAATAGTAGTAGTATAGTATAATTGTATAGTATAATATAATTGTAATACAGAACACAACCACACACCTGAACATCCCAGGTGCCATTTTATTGTACCTGTTTACCTGTCTCTGGAAAATGAAGGGAATTATCTGAGTGACCTTGAGAGAAAATAACCCGGCTATACCGCCGTTCTTGCCCTTTGTGGTGGTAGTAGTAGTAGTAGTGGTAGTAGTAGTGGTGGTGGGGGTGGTAGTAATAGTAGTGATAGTAGTAATAGTAGTGGTGGTAGTAGTAGTGGTGGTAGTAGTAGTAGTAGTAGTAGTAGTAGTAGTAGTAGTAGTAGTAGTAGTAGTAGTGGTGGTGGTGGTGGTGGTGGTGGTGGTGGTAGTAGTAGTAGTGGTGGTAGTGGTACATATATAATCAAGGATACTATATAGATAATCCTTTCTATAGTATTCTTGTATATAATGAAGGTGTGAAAGTAGAAGATAGAAAAAGTAGTGGCAAGCAATAGAGTATAGGAATAATAGAGTAATGATAATAGTATAGAGTATAGGAAAGCTTATATGGTGTGGATCATGCTGACAATCTTTTTATACATGCACGGATATATTAATGGATATTTGGGGCTATATGCAAGAATGCTCGTCAAATCCCGACAGGTGGAGATTTCCCACGGTCGTATCTCCACCGGTGGGATCTTCAAGAAATGCCCTACCGGTGGATATTTGACAGTCGTACCAACACAAGCGGTGGCTGCAAAAGCAGGCGTA
>JACEEZ010019029.1:76542-86542 GCA_016584305.1 Chionoecetes opilio | reverse complement strand
CCCACCACGCCCCCCAGCCCCAGTCTATCAGCCAAACAGCGACGTCCTTACAAAATCGGCTGGCAGCGAGCAGCTCCCAAAAATCCAGCCAAAATGAATGACTATGTAGTTGCCCTCCTATGTCTCGGGGACTAGATATTTCCCCCCCACAACCATCGTTTAGCTGGGCCCGAACTACCCGCCCCTGTAGTGGGGAGCGGCTATTAGTGTAGGTGATGGAGAGAGGAGGTAAATAATAAGAATAGTATACATGGTTGGGCCACAGTCGTAGCGACTGAGTTGGGGCTACTGACCTCCAAATTAGTGGAGCCCGCATATATTTCATAATAAAAAAGTGGGGGAGGCATCATTTATAATAGTAGTAGTATAGTGTAGTGTAGAGTTGTGTAGAAGTAGTAGTAGTTGTTGTAGTAGTGGTAGTAGTAGTAGTAGTAGTAGTAGTAGTAGTAGTAGTAGTAGTAGTAGTAGTAGTAGTAGTAGTAATAGAACTAATAATAGTAGTAGTAGTAGTAGCAGGTAGTAGGCTAATAGTAAAGAGTAAGTCACAATATATCCTTCCAAGATCAAAATTTGTCTATTCTTTATCTTCTTTTCTCTTCATTTCGTTGGTTCGTTTACATTTTACCCTTTTTTTTTTTTTCTTTTTTTTCTCTTTTTTCATATCGCAAATGGAAATTCGTGAATCCTCTAGTTTCATATTCACATATTTCTCTTTTTTTCCTTTTCCTTTTTTAAAATCTAAATTGGGGGGGCGGGAGGAGGAGGAGAGGCAGAAGAGAGGAGAGAGAGAGAGAGAGAGAGAGTGCGCCAAGTGTCACTCTTCCCATAATGCAATGGCGACACTTTCATCACACCTGAATGACGTCATTGAGGGCAAAATAGCGCCGTAAATCGTAACTCTTGCATTCCATCACCACTCGTTCACCATTTGCTCACCACTCGTTCACTTTCGCTCGATACTCGATCACCACTAGTACACACACACACACACGCACACATCCACTGAGAAATTCGGGCGGTTACTGTCCCCCTTGAGCCAGGGAATGGGGGTGTGTGGTGTGTGAGGTCCCAGCATTACCCAAAGATCGGTAATAGATAGATCTGCTGAAAAGATCAGAAGGTGAAAAAGATCTTGGAGTGAGGGTGAGCCCAGACTCCGACCTAGGAAACAATGTATTGAGGCTAGAAATAGAGCTAATAGAGTGTTAGGATTCATTACCAGAAGTGCTAAAAGTAGAAGTGCGGAAGTTATTATAAAGCTTTATCTGGCTCTAGTCAGGCCTCACCTAGACTATGCGGTTCAGTTTTGGTCTCCATATTACAGGATGGATATAGCCTTGTTAGAAACAGTGCAGAGAAGGATGACCAAAATGATACAAGGGATGCGTAACTTTAGTTATGATGAGAGATTGAAGTTATTAAAGTTACACTCACTCGAGAGACGCAGAGTAAGGGGCGATCTGATAGAAGTTTTTAAGTGGATAAAGGGATTTAATAAAGGAGAGGTAGGAAAAGTTCTTACGGCTTTTAACCAGCGTAGAACAAGACGTAAACGATTCAAGTTGGAAGGGCGTAGATTTAGAAAGGAAAGAGGATAAAACTTTTCACAAATAGGGTGGTGAATGAATGGAATGGACTCAGTTAGACAGGTAGTTAGTGCGGAGAGATCATTAGGGAGCTTTAAAGAGGGGCGGGATAGGTTAGGAGGGGGATGGAAAGGTGGATGTAGGTAAATTGTTAGGTTGACAATACTACCACGTGGTAAGCCCTCACGGCCTCTTGTAGCTTCCTTATTTTTCTTATGTTCTTCTTAGTTATGTGTCGATGTAATAATGAGCTCCAAGCACGCACCGGGAGGGTAAAACTGGCCGATCGCGAAGTCCAGTACGTTGCACGTACTGGTCGACCCATTTCGTCACTTCGCACTGCAATCCGCCTCACACTCACTGATTTAGACCACCTTTTTCTATGAATGAATTTAGTATCCTATCCAAGGCACAAATACCTAGTGACACTAAATTATTAGAGCTATACACATCAAGCATTTGTCCCCCTGAGCTTAATAACCAAGTCACTTTCACACCACTACATATACTCCCCCCAAATGACTACACTGTTTCGATTTGCCCGACTCTCGGTTCGATCGCCCCACAAAGCTGAAAATGTTCACCAACAAAAAACTAGTGTTCATGCAGTCCTCTACCAACTCAGGACAGCATACACACCCAAGGTTCCGTTAAGTAAGCAAATTATATTTTATTTATTAGTTAGTAATTTAGAATAATATAGGAAATATTTTATGTTTCTTAGAATGAATTTTTAGATGTCTAGCTTTTTAGCATACAATTATTAAATGTTTTAACTATTTTTAGCCTGATGATGCCAAGTGCCTTGGCGTTTCGAAGGCAACTTGGCCTCATCAGGCTAAAAATAGAGTTGGTATAAACAACCCCAAAGTATGACGAGGTCTCTGTCACCCTGGAAACATCAAATATATAATATATATATATATGTATAGATATAATATAGATATATCTATATGTATATATATAATATATATATATAAATATATATATATATATATGTATATATATAATATCTATATATATATATATAATATTATATATAATAGAGTATATATATAAGTAGCATGTCACGCATGTCGAGGACGACCAGCGTGACATGCAGGGGGTGTGCCTCTCCGCCCCCGAGGACGACAGGCGAGACGAGGGGGAGTGCATCTCCGCCCCCGAGGATGACGCGTGACCGAGGGGGAAGTGGCCTATCGCCCCCGAGGAGGACAGCGTGACCGAGGGGGAGTGCCTCTCCGCCCCCGAGGATGACAGCGTGACCGGCGGGGGAGTGCCTCTCCGCCCCCTAGGTGACAGCCGGTGACCGAGGGGGAGTTGGCCTCTCGCCCCCGAGGATGACAGCGTGACCGAGGGTGGAGTGCCTCTTCGCCCCCCGACGGAAGACAGCGGGAGACGAGGGGGAGTGCCTCATCCGCCCCCCGAGGATGACAGCATGACCACCTGGGGAGTGCCTCTCCGCCACCGAGGATGACAGACGAGACCGCGGGGGAGTGCCTTCCGCCCCCGAGGACGGACAGCGTTGGACCGAGGGGGAGTACCTCTCGACCCCCGAGGACGACGACGAGACCGAGGGGGAGTGCCTCTCCGCCCCCGAGGACGAGACGAGGGAGGGAGAGTTGCCTCTCCGCCACCCGAGGATGACAACGAGACCCTTCGGTCTCGTTGACTCTCTCTATCTCTCGCTTATCATCCTATCTCTCTTATCATCATCACCAACCATACCATTCATCACCACCACTACCCGAGTAACGCGAGGGGTTCGTAAGAGAAGTAACAGTAACTTGACCGAGGGGTCTCGTTAGGGGAACATTAGATACGGAATTTCATGTTTTTTTCCTGCTGTGCGCGTTATCATCTGGCACACACACATACCTACTACATACGTACCGACACACATACACACACAAACAGACGCACACACTCACATACCTACACCACCTACACCACACACAGGACCTACCCAAGTACCGTACATTACCACATCACACAAATACACACACTCTCACATAACCTACACAACACATACACACACATACACAGACACGTGCACACCCAACATCATACACAGGAACGTGCACACCACACACACTCACACACACGCCCCTCACACACACACAACACACACACACTACCTACACATACGTACATACACACACAACACATACACACACACCACACACACATACACACACACACACACACCCCTCAATACCACACACACACACACACACACACACACACACACAACACAACACACCACACCACACACACAAACACAACACACACACACACACACACACACACACAACACACACACACACAACACACATAGATAGTTATTTATTGACCACAGCCTTATACATAAATTACACATAATATCCATTAATAATAGACAAAACACTCAATGTCCAAAAAATGAAAACATTCCACAAATTTTGAGTAACAAACTGTGTCCAACAAAACTAATACAAAAAACTATAACGACTACGATTAAACTACTAAAAACATAAAATTCAACAAGCAGCCCAGCTTGATCTACGCCCTATGAAAGACAAAAAGATGAAATAAAACTATTAACGGAACAAAGAATATGCATTTCTTAAAGTATAACTATTTAAAAACTTCATGAATAATTTGCATGTTATTACATCACTTTTTTTTTCTTTTTTTTTTTTTTTTTTCTTTTGAAATTAGAGAATATCTAAGAAACAGTATTAAATCTGTAAAGTTTATAATGTGTTGTGTATGGCACACCTCTACACATGTTGTTCTGTTTGTATGTCACCAAAACACACAGGCCGGTGCACACACACACACAGACACGCACACGCACACGCACACCACACGCACACCAAACGCCACACGCACACGCACACACACACACACACACCACACACACACACACACACACACACACACACACAAAAACACACACACACAAATCCCCAATCACAGGATATAGATTGATTACAAACGAATAGAGAAGTCTCGGCAGTAATCTATAAATAGCAATGCGACAAACACTTAAACAGTCTATCTAAATGTCTTATTCGATCTTGTTCTTTTAATATTAAATTATAATATATCCTGCACCTTATTTCACCTTTGATTCTAACTGTATTATAATATTGTTCATACCTGTAAATCATTCTAACGTTTCGTTATTTGTTAGCTGTAAACCTTCCCCTACATTCCTATAGAGTACTATGTCCATCCCTCTAATTATAATACCTCTCTTCCTGTATATCTTCCCTATCTTCCCTATATCTCTTCGTGTTATTTTTACATTAATTTTACCTCTACCTCATAATATGTTCCTTTTTTAAACTGTACCTCACATTTTCTTTTAGTAAAACTACATAATTATCTTAACCTGTATCTGCTTGTATCTCAACCTGTAACTAAATATGTATTACTCCTTTCCGTAACTTCCTCTTCCTCCTCCTGTAACACACGTTCCATTTACCTGTATCTCTCTACTATAACTTCTCTTCCTCCACCTGTAATACACACATTCTTGTAGCTCGCACATCTTTAACCTGGACCATCACGTCCCTCGCCTCTCTAACTCTCTCCAATGCACAAACTCAGGCATTTGCATTCCTCCTTTAAACCTCTACGGTACACCGTCGGCGCCTAAATAATTTATATCGCCAGGGAAAAATCTGCGACGGTGACGCTTGCAGTAGTGAAGAGTTAGGCGGGTGGTGCGGAGAGCCTGGTGGTGAGGCGAGGAAGGGGCAGAGAGGACACCGAATAGAGAGGACACCATATCACCACAACCATCACTTACTACCAGACATCACCACCACTACTACAGCAGCACCACTCACGACGACCATAGCAGCACCACCACTACTACCAGCAGCACCACCCACTGACGACCAGCTATCACCACCACGTACCAGACCACTACCGTTATTATCTAACCACTTACCACCACCACCTATACCATCATCACCACCAATGACAAGGAGCCATAAGCACGACCATCATCACCACACTTTACCATTCAGCACCACTACTACTATCATCACCACTACCAGGATCATAACCACTACCATCATCACCACTACTAACCATCTCACCAAACCTTACATATCTCATCACTACCATCATCACTTTTGTTCGAATATTTGTCGCATCCTGGTGCAGTGGCTAAGCGTTGCCTGGCTATACGAATCTGCGCGGGCCCTGGTTCGATCCCGGGCAAAGGGCAAGTCGGTGACCAGCCACCCAGCTGTTCTTCCTCCTTTCGGGGTTGATAAATGGGTACCTGGGTAAACCTGAGGGAAGGTAACGTGGGAACCCGGGAGTCACACTAGCCCTGTGTCACGGGTAAACGGGTCCTCACCCACCACAGGCTCAAGGGCCTAATGCCCGGAGATGAGCACGCATGCCACGTGCAGCGAGCGTAGGCTCCCATCTTGACCTGGATTACCCATCATCATCATCACCACCACCACGACCAGCAGCAGCAGCAGCACCACGACCACCGCACCACCACGACCAGCAGCAGCACGCGCCAGCAGCACCACGACGACCAGCCATCACCACGACCAGCAGCAGCACCACGACCTAGCAGCACCACCACGACCAGCAGCAGCAACCACGACCAGCCGCACCACCACGACCAGCAGCAGGCAGCACCGCGACCAGCATGCACCACGCCGCCCAGCAGCACCACGAACAGCAGCAGCACCAGACAGCAGCACCACCCACGACCGCAGAGCACCAACGACCAGCCGCACCACCACGACCAGCAGCACAGGCACCGACCAGCAGCACCAACGACGACCAGGCAGGCACCACCACGACAGCAGCACCACCACGACCAGCAGCAGCACCAGGACCAGCCGCACCGCCACGACCAGCCAGCAGCACCGCTACCATCAGCACCACGACGACCCCAGCAGCACACACGACCAGCAGCACCACCACGACCAGCAGCAACACCACGACCAGCAGCACTCACGGAACACACCAGCAGCACCACCACGACCAGCAGCACACCAGACCAGTCACCAACCACGACGACCAGCGCACCACCACGACCAATCACCACGACCCATCAGCCCACCCACTCCAGCAGCCCCCACGACCACCATCATCACCACCACGACCAGCAGCGAACACCCGAACAAGCACACCACGACGACCAGAAGCACCACCACGTACCAGCACTCACGACCATAGCGAAAAACCACGTACAACCACCACCACGACCATCATTCACCACCAATAACCCAGGATCCTCAGCACCAGACCATCATCAGCAGCAGCACCAAGACCATCATCACCCACCAGTACCATCATTCATCATCATCACCACTACCATCATCACCACCACTACCATCATCATCAGAACCTCTATCCAGCATTCACCACTCTACCCATCATCACCACCACTACCATCATCACCACTACTACATCATCACACTATACCATCATCACCGCTACTACCATCATCACACTACTTACCATCATCAAACCACTACTACCTATCATCACCACTACTACCATTCATCACTCCTACTACCATCATCACCACCACCACCGCTTCAACTACCGCTGCCAAACCTTGTTTTCATTGGTTTTTTTTTCGAGTGTTATTCCTTCCTGTCACAAAGGGAACAGTAGATAGACACAGTAGATTAATAGATAGATAGATCAAACGTAAACCTTAGATCATAGTTTATAGTGTGTGTGTGTGTGTGTGTATGTGTGTGTGTCTGTCTGTCTGTCTGTCTGTCTGTTGTCTGTCTGTCTGTACTGTCTGTTTCTGTCTTCTGTCTGTCTGTCTGTCTGTCTGTGTCGTCTGTCTGTCTTGTCTGTCTGTCTGTTGTCTGTTTTTCTGTCTTCTGTCTGTCTGGTCTGTCTGTCGTCTGTATGTCTGTCTGTCTGTCTGTTCTGTATGTCTGTCTGTCTGTCTGTTCTGTCTGTCTGTCTGGCTGTCTGTCTGTTCTGTCTGGTCTGTCTGTCTGTCTGTCTGTTGTATTCATCTTCTAGTTGTTATTTTAACAGGGCCTGAGCAACGCTGATGGCCCCTGCTCCATATCAAACATTTGTATCATTCCATCCTAGTGCTTAGTTTTGGCCGAAGCCACCACCCCGGAGGCAGGTCACAAAACCCCGCTAACACCGGTACACCAATTCATGCTGGGTGGGACAGGGGCTCGGGTTTTAAGGGAAAAAAAACCCATATGTTTCCGCTCCGCCCGGGGATTCGAACCCGGGACTTCTCGGTGTGGACCGAGCGTGTACCCCTACACTACGGATATCGTGTGTGTGTGTGTGTGGTGTGTGTGTGTGTGTCGGGCGTGTTACGAAGACGATATGATTTATATTCTCTTAATTTAAATGGAACTCTTATGAAAACTAATTAAAAGCCTCCATACATTTAATCCATTAGGAGGAGGGAGGGAGGGGAGGGAGAAGAGTAAGCGACAGAAATATCTCCAACATTTAATTACCCTTATAATAAACAATTGCAAGTATGTATAACGGAACCCAAAAAAAAAGGTTTGTAAAAATGTGGTTAAGATGTGAAGTTAATATAATTACAAAAAAGATTCTGTAGTCGAGAGGAGAGCGTATAGAGAAGAGAGAGAGAGCGTAGAGAGTAGCGAGTAGAGATCTAGAGAGAGTCGTATGATCTGATCTATATATCTACAACGCTATTTATCGTAGAGATATTAGTAGATTGATATATAGCAGAGAAAGCACTTTCTCCATTTTTTATGCGCGACTCGTTGCCCAAAGAATCATGTTTTGAATGAGGAAAATTTTCTTATTCTGCTTTGAGCTTATGAAGGAAGGAATGAAAGCATTAAAATCTAAGTATCCTAATAATAATAATCATCATACGTTACTCAATTACATACTAATAATTCCTCCTACTCATCCTCCTCTTCTCATATTATTACTCTTTTTCCTCTTACTAATCTCAGATTATTCATTCTCTTCCTTTTTTCTCTTCCTCTTTTCTCTTCCTTTGTGGCCTCTTCTTCATTTTCATTTTGTTTCCTTCAAATATTCCCCTTCTTTCACTACTATAATAATACTACTACTACTACTACTACTACTACTGTCTACACTATTTACTACTACTTACTCTACTACTTCCTTTAATACTACTCCTACTACTACTACTACTACTACTACTACTACTACTACTACTACTACAAACTGCTTACTACTACTAACTACTACTACTACTACTACTACTACTCTACTACTGCTACTACTACTACTACTACTACTACTACTGCTCTACTACTGCTACTACTACTACTACTACTATACTACTACTATTTACCTACTCCCTACTACTACTACTATACTACTACTACTACTACTACTATTTACTGCTACTGCTACTGCTACTACTACTACTACACTACTAATACTACAAAACTACTACTACTACTACTTCTACTACTGCTACTACTGCTACTTCTACTACTACTACTACTACTACTACTACTACTACTACTACTACTACTGCAAACTACTATTACAAACTACTACAAACTACTACTACAAACTACTACTGCTACTACTACTACTACTACTACTACTACACTACAAACTACTACTATTTTACTACTACTCTACTACTACTACTACTACTACTACTACTACTACTACTACTACTATTTACTACTAACTACTGCTACTACTGCTACTACTATTTACTACTACTACTACTACTGCTGCTACTACTACTACTACTACAAACCTACTACTACTACTACTCTTCTACTACTACTACTACTACTACTACTACTACTACTACTGCTGCTGTTACTACTACTACTACTAACTACTACTACTACTACTACTACTACTACTACTGCTGGCCTACTCTACTACTACTGCTACTACACTACTACTACTACTCTACTACTACTACTACTTGCTACTACTACTCTGCCTACTACTACTACTACTATACTACTACTACTACTGCTACAAACTACTACTAACTACTGCAAACTACAAACTACTATGCTACTACTACTACTACTACTACTACTGCTGCTACTACTACAACTACTACTACCTTGATAAACAGTAACAAGGTAGCGTCATAAAGACGTATATAGGACTGTTACTCCTATTTTTATTTTTATTACGCCACCAAAACACACAGAAAAGAATGTCGTAATGCTGAAAAAAAAATTGCTCCCTCTTGTGGCTTATATGTCCTCTTGTCGACCCCACCTTCCTCCTTTTCCTCGTGTGTTACTCCTCCTCCTCCTCCTCCTCCTTCTCCTCATCATTTTATATGTCATCTTCATTTTCACGTATATTCCCATTTTTGTATTTCTCTCCTTGATCTCTACCCTTCCTTCCTTCCTTCCTTCCTTCCTTCCTTCCTTCCTTTCCTTCCTTCCTTCTTCTTC
>JACEEZ010019029.1:67096-69115 GCA_016584305.1 Chionoecetes opilio | reverse complement strand
CACCACCCACCATCACCCCCAACCAAAATCCCACACCCCCCCAAAATAAGACGAATATAACTAAAGACAAGAAAAAAGAGAAAAAAGAGTAAGATGGAGAGGAGGAGATAAGGCCGCGAATCGCAGGTCGTTACGATTCACAATAATTAGCGAATCTGATAACATCTCGCCATAATTTTCCACCGCCAAATTGCGTATTAGGACAATTTCTAAGAGAGAGAAGCGAAGGAAGGAAGGAGGGAAGGAAGGAAGGAAGGAAGGAAAGGGAAGGAAGGAAGGAAGGAAGGAAGGAAGGAAGGAAGGAAGGGTAGAGATCAAGAAGAGAAATACAAAAAAGGGAATATACGTGAAAATGAAGATGACATATAAAATGATGAGGGGAAGGAAGAGAAGGAGGAGGAGGAGGAGGAGTAACACACGAGCAAAAGGAGGAAGGTGGGGTCGACAAGAGGACATATAGACCACAAGAAGGAGCAATTTTTTTCATCATTACGACATTCTTTTTTGTGTGTTTTGGTGGCGCAATTTAAATGAAAATAGGAGTAACAATCCTATATACGCCTTTATGACGCTACCTTGTTACTGTTTATCAAGGTAGTAGTAGTAGTATAGTAGTAGTAGTAGTAGTAGTAGTAGTAGTAGTAGTAGTAGTAGTAGTAGTAGTAGTAGTAGTAGCCGCCTGGATGAGGTGTCCCCTCTCCTTCTCCCTGCTCCGGTCTGCCCTCCTGTGCCCTCAGGGTACGAATACCCCCACTCCCTCTAACACGACATAAGTGACCTCGATTGCGAGGCCCCATTGGTAGAGGTGGGATAAGGGGGGATAGGTTAGGAATGAGTAGGTTTTAAATTTAGGGGTATTATTAGTAAATGTTGTATTTTTAGGGGTAGTTGTAAGGTTGGATGCCACCCGTCAATAGCGAGGTGGGGCTATTTCGTACCCCCCGCAAATAAAGAGGCGGTGGAGGTATATTGTAGTATGTTGAAAAAAAAAAGTAGTAGTAGTAGTAGTAGTAGTAGTAGTAGTAGTAGTAGTAGTAGTAGTAGTAGTAGTAGTAGTAGTAGTAGTAGTAGTAGTAGTAGAAAGGAGGGGGATATGGGAAGGAAACAAAATGAAAATGAGAAGATACCACAAAGGAAGAGGAAGAGGAAGAGAAAAAAGAGGAAGAGGAGGAAGAGAAGGAAGAAGAGGAGGAGGAGGAAGAGGAAAAAGGAAGAATAGGAATAAAGGAGGAGGAAGAGGAGGAGGGAAAAGGAGGAGGAGGGGGAGGAGGAGGAGGGGGACCAGGGGGAGGAGTGAAGGCTGGCAGTCCCTTTTTATAAGCTCAAAGCAGAAATAAAATTTTCCTCATTCATAAAAAGGGTTCTGGAGGCTACGAGTTTGCGCAGAAGAGAGAAGGGGAAAAGGAGAGAGAGAGGGGAGAGAGAGAGAGAGAGGAGAGAGAGAGAGAAGAAAAGAGAGAGAGAGAGAGAGAGAGAAGAGAGAGAGGGGAGAAGAGAGAGAGAGAGAGAGAGAGAGAGAGAGAAGAGGAGAGAGAGAGAAGAGAGTAGAGAGAGAGAGAGAGAGAGAGAGAGAGAGGATAATATATATATATATATATATATATATATATATATATATATATATATATATATAATATTATAATATATATATATATATATATATATATATATATAATTTTATATATATAATATATATATATATATATGGGGAGGCGGTAGCGGAGTAGTTAGCGTTTCCGACTGGCGTTCTCGGTGACCCGAGTTCGATCCCCGAAGAAAACCAAAACCTTTCTGCACCGTCGAGTGGCCTAAGAACACCCACATGCCCTGCTGATCACTCTACCTTCGATTGCGAGTGCATCGGAGGACACAGGGGGCGGCATGAGCCTCTAATCACAGGCGTCGCTACAAGAATCCTGCCTGCGCAAACCACGGGCGAGGACCACCATCAGAACCCTCAAGTGAACCTCCAGAGCCTACCATCCGAGCCCTGGGTCACCACTGCCTACCGGCGCTATG
>JACEEZ010019029.1:52096-59596 GCA_016584305.1 Chionoecetes opilio | reverse complement strand
AAGGAAGGACGAAGGAAGAAAGAAGGAAGGAAGGAAGGAAGGACAAGAAAGAAGAAGACAAGGAAGGAAGGAAGAAAGAAGATAAGGAAATAGGAAGAAGAAGAAGGAAGAAGGAAGAAGACAAGGAAGAAGAAGGAAGAAAAAGGAAGAAGAAGGAAGAAGAAGGAAGAAGAAGACAAGAAGAAGAAGGACAAGGTGGAGACTGTGTAGCAAGGAAGACTATTGGAGAGAAGGAGGAGGCGAGATGGATGAAGAGAGTGGGAAGTAATGAAGAGAAACAGGGAGACGTAAAGAGAGAGGGTGAGAAGAAATAAAAGAGAGGATATTGTACGAGAGGACACGAGAAACACAGTTAATTGAGACGGGAAGCAATACTGAATACTCTGTATCTTGTTAAAACCAAACAAAACTTTCCAAACACCAACAGTTCTCTGCTTCTGAACTTTGCAAGGTCCAGAAGGTTGAGAATTGCAGGTTCTTGGTATCAGAGACCAGAGCTGCACCGCTGGACATGGTATAGTAATGCCGGAGGGGTAGCTAAGGAGATCGACCACATCCTCGTTAGTACTCGTTGGAGGATCCTCCAGAACTGCAGGGTTTACCGGAGTGCTGAGTTCTTTGGAACAGATCACAGACTTGTTGTTGCTACACTTAAGCTTCATGTCAAGTCCAGAAGAATCTCAAGAGGTAACCATACTGTGTTTCATCTTGAGAAACTGAAGGACTTGACATGTGCTCATGAGTATGCGGTGGCAGTCTCAAATCGGTTTGATGTGCTCGGTGCTCTCGGGGATCCTGTAGAACTGTGGGATACCTTCAAACGTGAAACTCTACAGGCTGCCAAGGAGTGTATTGGGGAGCGCCCGAGGTCAAGGCGTGGTTTTGTCTCAACGAAGACGCTGGAGAAAATCGAGGAGAGTCGCGCTGCCAGGCTGGCTGGGAACCAGGACCAGCACAGGGCTCTGTCACGCCGGACTAGAACCCTCCTGGGGAGAGACAAGGAGAGGTATGTCAGGAGTCTCGCTGAGGATGTCGAGGGTCATTTGAACGCTAATGACCTCCGACCCGCCTACCGAGCACTGAAGAAGCTCCGTTCTAAGTCTCCTTCTCGGGCGAGTGCTATTCGAACAGCAGATGGGCGCCTCGTGTCGGACATGGATGGGCAGATGGCTCGTTGGGCTGAGTACTTTGGGCAGTTGTTCACGGTGGACCCTCCAACTGAGCAGCTTCATACCACTAGGTTACAGGCAGTGGATGCTGATCCTCCCATTGACGAAACCGCACCCTCTCTTGACGAAGTCAGAGAGGCTGTAGCAAAGTGGAGGAGTGGAAAGGCAGCTGGTGTTTGTAATATCAGTGCGGAGCTCCTCAAAGCTGGGGGTGAGGCCATGATCCGCGGGTTGCATGCTGTCCTGACTGCCGTGTGGCAATCAGGTACCATTCCTCTTGACTGGAAAAGGGGGCTGGTCGTCCCTATCTGGAAAGGGAAAGGGGACCGTCAGGACTGCAACAATTACCGCGGTATTACACTGCTCAGCGTACCAGGCAAGGTGCTTGCCCATCTATTGCTGACACGAATTCGCAGTCATCTGGTGAAGCATCAGAGACCTCAGCAGTCTGGGTTCACGCCTGGTAAGTCAACAACGGACTGTATCCTAGCGCTCCGTGTCCTGGTGGAACGCCGACGTGAGTTTCGACAGGGGATGCTTGCAGTCTATGTTGATCTCAAGAAGGCGTTTGACTCAGTGCATCGTGAGTCACTCTGGGATCTTCTGCGACTTCGAGGGATTCCTGCAAGGACTATTGATTTGATAACTGGTCTGTATTCTGGGACTGAGAGTGCTGTGAAGTGTGGGGCAGGTGTATCCAGCTTCTTTCCTGTGAATACAGGAGTGAGGTAAGGGTGCGTCCCTGCCCCATCACTTTTCAACGCTTGTATGGACTGGCTATTGGACAAGGTTGTAGATCAAAGTGATTATGGAGCATTCGTCGGCAACACCAAGATCACTGATCTTGTTTTTGCCGATGATGCAGTAATCTTTGCTGAGTCGCTGGAGGTCCTGGTGATGGCTCTCGAGGCGCTGCACGAGGAGGCAAAGCCTTTGGGATTTGAGGTCTCCTGGCTCAAGACCAAGGTCCAGGTGTTTGGAGACTTACTAAATGAAGCAGTACAGTCTGTTCATGCGTGTGGCAAGGACATTGAGATCTTGGAAAGTTTTACATACCTTGGTAGCGCAGTCCATAATGACGGCGGGTCACGTCAAGAAGTCTTACGACGGATTGGCATAGCCCACGGTGTTATGGACTCGCTCAGCGGGAGTATTTGGCGTTGTCGGTACCTGTGCAGGAGGACAAAGATCCGGATCTTCAAGTCGCTTGTGATCCCTGTCTTACTCTATGGTTGTGAGACATGGACACTAAATAGTGACTTGAAGAGACGAATCAATGCCTTTGGTAATAAGTGTCTTCGCAGAATCATGGGGTATCGCTGGGATGATTACGTGTCAAATCAGCGATTACACCGTGAGACTGAATCGAGGCCTATTACCTGCATAGTCCGTCAGCGCCAACTTCGGCTATATGGGCATGTGGCACGCTACCCTGACACCGATCCTTCCCATCGGGTTGTATCTGTAAGAGACAATCCGGCGTGGAGGAGGCCAAGGGGGCGCCCACAAGGCTCGTGGCTGGGGCAAGTTGATGTTTCTTGTCGAGAGCTGCTTGGTATGGGAAAGGAGCCTGCATGGGAACTCGCGCGTGGTGACCCCCGGGAGTGGCGTCGTAGGGTGGGCGAGGCGACGCGCCCCCCGGCGTATGCCCCCAATGATTGATTGTATCTTGTTACCCTTCTTAGTATGGTTATTTTACGGATAACGGGTTCACTCCATGTTGATACTGGTTGACTAACCTGTAAGGGGTGATTGCCGGATGATGCCCTCTTGACGGGCTGGTAACTTGCTTCGTTGTCCAGAGGTACACATCAAATAAAGTGGTATGTATGGGCTAAACGTGGTCGAGCGGTTCTTACGTAATTTATAAGTATTCTTTAGTGCCAAGGGATTCGAGTAAGACAATATACTACAAAGATATATATTATATATATATATATATATATATTATATATATATATATATAATATTATATATATATATATATATATATATATATATATATATATATATATATATATATATATATATATATAATATATGTACACTTGTGAAGGTTTATACATTAAGTAATGTCACGCAGTTCGTTAAGTAACGGCCAATGAAACTAATGTCTAATAGACAGAGCCGGGAACAATTAATGTCGTGACAAGGTACTCCACACCCCCAGGTGTGGGGTGCACACAGACACACAGGAAGGTGTCGTGAGTAAGAGCGCAAGGTAACACGTCTCATGGTGATCTCTGTGTTCTGTGCCCTCTCCGGCCAGTTGCAGCATATAAGGAAGGGAGGCCGGAACTGACAGGTTCCGCTGGACATGTCTCTCAGGCCTGTTGCACTCTCGTCAGCGTCATCATCCTTGGGCAGAGCGCTGAGATGACACACACACACAACTTGGGTGTGTAGTCTGGAACCAGGGCGAGGTGTCTACCTCAGGAAAAGGTGTCAGCACTCAGCATCCGCTAGGCGCCAGTACAAGACACTCAGACACTCGGACATACTGTCTTAGTATAGATTAACACATACATATAATATATAACCAGTACGCTAATAATCTGTCTCTCTCTTTCTTGCTCTCTCTCTATCTATCTCTATCTATCTCGCTTTCAATTGAGAAAGGAAGAAATACTAAACACACACACGGTCTCTCTCTCTCTCTCTCTCTCTCTCTCTCTCTCTCTCTCTCTCTCTCTCTCTCTCTCTCTCTCTCTCTCTCTCTCTCTCTCTCTCTCTCTCTCTCTCTCTCTCTCTCTCTCACCTCGGCCGGGAAGGTGATGCCCCCTATCGTGTGTTCGGATCCCTGGGCGTCGGCTTCACCGAAATGGATGTACAGATCCTCAAAGCGGTACTTGTACACGAGAGGTCCGCCCGTGATGTTGACGAGGTGTTTGGTTCCCTTCTCGACCTTGAAGATGACGCTCTGGCCGGTGTTGAAGAGCGTTCCGGACACCTGCGTGGAAAAATATGCACGGGTTAATAAATAAGCTTAGTAAGTGATAGGCTTAAGTGTAAGGTAAGTAAGAAGGGATATATTATAGGGTAAGATAGGTAAGATAGGTAAGTTTGTGTTCTTGTTTAGAAAGTGATAGGTTTCAGTATAAGGTAAGTAAGAAGGGATATATTATAGGGTAAGATAGGTAAGTGTTTTGGTATAGTAAGTGATAGGCTTAAGTGTAAGGTAAGTTATAAATGATATATTATAGGGTAAGATAGGTAAGGAAGTGTTTAGGTTTAGTAAGTGATAGATTTAAGTGTAAGGTAAGTAGGACAGGATATGGCTAAGATGGATAAGTGTTTAGGTCATGGTGGTATTATATAAGGAGGGGCCCTCACGCGGGTTCTGTCGTGGCCACCAAGAGAAAAGGTCTGATGCATCGCCCGTGACGTCACACCATGTAGTGCCCACCCGCTCCGCTCCCCGTACAAGTTTGCCTACCTAATATAATGTTTATCAGTATAAAAGATATACTGTTATCTTCGGAAATGTTTGTTCTATAATATTATCAAATAAAAAGTCGTAAAACACACAAAAGAAATGCCATTATGAGACTTTCAAGAAATATGCATTAACTGAAACTCTTCGCCATTTAATATTTTGCTCAAAAACGTTTTACATGGAGAATATCATTAGAAGCGGAATTTTATTAGCTTTCCATTGATATATTTCATTTAGTCATTAATGAATTAACAGCATGCATAAATTAGCGTTAACTAAATATTGAAAATAATGAAATCCGATAATTTCCTACCTAATATATCTTTATCAGTATAAAAGATATACTGTTATCCTTGTAAATGTTTGTTCTATAATATTATTCAATAAAAAACCGTAAAACACAGAAAACAAATGCCAATATGAGACTTTCAAGAAATATGCACTAACTTAAACTCTTCGCCATTTAATATTTTGCGAAAAACTTTTTACATGGAGAATATCAATAGAAGCAAAATTGCATTAGCTTTCCATTGATATATTTTGATTTCTGATAAATGAATTAGAACTATACATAAATTACCGTTAACTAAATAAATAACCTCATCAATCGGGAAAAATTACCCGATTTCATGATGCTATTTATTTAATTAACGCTAATTTATGCATGCTGCTAGTTCATTTATCAGAAAAATAAATATATCAATGGAAAGCTAATTAAATTCCACTTCTATTGATATTCTCCATGTAAAAAGTTTTTCGCAAAATATTAAATGGCTTCATGCATATTTCTTGAAAATCTCATAATGGCATTTCTTTAGTGTGTTTTACGGTTTTTTATTGGATACTGTTATAGAACAAACATTTCCAAAGATAACAGTATATCTTTTATACTGATAAACATATATTAGGTAGGAAATTACCCGATTTCATGATTTTTAATATTTAGTTAACGCTAATTTATGCATGCTGCTAATTCATTTATGACTAAACGAAATATATCACTGTAAAGCTAATTAAATTCCGCGTCTATTGATATTCTCCATGTAAAAGGTTTATGTGCAAAATATTGAATGACGAAGAGTTTAAGTTAATGCATATTTCTTGAAAGTCTCAGAATGGCATTTTTTATGTGTATTTTACCATTTTTTTATTTGATAATATCATAGAACAAACATTTCTGAAGATAACAGTATATCTTTTATACTGATAAACATATATTAGGTAGATACACTTGTACGGGGAGCGGAGCGGGTGGGCACTACATGGTTTGACGTCACGGGCGATGCATCAGGCCTTCTCTCTCGGTGGCCAAGGTTCTGTTCATTACTCGGTGAAGCAAGGGGGCGGAGCTTAACTGGTGGGCGGAGCCAGCCTAGTACACCCAAAACATTTGCTTTCTCACGCGTAAATTGTCACCGATAAGTTGTTTTATTGCCTTGTTTCTTCCACATATCAGATGATTTTTAGTTATATAATTGCTGCAATGCATGGAATATGAGTTGTATTTACGGTTTTCATAGAAAAAAAAACCATAATTTCTCTTCCTTTATGCCGTACAGGCAGAGAAGAAATGGTTCCCACCCGCTTCCTTACCCCATACTTTATCTATATATATATACATTTACATTGAACAGGGATTTAACATTTGAACGCAGTAACATGTATAGTCTTCTATGTAGAGATTCTGAGATTTTTTCTTAAATTTACTAGGAGAACATTATGTATTCAATGGCAAGAATGAAGAAAGCTTACCCATATGCAGCTTCTAAGTCAATACGTGACTTCACTGCAACATCCAAGTTACTCAATTATGCTTATCATTGTTATTTGATAAGCAGTTAATGTAGATAATATAATACTTTATTCTCCAAATTATAAAGCAGAGTTGGTATGTTTTGTGAGGGAGATAAATGGTTGTTAAGTGGAGCAGATGGTTTGATGAACTGAGAGTTAAATGACATAATAGACTTAAAGAGTGGAATAGATAATGCCAATGAGAGAGGATCTCAATAACAAGGCGAGAGAGAGAGAGAGAGAGAGAGAGAGAGAGAGAGAGAGAGAGAGAGAGAGAGAGAGAGAGGAGGAGAGAGAGAGAGAGAGAGAGAGAGAGAGAGAGAGATGAGAGAGAGGAGAGAGAGAGAGAGAGAGAGAGAGAGAGAGAGAGAGAGAGAGAGAGAGAGAGAGAGGAGGGGAGAGAGAGAGAGAGAGAGAGAGGAAGAAGAGAGAGAGAGAGAGAGAGAGAGAAGAGAGAGAGAGAGAGAGAGAGAGAGAGAGAGAGAGAGAGAGAGGAGAGAGAGAGAGAGAGAGAGAGAGAGAGAGAGGAAGAGAAGAGAGAGAGAGAGAGGGGAGAGAGAGAGAGAGAGAGAGAGAGAGAGAGAGAGAGAGAGAGAGAGAGAGAGAGAGAGAGAGAGAGAGAGAGAGAGAGAGAGAGAGAGAGAGAGAGAGAGAGAGAGAGAGGGGAGAGAGAGAGAGAGAGAGAGAGGAGGAGAGAGACGAGAGAGAGAGAGGAAGAGAGAGAGAGAGAGAGAGGAGAGAGGAAGAAGATAGACAGAGAAATGAAGAGGGAGAGGACGATGGAATGATAGAGAGAGGAGAGAGGAGAGTTGATATTATTGGCCTTAATATTCTACAAGTATAACAGTAAGAAAATGTCAAAGCCTTTGTCCATTGATTCGTAACTCTTTTATGGACTTTATGCTATTATAAGAGGTCAGCAGATGTAGCGTGTATGACGGCCTAATGCTAATCTACATATGAAAAACTAAATTAAATAAAAAAATTAATATTCCCTACTGAATATACTACTTAATTTAATCAATTAAATTAAATTAATTTAATAAGTATATTAAAGAATATACACAAACAAGCATTCATACCATAACAGTACTCATACAT
>JACEEZ010019029.1:39596-47096 GCA_016584305.1 Chionoecetes opilio | reverse complement strand
TGGTTGTAATACAGTAGTAGAAGAAATATTAGTTATTATAACAGTAGAATTAATAGTGGTATTAGTAGTAGTAGTAATAGTCAAAGTAGTAATAATGGTACAGTCACTCACGATAGTTCGTTTACACGCGGGGCTCGGGTCATTTCCTTCCATTTCCTTTTCGTATTTTCCAATAAATCATCGTTTATATTCTCTTGACTCCCCCACCCCTCTTCCTTCCCAATCAAAGCCTGGACCATGCATTCCTCCTCCTTCCCCTGGGATGTTGTTATTCCCACGTGGGCCATCTCCACCAGGGTCTCTAGAAAAAACCCTGATCTCTCCCTCCCTCGCCATCTCTCTCTCTTCTCTCTCTCTCTCTCTCTCTCTTTTCTCTTTTCTCTCTCTCTCTCTCTCTCTCTCTCTCTCTCCTCTCTCTCTCTCTCTCTCTCTCTCTCTCTCTCAGCTGGGATATCTATCTATCTCTCTTTAATCTATAGATATTTCAACAAAATTTTTGCTCTCTTCAGCTCTCTCCCCCTATCATCAAACTCAACAACACAATGACACATACAAATACAATAAACATACATTATAAATTACAAACACACAAAATGCTACACATTCACCACTACACACACACACACACACACACACACACACACACACACCACACACACACACACACACACACACACACACACACACATAATGGAATACACACCGGGATGGTCACACCTTGCTCTCAGTGTTACTAATATATTTTGCTATAGCCATTATTTTTTCCCAAAACAAGAATGTAAATATTTTAAGAGTTACTTCATCTTTGTCATGTCTGATGGATGGAGGAACCAGATGCACGGCTCAATGGAAGGAGGAAGGGAGGGAAAGAGGGAGGGAGGGAGGGAGCTGTTAAACTGTCATTAGTTGTGGGTGCGGGACTTAAAACTATAATTACCATTCATTAACACCTACTGCCAGACAACCCACTACTACCACCACTACTGCTACTACTATTACTACTGCTACCACACTATCGCATTACGAGTTATAATGATTGTAATGATTGTGATAAAAGTAATGTAAGTAATGAAAAGTAATGTAGTATATAGTAGCAGTAGCAGTAGTAGCAGTATGGGTAACAGTAGTAGTAATAGTAGTCGTAGTGTCCTTATTATTGCCATCATTATTACTATCAGTAGTTGTAGCAGTCCAAATATTGTAAGTGCTTGTGGTAATGGTGAAAATCGTAGAATTGCTAATATCAATCATAATATTATCATCGTTATCATTATCATCATTATTTGTATTATCATTAATATCTCTCATAATTTATCATTATTTTAATTATTATAATTGTAATTATTGTCCAAGCTCGCTTCGATCACTTGGACATCCATTTCAGCCGAAATCAGGTGTCATATAGGCTTGTAAAATGTTTCCACGAATTCTTCTTCTTCTTCTTCCTGTGACTTTTGTGGGCAACGGGTATACAGGCGTAAAGGAAGAAATTTGGCACAAAAGGTTATATTTCGTCTCTTAACTCATTTATGCAGGAACTATTCACTATATGAGAAACAAATAAGAGTTAATGTATGTCTAATGTATTTTTATTTACAGATTATACGCGTAAAACTGCGTATTTTAGGCTGTGCAGGCCACACAAGTGTTGCCAAGTCAAAAGTTACAGTTTTGACGAAATTGTTTTGGCTTCGCAATGGAAAGAAAAAGGCATAAATGGGGAAAAAAGAAACCATTGAGTTCATGTTAAATATTTATATGTGCGTGTACGTGTGTGTGACGGGAAATATGAGTCAAAAAGGTGAGTTTTAATTTCCAAATAAGGATATTTTTATTAGGGTGAGCTGGCAACTGTGTGAGTGGCAGGCCTTGGCTTCTCAGCGGCTCGATAGTGTTGTTTAGGATAGTTAGGATATTAGTAGAATAGTGTGATAGTGTTGTTTACGCGTCCTACACAATCCTCCTGGCGTCCCAGAGTCCTACCAGGATACGAGGTGGGAAGGATATTAGGATACCTGCGTAGGATTCTGGTGTAGGATGTTTTGACGTTTTGCTTTTAAATTGTTGTGGGGGATTTTAAGGTGTTTTAGGGTGTGTGGGGTGTGTTTTAGGGAGTGTAAGGGTGTTTTATGGTGTGTGGGGGTGTAAGGGTGTGTGAATCTGTGTGCGGGGTATGTAAGGGTGAATCATGGTGTCAGGATTGTGTGGGAATATGTTAGGGTGTGTGTATGTGTCAGGATGTGTGTGGGGCTGTATTTTAGGGTGTGTGGGGGTCTTAGGGTGTGTGAGGGTGTGTTTAGGATGTGTTAGGTTGTGTAGGGGTGTGTTAGGATATAGAGTGTGTGTGTGGCTGTATTTTAGGGTGTGTGGGGGTCTTAGGGTATGTGGGGATGTGTTTCAGGATGTGTTAGGTTGCGTAGGGGTGTGTTAGGATATAGGGTGTGTGTGGGGCTGTATTTTAGGGTGTGTCTATGTGTCAGGATGTGTGTAGGGTTGTGAGAGGGGGTGTGCGGTTGTGGGCGTGTGTGTAAAGATGTAAGGGTTGTATGGGGTTGTGTAAGGGTTTGTGTGTAGTGTTGGGTGTGTTTTAGGATGTGTTAGGTTGTGTAGGGGTGTGTTAGGATGAAGTGTGTGTGTGGGGCTGTATTTTAGGGTGTGTGTATGTGTCGGGATGTGTGTAGGGTTATGATAGGGTGTGTGGGTTTGTGGGTGGATGTTAGGTGGGACGGAGGTGATGAAAACGTTTCGAAACACGTCAAACTAATCATTTACGGTGATACAACATGGCGACTATTTGGAGGATACACGTGTGTAAAGTCTATTATGTGGGCAGAAGTTAATATGTTCCAGTGATTGTTGATCAAAACGATACGCGCAGTCTGTCACTATATACGGCCATCACCGTAACGGCACGGTTTACGGCGCGAAATCCTGGCCTAATTTCGAAAATCAAGTCGCTATATGGAAGTGAGCTTTCGCGTCTAATTTCGCTTACGTGGTTAAACAACAATTTCTCATCTATCTAAAAAATTACAGTTGGTAAATGTGAAAAACTAGCTTTAATTTTTCTCTATTACGGGGGCTGTGTTAGAGTTTCTCTAAGGGAAAATCTCAGCTTATTTACTCTTAATATGTCTGTATATCTGGGATAATAAGTAAACATGGCCGCCCAGTGGTTCCTGAACGCTGATTGGCTGACAACGTAGCTAGGCCTCTGATTGGCTCGTGGGAATCCTGAGGTGACGAGTTGCCGATTACGTATTTCAAACGAATAATCCGCTCTTTTTTTTTGCGAAGCGAGCTTGGACACCTATTTCAGCCGAATTCATTCTTTGGTACTAAATAGATTGGTGAATCTGTCATATAGGCTAGTAAAATGTTTACTCCACGAATGGGGGCAAAGAGGCGACAGGCGCAAAGGACATTTGGCACAGAAGGTTATATTTCGTCTCTTAACTTATTTATCCAGGAACTATTATGGACAATAAGCAGTTTTACGCGTATAATCTGTAAATAAAAATACATTAGACATACATTAACTCTTATTTGTTTCTCAGATAGTGAATAGTTCCTGCATAAATGAGTTAAGAGACGAAATATAACCTTCTGTGCCAAATTTCTTCCTTTCCCCTGTAGGCTCCTTGCCCCCATTCGTGGAGTAAACATTTTACAAGCCTATATGACAGATTCACCAATTTATTTAGTACCAAAGAATAAATTCGGCATAAATAGGTGTCCAAGCTCGCTTCGCTCGTCTAGTTCAACATGTGGCATGTTTTCTTAAGTAACATTATTTTACTGGTTACTTTACTTTTAGTAGACAGACAGTATTTTAAGGTGAGGGTATTTAAAAAGTTGACTTTAGCCTCTGCGAGCTTGGACACGTTCCGCATATTTAGTGTGGACGTCTATTTCTTAGTATCATTATTCATTATTGATAATATCTCTAGTATCATATGACTATTTACTTCATTATTTCTATCATTAATTACAAAGAATCGATTCCTGCGTATGGCTATGAAACTAGTCTTATTTGAATCGTTCGTATATTCCTATTATATGTGTGTGTGTGTGTGTGTGTGTGTGTGTGTGTGTGTGTGTGTGTGTGTGTGGTAGGTATGAAACAGGTGTGGGTGTGTAGGGCGGAGGGAGGCCATGGTGGGGGCATCGAGGGAGAGGACTCAGGGGACCGGACAGATCGGGAAGGTGTGACACAGGTGTGGCTATTTAGGGGGGAGGGGAGCGGGTCTCCGAGAGGAGACTGAGCGAACATTTGCAGACAAGGAAGGATACATGAGAAAGTGATGGCCAGCCTCGCCCCAAGTGTAAAGCAAATTTCCTGAGTGTACATCTAATAAAAAAGTAATAGGGTTAGTAATTGTAGTTAGTAGTAGTAGTAGTAGTAGTAGTAGTAGTAGTAGTAGTAGTAGTAGTAGTAGTAGTAGTATAGTAGTAGTAGTAGCAGTCAAGTGTAATAATGGTACATCATAAAAAAGTAGTAGCAGTATAGCAGCTAGTGTAGTATAATAGTATAGTAGTAGTAGTAGTAGTAGTAGTCAGCATCGTAGTAGAGTAGTAGTAGAGTTGACAATCTTAAATTATGAAAATACATCAATACATTAACAATCCAGCATTCTTTATTAATTCTCCATCGACACCACACCACCACACACACACCACCACACACCACCACCACACACACACCACACACACACACACACACACACACACACACACACACACACACGACCACGCACCACGCACGCACGCACGACACGCACGCACGCACGCAACGCACGCACGCACCACGCACAGCACGCACGCACCACGCACGCACGCACGCACGCACGCACGCACGCACGCACGCACGCACGCACGCACGCACGCACGCACGCACACGCAACGCACGCACGCACGCACGCACGCACGCCACGCACGCACGCACGCACGCACGCACGCACGCACGCACGCACGCACGCACGCACGCACGCACGCAGCGCACACGCGCACACACACACACACACACACACACACACACACACACACACACACACACACACACACCACACCACACACACACACACACACCACACACACACACACACACACACACACACCACACACAACACACACCACACACACACGTACACACACACGTACACACACACACACACACACAGAGGCGGTCATTCTGGCAATCGGATGCCTGAGCGGAAGCAGCTTTGGGGCGCCGGTCAGGAGGCTCGTGCGCGGGATAATCAGAAGAGAAAGATTGGCATTGAATTTGTCTTACTTCCAACCCTCTTCCCTCGAGTCGCATCTGTTGGCCACTTCGTTTGACCTTCGGGTTAGGAGGATTACATAGGATTTACATAGGAATAGCAGACACCAGGAAACCTATTGGTCCATAACGAGGGTATTTGCTGCACTATATACTACTAACTATCAAATACTTGTAAGAAAACAGTTGGAAAATGATACCATGTCCCTAAAGAGGATAGGAACATGGAAGTTTCATAATACAGAATGATAGGATATGAAAAATACTAACTACAACTACCACTACCACTACAACTAATCGATACGGGGGACTAGATATGAATTTGCACTATCAATACCCATTTACTTTACAGTGCGCGTCAAGTCTGTTTTTAAATGTAGTTATTGTGCTGGTTCCGACAACATTTGCTGGTAACTTGTTCCATCGATCAACGACTCTAACATTGAAATACTTTTTACGGAGATCGGTGATGCAACGTTGACCGTTTAGTTTTGAACCATTATTTCTTGTTTTCACTTGAGTTGAAAGCTCGAATAGGCTCTCTTGATTAATGACATCAAATCCTTTTAGGATCTTAAAGGTTTCTATCAAGTCCCCACGGATTCTTCGATCCTTTAAGGAAAACATATTAAGTTTCCGCAGTCTCTCTTCATAAGATGAATTTCGCATAGATGGAATTTGTTTGGTTGCTCTTCTTTGCACTGATTCCAATTTGGCTTGATCTTTTACGAAACAGGGCGACCAGAATTGAACGGCATATTCCAAGTGCGGCCTAACCAAGGACGTGTATAATTGTGTCATTACTTTCGGAGTTTTATGTTCAAAGTTACGTTTAATAAAGCCCTACATCATATTTGCCTTTTTACTGGCAGTTAGGCAATGCGGACTGGTTTTCAGATCATTACTGATGATGACACCTAAATCCTTTTCCAGCTGTACTTCAGTTAACGATTTATTTTGCATTTGATAGTTATATTTGAGGTTATCGTTGCCTAAGCATTACTTTACATTTATGGGAAATTGAATTTTTAATAGCCATTTATCACTCCAATCTGATAGTTGTCGAGGTCACTTTGAAATGAGTTCGCAGTTTTCTCTAGTATATGCTTTACCGCCTAATTTGGTTTTCCTCTGCAAATTTCGATATTTAGATACAAGTCCGCAGTCAGCGTTGATATATATCAGAAAAAGAGTGGGACCCAAGACCGAGCCCTGAGGCACCCACTAGTACATCTAACCAATCAGATGTCCCCAAATTATTACAAACCGTTGTTTACGATTTGAAAGCCAATCGCCAATCCATGAACATATTGCTCTCCAAGCCATGTGCCCTTAGCTTGGTCAAAAGTGCTTATGGGGAACGTATCGAAGGCTTTCGAAAATCAAGGTATATTACATCCGAGGGAATTTTTTAGCGTCCCAGTTTGAATAATGACATTAAAAAATCCAGTAGGTTTTTTAAGCGGGGATCTCTTATTTCGAAATCCATGCTGCGAGTTTAAATATTGAGTTTTTTTCATCAAAAAAGGGACACTATTTTATCCCCAATATTTTCTCAAATAGTTTAACAATCACAGACGTTTAGACTAATTGGGCGATAATTACTGCGAGGCTCTTACACCCTTTCTTGAATATGGTGTAACATTAGCTAATTTTCCCACATACAAGGAAATTTTTGTCCATTAGCGATTTATTGAGGATAATCTTTAGTGGAAGCGAAAGTTGACTGTGACTTTCGCGAAGTAGTCGCGGCAAAATTTCGTCCACCCCCACGGATTTTGCTGGGTCAATTTTCCCTGCAAATACTTTTATATTTCGTCTATGTTATCTCTCCTATTTCAATCTATCACTTTCGAGTCCCGCATACATGTTTACTGGTTCTGGTAATGGAGCTTCGTCTTCTTAATAAATACCGCATTAAAGAAGCATTGAGTACGACTGCCATGCTCTATTATCATTTACCAAGAGTATTTTTATCTTTCAGTGGCCCAAATATTTGACGTTTTTCTTACTTCGAACGTATTGAAAGAACCTTTTTGGGTGGGTTGGATTCCTTTGCAATTTTTCTTCATACTCCACGCTTTTTAGTCTTTAATAATCCCTTGCAACGTCGTTTTACGTCATTGTATTTTCAGAATCGCCGTTCGCATTTGATCGCTTGTAAAAATTTATACGCTCGGCCTTTCTGCCAATGATTGTTGAATCTCATTAGTCATCCA
>JACEEZ010019029.1:27096-34596 GCA_016584305.1 Chionoecetes opilio | reverse complement strand
GAAGGATCGGTTTCAGGGTAGCGTGTCACATGCCCATATAGCCGAAGTTTGCGCTGACGGACTATGCAGGTAATAGGCCTCGATTCAGTCTCAAGTTGCAATCGCTGATTTGACACATAATCATCCCAGCGATACCCCATGATTCTGCGAAGACACTTATTACCAAAGGCATTGATTCGTCTCTTCAAGTCACTATTTAGTGTCCATGTCTCACAACCATAGAGTAAGACAGAGATCACAAGCGACTTGAAGATCCGGATCTTTGTCCTCCTGCACAGGTACCGACAACGCCAAATACTCCCGCTGAGCGAGTCCATAACACCGTGGGCTATGCCAATCCGCCGTAAGACTTCTTGACGTGACCCGCCGTCATTATGGACTGCGCTACCAAGGCATGTAAAACTTTCCAAGATATCAATGTCCTCGCCGCACTTATGAACAGATTGTACTGTTTCATCTAGTAAGCCTCCAAACACCTGGACCTTGGTCTTAAGCCTGGAGACCTCAAGTCCCAGAGGCTTTGCCTCCTCGTGCAGCGCCTCGAGAGCCATCACCAGGACCTCCAGCAATTCAGCAAAGATTACTGTATCATCGGCAAAAACAAGATCAGTGATCTTGGTGTTGCCGACGGAAGCTCCACAATCACTTTGATCTACAACCTTGTCCAATACCCAGTACATACAGGTGTTGATTAGTGATGGGGAAGGGACGCACCCTTGCCTCACTCCTGTATTAACAGGAAAGAAGCTGGATACACCTGCCCCACACTTCACAGCACTCTCAGTCCCAGAATACAGACCAGTTATCAAACCAATAGTCCTTGCAGGATTCCCGCGAAGTCGTAGAAGATCCCAGAGTGACTCACGATGCACTGAATCAAACGACTTCTTGAGATCAGCATAGGCTGCAAGTATCCCCTGTCGAAATTTATATCGGCGTTCCACGAGAACACGAAGCGCTAAGATACCTTTCATCCCCATCCATGAATTTATCCAGCCTCTTTTAATAGCTTTGACTTCCATTCTTTCTGAAGTTTTTGAATCTATACTTAATATAAAGATTCTTAAACATCTATCCGCTCACAATCTTCTATCTGATCGTCAGTACGGTTTCCGTAAAGGGGGATCTACTGGCGATCTTCTAGCTTTCCTAACTGCATCTTGGTCATCCTCCTTTAGGGGTTTCGGTGAAACTTTTGCTGTTGCCCTTGACATATCAAAAGCTTTTGATAGAGTCTGGCACAAATCTTTAATTTCCAAACTACCCTCATTCGATTTTCACCCTTCTCCCTGTACTTTCATCTTAAGTTTTCTTTCAAACCGTTATATTGCAGCTACTGTGGACGGACATTGTTCTTCTCCTAAATCTATCAATAGTGGTGTTCCCTAGGGTTCTGTCCTATCACCCACTCTCTTTCTGTTATTCATTAATGATCTTCTATGTCTAACTCAAAGCCCTATCCACTCCTACGCTGATGATTCTATAATTTTTCAACGTCGTTTTTTAGACGTCCAACTCAACAGGAACTAAGTGATTCACGTTGAGATGCCACCGAGCGTCTAACTTCTGATCTTTCTATAATTTCTGATAGGGGCAAAGCAAACTTTGTTTTTTTCAATGCCTCAAAAACCCAATTTCTTCTCCGATCTACTCGACAAAACGTACCAAATAACTATCTCCTCTTCTTCAATGACACTCAACTATCTCCTTCTTCTACAATGAACATTCTAGGACTATCCTTTACTAAAAATCTGAACTGGAAATCTCACATCTCATCTCATGCTAAAACAGCTTCTAAGAAGTTAGGTGTCCTGTGGCGTCTGCGATCTTTTTTTTCTCCCTTCCAGTTGCTTGCTCTGTACAGAGTAAGAGTCTTATCCGCCCATGTATGGAGTATGTCTCACATGTTTGGGGAGGATTCACTCATACAGCTCTCATAAACAGGGTTGAGTCAAAAGCTTTTCGTCTCATCAACTCTTCTCCTCTGACTGACTGTCTTCAATCTTAAAATCACCGCCGGAATGTTGCTTCTCTTGCTATATTCTACCGTTATTTTCATGCTTACTGCTCCTCCGAACTTGCTAACTGCATGCCTCCCCCCCTTCCGCGGCCTCGCTGCACAAGACTTTCTACTCATTCTCATCCCTATTATGTCCATCTTCCTAATGCAAGAGTTAATCTTTACTCTTTCATCCCTTTCACTGGTAAACTTTGGAACTCTCTTCCTGTTTCTATTTTTCCACTTTCCTAAGACTTAAATGTTTTCAAGAGAAGAGTAACAAGACACCTCCCGAACTAAATTGACACACTCCTCTTTTTTATTATTCTCTTACTGTCTTCTTTATAGGGACTGGCAACTAAGCGGGCTTTGTGTGACCTATTTTTGTTGTGCCCTTTGTCAGTCTTTTGTAATGTAGAAAAAAAAAAAAGCTCCTTATTGATTCCGCATTGACCACCTGACGACTGAGTCCATTCCAATCATTTACCACCCTATTTATAATCCAGTTTTTCCCTATTTCCTTTAGAAATCTACGCTTTTCCAGTTTGAATTCGTTACTTCTTGTTCTACCCTGATTACTAGTCGTAAGAACTTCTACATCTCCTTTATTTGATCGATTTAACCACTTAAAAACTTCTATCAGATCGCCCCTTACTCTACGCCTCTCGAGTGAGTGTAAATTTAATAGTTTCAATCTCTTATCATAACTAAAGTTACGCATCCCCTGTATAATTTTGGTCATCCTTTTCTGCACTGATTCTAACATGGCTATATCCATTCTGTAATACGGAGACCAAAACTGAACCCCATAGTCTGGGTGAGGTCTGACTAGAGCCAAATAAAGCTTTAGAATAACCTCAGCACTTTTACTTTTAACACTCCTGGTTATGAATCCTAACACCCTGTTAGCTCGATTTCTAGCCTCAATACATTGTTTTCTAAGACGGAGGACTGAGCTTACCCGCACTCCCAGATCTTTCTCACCTTCTGATCTTTTCAGCGATACATTGCGTATAGTGTACCTATTACCAGAATTTTTTCTACCAACATTAATTACGCTACACTTATCAATATTAAATTCCATCTGCCACCTGATGACTACCCACTCATTTACTTTATCTAAGTCTCCTTGCAATATGTTTACATCAGACTGAGAACTAATAATCCTACCTATCTTAACATCAGCAAACTTGCTGATATCACTGCCAATCACACTATCTAAGTCATTAATGTAAATAAAAAATAGTAATGGACCCAAAACAGACCCTTGTGGGTCCCCACCTGCTACCTGCTCCCATTGATATTTAGAGCCTTTAATTGTAACCCTTTGTTGCCTATCACTTAGCCGAGATAAGATCCTTCCCATCTATTCCATGTGTCTTAAACTTAATTATGTAAGTCTCTCGTGTGTTACCTTAACGAATGCCTTGCTAAAGTCCAGATATACTATATCATAATCCTCATCATCTGCTGTCTCATAAACATTCCTTTACGTTGCATTCTATACCGCCTGTAGGCTATTTATTTTTTGAGGGCTCAAGTGTCAGGTGGTTGGCCCCTGCACATTCTGAAAGGTCGTGATGATTGGCCCTCGCCCGTTGGTGGCGCAGGCTGGATTTTTATAGTGACACCTGTGATCTATAGGTGAGCAAGGGAGTAGCCAGAGGGGGGGCCAATGGGGCCATGGCCCCCCCCAATTCAACACATCTACTTTAGGAGTGCATGGTATAATTTCATCAATTTTACCATAATGAATATCATGCTAAAAACCAATAAATGACCCCCCATAAGGCTCAATATGCCTCCAATTAAGTCATATCTTCAAAAATATTCTCTGGGGGGCTTACAGCGCCTCCCAGACCCCCAGCTGATTAAGGCACCCACCCCTCAACCATCATTGGGAGGTGGCCCCCCCCAATTATTTTTCCTGGCTACGCCTTTGTAGGTGAGGATCCCGTTTTCTGTGATGCTTGGATCCTCAGTCAGGCTCATCTGCCACCTGGTGCTCCCTCCGCCGCACTTGTAGTCGCAGTCGGAAGAACAGGTATGCCACATGCAGGTTTCTTCGGCCACTCGACGATGAATTTGACAGTTGCTCCTTGCTGGGACTTGAACTTCGGACCTTCAGCTCACCTCCCAGGCTTTTGTCGATCGCATGAAAGAAGGCAGAAAGAGTTGCCCCCGGCAGGATTCGAACTCGTGAGATATCGAGCTCACCACTCCAAGACGCTAACCACTCGGCCACCGCCTCCCCCCATTTGTTAAGATTATAAAAGATTTTGGCTTTTCGTGCCTTTGTGTGTGTGTTTCACCCTCTCTCTCTCTTCAACATCCACACACAACACACACACACACACACACACACACACACACACACACACACACACACACACACACACACACACACACACACACACACACACACACACACACACACACACACACACACACACACACACACACACACACACACACACACACACACAAGTACTCACCCTGTGCTTGTCGATGTGAATGTGTCTCAAGTGGGGATCATAAACCAACTTGTCTGGCTCAATGTTAATAGGCGATTGGCGTCGACCCCTCTCAACATATTCCGTTGGGGTTTGGGATCAGCCCCAAAATTCAGGCCCTGTGGAGAGAAGGAGGGCGGGGGTGAGGAAAAAACCATTGGACGGAAAACCATCACACGCTGATATATGTGCGTGGTTTTGTGACAGGTGAAAGATAGAGCGTGAAAGCCGGTTTATAAAAAGGGGGAGGTGAAATCATTTTGGATGAAGGGTTTAGATGGGTTTAAAGGGAAAAGAAAAAGGGAAAGAAGGGGAATATACATAGGAAACATGGGAAAAGGGCAGATACCAGGAGACCTTTGGTCTTATACCAAAGGGGTATTGCGGGAACTACATAAAAACAATACAACTACATGTAAGAGGAAAGTTAGAAAAGGATACCATATTCCTAAAGAAGATGGGAAACCCATTTTGGGAATTTTCGTAGGGGGGAATGTTTAGGATATCAAGTTCCCAAAATTTTACAATACCACTAACACTAATCAATCCGGGGGCGATGAAATAAAATTTTTGCAAAAAACAATTTTTAAAACCCCCTTTTACTTTACAGTACGCGTCTAGTTTTTTTTTAAATGAATTTATTGTCCCTACTTTGGGCAACCCTTTGCTGGTAATTTTTTCCATCGATTAACAAATTTTAACATCGAAAAAATTTTTTTCTCTTTGAGATTTTTGAGAAACGTTGACCATTTAATTTTAAAACCCTTGTTTTTTTGTTGTCACGAAAGGATACACGTTTGGGTAAATTAGGGAAAAAGGTGATAGGTAGAGAAAAATATAATAAATATATATATATATATATATATATATATATTTATAATATATATATAATAATATAAATATATTATACATAGAGAGAGAGAGAGAGAGAGAGAGAGAGGGAGAAGAGAGGGGAGAGAGAGAGGGGAGGGGAGAGAGAGAGAAGAGAGGGGGAGAGAGAGAGAGAGAGAGAGAGAGGGGGAGAAAAGAGAGGGGAAGAGAGAGAGAGAGGAGAAGAAAAGAGAGAAGAGAGAGGAGAGAGAGAGGGGAGAGAGAGAGGAGAGAGTTGGGGGGGAGAAAAGAGAGAGGAAAAGAGAGAGAAGACGGAAGAGAGAGAGAGGGGAGAGAGAGAGAGGAAGAAGGGGGGGATGGAAAAGAAAAGGGGGGAGGGAAAAGGGGAGGGGAGAGGGGAGAGAGAGAGAAGAGGGGAGAGAGAGAGAGAGAGAGAGAGGGGGAGAGATAATAAAAAAAAAAGGGAGGGGTGACGTGGGCAGCAGAAAAAAGGAGTGGACAGGGGGAAATATGGAGACGGAAAAAAGACACACCAAAAAAGAAAAGAGCGGGAAAGGGAAAAAAAAAAGAATGAAGAGAGGAAAAGAGTGAAAGTGTAACGATGGGAAAAAAACTGTTTCTCTCTCTCTTTTCTCCCTCTCTCTCCTCTCTCCTCTCCTTTTCTCTTCTCTTTTCTCTCTCTCTCTCTCTTTTCTCTCTCTCTCTCTCTCTCTCTCTCTCTCTCTCTCTCACCGTATAAGACAAAAATACATAAAAAAAAGCATTAGAAAATTCCCCAAGCACCTTGCCATCCCCCCCCCCCCCCCCAAAACACAAGCTTACCATTATAACATTTCCCCTATCAAATATGCGTCAAGTATGGAAATTCCCCTTTGAAATCGCCTTTTTTATTTTTTAATGTTTTTTCCCAAGCGGGCCCCCCATCCCCCCCACCCCCTTTCTTCCCCCACCCCCTACCACCCCCCCAAAACCTTTCCCCCACTACCCTCCTTACCTCCTCCCACCCCCACTCCCCCAACCCCTCCCCCACACCTCTTTCCCCCCCCCTGTCCCCCCCCCCACACAAAACACATTTTCTATCACACTTTAAAATTTCACTTTTTGGGACTGAGAGTGCTTGAATGTGGGGAGGTGTACTTTTTTTTCCTGTGAATACAGGAGTGAGGAAAGGGGTGCGCCTTTTCCCCCATCCTTTTTAAAAACGTTGTGGGGGATGGGTATTGGAAAGGTTTTAGATCAAAGTGATTGTGGAGATCCGTGGGCAACCCCAAGACTGATCTTGTTTTTCGATGAGCAGTAACTTTGTGAGTCGCTGGGGGGTCTTGGGGGGATGGCTCTCGGGGCGCTGCACGAGGAGGCAAAGTTTTGGGGTTTTGGGGTTCCGGGCTAAAGCCCAAGCCCAGGTGTTTGGAGACTTACTAGAGAAAGCAGTACAGTCTGTTCATGCGTGTGGCGAACTTGAGATTGGGAAATTTTTTTAATACCTTGGTACGCACCCCATAATGACGGCGGGTCACGTCAAAAAACCCTTACGGGGGATTGGCAAGCCATGGTGTTAGGGACTCGCCAGGGGGAGTATTTGGCGTGTCGGTACCTGTGGGGGGACAAAGATCCGATCTTTAGGCTTGTGATTCGTTTACTCTATGGTTTTTGAGACATGGACACTAAATAGTGACTTGAAGAGACGAATCAATGCCTTGTAATAAGTGTCTTCGCAGAATCATGGGTATCGCTGGATGATTACGTGTCAAATCAGCGATTGCACCGTGAGACTGAATCGAGGCCTATTACCTGCATAGTCCGTCAGCGCCAACTTCGGCTATATGGGCATGTGGCACGCTACCCTGAAACCGATTCTTCCCATCGCGTTGTATCTGTAAAAGACAATCCGGCGTGGAGGAGGCCAAGGGGGCGCCCACAAGGCTCGTGGCTGGGGCAAGTTGATGTTTCTTGTTGAGAGATGCTTGGTATGGGAAAGGAGCCTGCATGGGAACTCGCGCGAGGTGACCCCCGGGAGTGGCGTCGTAGGGTGGGCGGGGCGACGCGCCCCCCGGCGTATGCCCCCAATTATTGATGATTGATTGTTAATTTTCACCAACCTTCACCCTTTCTCCGCGATTTTCCTGGCTATCGTTCACGTCCCCGCCACAACACGTG
>JACEEZ010019029.1:14596-19596 GCA_016584305.1 Chionoecetes opilio | reverse complement strand
TAGGGCAGATCATCCCCCTTCAGAGATCCATCTCATCCTGGGGTGGGTTTGCGCGGGAATGCCCTTTACAGTCATGCCGGAGAGTTGCTAAAACTCGGCTGGAGCTCAGCTGTGTCCGGCGCTCTCCACCTTCTAAAATACAGGGGGTTGAGGTCTGTACAAGGCTCGGATGTGCAGGTTTATGTTCATGTACAAAGGGATAAAAACTCCAACGACCCACCTGGCAGCCATCAAAACTCCCAGCCCCCCGAGCCCTTCAACGTCCACCGTGTCGCCCCACCCCAGACAGGAGCAAGTGAAAATGTTGCCCTTCTCCAGGACAGACACCACCTACGTCCTTCCTTTCCTACCCCGCTACGGCCGTCTTGGAACCAGTTTGTTCACCAAACCGACTCCACCAACCCTCGCTACAAGACTTTAACGGGGTTGAACGTTTGGGTTTATAGCCAATTATATTTAAATATAAAAAAGTTGTTTATGATATAATGAACTATAGATAGCTCTAGTATAAACCTAGAGCTTTATCTCTAATACACCCAATGTACTAGTTTAAATAAAAAAGAGAGAGAAAAGAGAGAGAGAGGGGAGGAGGAGAGAAGGAAAGGAGGGGAAGGAGAGAGAGAGAGAGGGGGAGGAGAGAGAGAGGAGAGAGAGGAAAGGGGGAGAGAGAGGGAGAGAGAGAGGGGAGAGAGAGGGGAGAGAGAGAGGGGAAAAAGTGGGGAGGGGGGGGGGAGGGGGGGAAAAAAAGGCAAAGAGAGAAAAAAAAAAGGAAAGGAGGCAAGTGTTCCCTCATTTTTTTTTTGTCAAGAAGCACGCAAACCTCTCTTTACCTTCCCTTCCTCTTCCTCTTCCTCTTCCTCCCCTGCCCTCCCCCCCTTTCCCCCTCTCCTCCCCCTCCTCCTCCTCTTCCCCCCCTATTAATTCCTCCTCCTCTTCCCCTTTTTTCTCCTCCTCCTCTCTCCTCCTCCTCCATCGGCTAGGACCCCACAAGCCTTTCCATTCCTCTTCCTTCACATCTTTTTTACTCCCGTTCTTCTTTCCACCCGTTTATTTCCTCTTTCTTCCATGTCTTTCCTCCTCCTCCTCAACGTCCTTCACCTCCTCCTCCTCCTTTTCTTCTTCTTCCTTTTTGGTTCTCTCATTTTTTTTCTTTCCTAATCTTAACTATTTCTAATTATATTTCCTTGTCTGCATGCTCGCAAAAAAAAAAAAAGTTAATCTATATTGTTGAAGAAAAAGAAATAATGGAAAAATAAAACTTTAATGCTCTTACTGGAGAAATATAATTCACTCTAATGGTTAACGTAAGCTTGATTGGAAATCCGCTAAGTAACTTCATCTATCTTTTCATTTGTCATTAGTTATTAAAAAGTTAGTGCGGGGTAGAATAGAAGAAAAAAAAAATAAAAAATCTGAGTTTTGTCAATTTGCACCATGTATCGTTTTTTGATTCGCTTCATCGACCAGAGAAGAGTATTTATGTATTGTTCAATACTTTACTTGTAACAACATCATTAATATCACACTTATACATCGTCCCCAACCCACACACACCCATCCACACCACACCCCCCCACCCCACCACACCCCACCACACCCACGCACACGCCACGACACACCCACCCACACTCACACCCCAAACCCACACCTGCACCCGCCCCGCACACGCACACCACCAGCACACGCCCCACGCACCCACCCACCCTACACCACACCACACACACCACCCCACACACAACACACACACACCCCACCGCACACACACCACACCCCCACCCCCCCCCCCCCCCCCACACACACACACACGACCCACACATACACCCGCACACATATACCACACACACACACACACACACATACACAAACACACACCACAACACCCACCCACCCACACACACACACACACACACCATCATACACATACGACACCACCCACCCACACACACACACACACACACCCACCCCACCACACATCACATCACCCCACACCCACCCACCACACACACCAAAACTCTAAGCAGTTTTTCCCCTCCTTCCCTTTGAGCACTTCCAGACAAGCCATCTCAACACTCAATCCTTCATCCTCCTTATAGATCCATTAATAAATCCATGACATGTATAAAAAGATGCAACATGATCCACACCATTAAGCTTTCCTATACTCTATACTATACATTACTCTATTATTCCTATACTATATTCTTGCCACTAGCTTTCTATCTTCCTACTCCACACCTCTTATATACAAGAATACTATAGGAGATTGTCTATATATCCTATTATTATTACCACTACCACCACACCACTGCTTACTACTACTACTACTACACTACCACTACTGCTACTACTACTACACTACACCACTCCTACTACTACTACTACACACCACCACTCACTACTACTACTACCACTACCACCACACCACTGCTACTACTACTACTATACTACTACTACCACTACGCTACTACCTACTACAAACACTACTCATACTACTACTACTACTAACTACTACTACTGCTACACTACACCACTACCACACACCTGCTACTACTACTACTACTACTACTACCACTACTGCTACTACTACTGCCACTACCACCACACCACCTACTACTACTACTACTACTCACTACTACTCTACTACTGATACCTACACTCGTACACCTACCACTACTACTACTACCCACCACCCCACTACCACCTACTACTACCACTACTCCCACTACCAGTACCACTACTACTACCACCACCACCACCCACCACCACCTACTACTACTACTATACTATACTACTACTACTACTACCTACTACTCTACTAATAAACCACTACTACTACACAACTACCACCCCCACCACCACTACCTACTACTACACTATACTACTATACTACTACAAATCTACCAACTACTACTACCACTACTACTACTACCCCCACCACCACCACCACCACCACCACTACTACTACTACCACTACTACTACCACCACTACTACCACCACCACTACTACTACTACTACTACTACTACTACTACTACTACTACCACAAAGGGCAAGAACGGCGGTATAGCCGGGTTATATTCTCTCAAGGTCACTCAGATATTTCCCTTCATTTTCCTGAGACAGGTAAACAGGTACAATAAAATGGCACCTGGGATGTTCAGGTGTGTGGTTTGTGTTCTGTATTACAATTATATTATAAGATACAATTATACTATACTACTACTATTACTGTATTATAAGGTGAAATGTTATGTCTTGTTTTGTTCATGTTCTTAGCCGTGGTATTGTGTTATTTGAACGTGTAAAGAGTATCGTTATATTGCAAGTGTCTGTCCCTTCCTCCTCTTTCTCCTCCTCCACTTCTTTCCTTCTTTCCTGTCTCTCTCTCTCTCTCTCTCTCTCTCTCTCTCTCTCTCTCTCTCTCTCTCTCTCTCTCTCTCTCTCTCTCTCTATCTCTCTCTCTCTCTCTCCAACGTTTTTGTTAGGACAGAAAAGAAAAAAAGAAAATAAAATAGATAAACAGACAATATAAAGAAAAAAACTCGCGTATAATTCATCTCCCGTAACGTTATCTTGGAAATACTTATCCCTGTCTTTCTCTCTCCTCTTCCTTTTCTCCCCCCTCCTCCTCTCTTATTTCTCCCCTTCCCCATCTTTTACTCCTCCTCCTTTTCCCTCTCCTCCTCTTCCTCTTTATGCATATCTCCTCCTCCTCCTCTTCCCTCTCCTCTATTTCCTCTTTATGCTTATACCCTCCTCCTCCTCTTCCCTCCTTCTTCTTTATGCTTAACTCCTCCTCCTCCTTTTCCTCCTCCTTCTCTTCCTCTTTCTTCCTTTTCTCCCCTCTTCCACGGTTCCTTCAAACGCGTCCCCGCCATACGTGGAGGGCAAGGACGCGGTGTTGTGGCAACTGACAACAACCTCCGTGTTGACGCTGCTGGACAACGCTGTGCCCTCATAAACAGCTCAACCCTGGCCGTTCACCGCAGCACACACACACACACACACACACACACACACACGCACACACACACACACACACACACACCACACACACACACACACACACACAACTGCAGCAATCATATGTTCCGTTATACCCTCTCTGCCCTCTCTGTAGCTTCTGAGGGTACTAACGACATGGGAGATTGGAGACTGGCTATTCACTACTGACGCAGGACAAACCCCGTCTTGTTGTCACCACAACGCACACCACAGTGACCACAAGGTATGGAAATCAATACCCCAAGACGCGGTGTGACTGGGGAGACGCGGGTCCCTTCTCTGTGACGCTTTTGTGTTGACATGTTGGAAGGGTCTTAGAATTCTTCTCCTTCGCACCATTGTCATTGTGTTATCATTATTATCATTAGTTTTACCACTATTATCATTACTTTTACCATTGTTATCATTACTTTTACCACTATTATCATTACTTTTACCACTATTATCATTACTTTTACCACTATTATCATTACTTTTACCACTATTATCATTACTTTTACCATTATTATCATTACTTTTACCACTACTATCATTACTTTTACCACTAAATTATCATTTTAAATTTTACCACTATTATCATTACTTTTTACACTACTATATATTTTCACTTTATCATTACACCACTACTTATTTACGTTTTTTACCACTACTATCATTACTTGTAAGTAGACTTATAAAAATTGCATTACTTTTACCACTACTATCATATTTACCACTACTATATTTTACCATAATCATTACTTTTACCACATATCATTACTTTAAACCCCTACTATCATTACTTTACCATTTTTACCAAATACTATAATTCTTAATTTCCATATTATATTACTTTAACATACTATCATACTTTTACCATATATCATTACTTTTACCTATATCATTACTTTTTTCCTATATCAATTTTTAATTTTTTACCATATTTTATTTCTTTTAAAACATTCATAAATTTTACCAATTTTTCATTACTTTTACCCTTTTTATCAATATTTTTCC
>JACEEZ010019029.1:7500-14105 GCA_016584305.1 Chionoecetes opilio | reverse complement strand
TCCCCCCGGGGGAAAGGGGGTCCCCCCCAAAAGAAGAAATCCCCCAAAAAACCCAAAACCCCCCGCGGAACCCCCAACCCAGAGGGCCACGAGCCCAAAAACCCCTTCTTGAGATCAACATGGGCTGCAAGCATCCCCTATCAAATCACTCGGCGTTCCACCGGACACGAAGCGCTGGGGTACGGCCGTTGTTGACCTCCCAGGCCGTGAACCCAGACTGTGAGGTCTTGATTTTTTTTAAACAGAGATGGGGATCCGTGCAAGCAATACATGGGCAAGCCCCTTTGCTGGCACGCTGAGCAGGTAATACCGGGGTAATTTTTGCAGCCTGACGCCCCTTTTTCCCCTTTTTCCAGATAGGGACGCCCAGCCCCCCTTTTCAGTCGGAGGAGTGGTACCTTTGATTGCCACACGGCAGTCAGGACGCATGCAACCCGCGGATCATCCCCTCCCCCCGCTTTGAGGAGCTCCGCAGGATATTAAAACACCGCTCCCTTTTCCACCGTAATTATACAGCCTCTCAATTTCTAAGTGGGGGGTGTGGGTTTCGTCAAGGGGAGGATCGGATCCACGCCTGCAACCAGTGGAATAAAGCACGGGTAATTTCAATCACGCATTTTTAAACACAAACCCCATAAAGATAACCAGAAATACTTTTCTTTTTAGTGCTTTTTTTTACTTCAATCTTATCAAAAATAAGGAGGAATATGAAAAAGGGGCAAAAACGTTTCAAGTGTTTTAATAACTCACACCATAATTTTACCCAGGTGCCTTTGGGACATGCTGCCTTTTACCCCAGCACTTTACTTTCCCTTACAGTATCAGAGTCAATGCACTAATGATATAATTTGAAAGAGAGAATTCATTTTTCCCGGGGACGTTTCAGTAAAATCGATTAAGTTAGCTTCCCTAAAGTTGTTTACTTAAAATTCTCCCCTTTAAATTTACCCTTATGAGGAGGTATAGACTTATCTTCTCTTTTTTCTCTGCTTCATTCCAATTATTTTCTGATCATTATTTCATGGAACGGGATTAAAGAACAAACAAATTTTTAATATTCCTTTGGGATTGTGCTCTCTCTTTCTCTCTCTCTTCTCTCTCCCTTTCTTCTCTCCTTCCCCTCTTTTTTCCTCTCCCCTTTCTCTTTTTCTCTCTCTCTTCCCTCCTTCTCTCTTCTCTTCTTCCCTTTTTCTCTTTCCTCTCTCTCTCCTCTCTCTCTCTCCTCTCTCTCTCTTCTCTCTCCTCTTCTCCTCTCCTCTCTCCTCCTTTTCTCTCTCTCTCTCTCTCTTCTCTCTCTCTCTCTCTCTCTCTGTACTTGTTATTTTCCCCTCTATCTTCCCCCTCCTTTTAACCCCCTTTAAACCCTGTTACTTAAAATTCTTTTTTTTCTTTTTCTTTTTTCCTCCCCCCCCCTCCCCTCCTATCCTCCCTCCTCCCCTCCCTCCTCCTCCTCCCCCTTCCCCCTCCCCCCTCCTCCTCCTCCCTTCCATAACCTCCTGAACTTAATGTTTCCTTTTTTTTTATTTTTTTTCCCCCCTCCTCCCTCTCCTCCCTGCGTGGGGGCCAGCGTGTGTTAAGACTTAGAGCAAATGAAAATTTAAGGGTGAGGTGTTCGCCTTTCCCCCTGAACCCGGGCCCGTTAGCGATGGTGAGCCACCCGGGGAAAGGGGGAAGGGTGGCAGAGAGAGAGAGGAGAGAGGGGAGAGGAGAAGAGGAGAGAGATGAGAGGAGAGAGAGAGAAGAGAGAGAGGGAAAGGAGGAGAGAGAGAGAAGAGAGAGAGAGAGAGGAGAGAGAGAGAGAAGGAGAGAGAGAGGAGAGAGAGAGAGGAGAGGAGAGAAGAGAGAGGAGAGAGAGGAAAGAGAGAGAGGAGAAGAGAGAGGGGAGAGAGAGAGAGAGAGAGAGGGGAGAGAGAGAGAGAGAGAGAGGAGAAGAGAGAGAGAGGAGAGAGAGAGAGGGGAGAGAGAGAGAGAGAGGAGAGAGAGAGAGAGAGAGGAGGGAGGAGAGAGAAGGAAGAGAGAGAGAGAGGAGAGAAGAGAGAGAGAGAGAGAGAGAGAGAGGAGAGAGAAGAAGAGAGAGAGGAGAGGAGAGAGAGAGAGAAAGGGGGAAAGGAGAAGAAGAGAGAAAAGGGAGAGAGGAGAGAGAGAGGTGTCTTTGTAGCTACTAAATAAACAATTTCTGCCTAAAAAAGTAGTTTTAGACCGAAAATTTTCCATTTCGGGTTTTTTTTTTGATGTTTGGAAAATTTGAGTTTCGCGTCCACAGATATTTTCTTTACAAGTCACTACAGGGGGGGCTGTTGTAAAAACAATATAGCTCGCGTAAAAATTTTTTTTATAGTTTTTTCCAACTTTTTTTTTTGGAAAAGTATGGACCATTAGGAGGGAAAAAAAAGTTGTTTACATTTTTTCATCGGCCATGTTCACTATTTGGCAGCCATTTTTAAAGGGCTATCGCGTAGCTAAAATATGCAAGAGTGTGATCAAGAACAGGGTTTGTGATGCAGCCCAGTACATATTGGTTCGTTTTTCCAGCATATAAAGCCATACTATATAAAGGTAGGTAGATACTTGATATTAATTTAAAATTTTAATGTTTCAATTAATATATCACCAAATTCCAGCAAAGTGCTCACCAAAAATTAAGTGGAAGGAATTATAGTAGGCCTACGCATCATGCATGTGTGTGCAAGACACCAAAATAGGAGGGTGTTTGGAGTTGTTTGATCTAGAAAAGGTAGATCAAGGTCACCAATCCGCACACAGCATGTTAGGAGTTATGATGTGGCGACGTTCGGAGGACGTAAGAAAAACCCACACTTTTGCCTGTGGCATAAACAGTAAGAAAAACGTTTTTCCACTTAATTTTTAATCATTACGTTTGAAAAAATTTTAATAATTAAAACATGTCATCATCGATGGAGTCACCTCCTCGTCATCGTGTCACATATGGCCGAAGAGTCAATATTGTCAATCTGTCAGAATCTGCCTCACATTTGCATAATTGGGTACACACTATATTGTTCTTCTTGCGGGTACATCGAGCTCCACTTTTGAAAGTGTTGCACCCACTTTTAATGAGCTGAATGAGGACATCTGGAACAGGTGGATTTGTGGGCAGAATTGGTGCAAATCCTCCATTCGATGCTGTCCATCCAAGAGTGAGTGGGTCGAGAAGGATTGGGGTGTCGCAAAGTGATTGCTTCCGATACTGCATTGCAAATGTGCTTTTAACATAGTTGAAGATGGCACCTTGTGTGGGGGGTAAGGTTCCACTCCCTGGTGAGCTTTTAGCTGACGGAACATGTACCAGCGCAGATCTTCACCCATTGTCATGGTTAATTTGTTTTGTGCCGAAACAGGCTACAAATATATTTTGTGCACGCTCGAAGGACATTATCAGTGGGTGCATCTCCGATACCGAGAGCTGCCAAGCCGTGAAAAAACATCATTTGCTGGAACTCATGTAGAACATTGAAACAAGTCATTTTTCCCCTTTCCCATGTATTCGACCAGTCGTATCAAAACCCGGTTAGGCATGCATCTCACAAGACCTGATATTTTATGTGGAATCCATTCGGTCAAACAATCCATGAAGTTCAATGCGTCGTCGGTTTTCTCCAGTACCCATGATCAAAGCGGACACAGGCCCAGGATGAGATAACATGGTCATTGCAATAATAGTACATCAGTGTCGGATGAGTAGAGTCAATTTATACCTAGCTTACGAATCTCTGCTGAATACAGGATCATCTTCGTATCGGCCTTTTCATGAGTACTAGTTTTCTGACGATGTTCTGTTTTGGGCTTCCCACGTTATCCAGACGCCTGTTTGAAAACTGTTACAATATTTGATTTCAAAACCTCGGACTAATTGGTCAGCAAGAAATAATGCTAAACTATCCTTGGTTGCAGTACTCGCTAGAAATGATGCGAAATCTCAAATTTGGGGGTGGGTTTTTATAAAACTTGAAGCCTCGCCTGACGATTTGTCTCCAGTACGGCGTTTTCGTGTTACATTCTTCATAGAGGTTTGAACACTGTAGTCATCAAAGATGACATAGGCAATGACATATCCTTTAGATTTGTAATTGGGCTGCTCGTGTGATAGATCTGATAAATCTTTTCAGGTTTTTATTCTTTTCCTTGTTGGCAGCCATCTCCTGGACTAGGGCCATCCCCTCGAAATGATACACGTGTCGTCGGCATATCAGCTACAACCTGTGGCAGTTCAGCGTCTGTCGTCTGTTGTGAGTCCACAAGCTTTCCCAAAGCAGAACGAGCTTTGCCTTATCAGTACGGGACGTAGTTTTTTTCCAAAATTTACCCCAAATTTTGCAAAAAACACAACCCAAAATTATTGTATATTTTGCAGAATAAGTTAAATATGGGATTACTTACACACATACAAACATTATTGGGTCTCAATAATGTCAAACAAAACATGTTTCGCATAAATGTCTTTTTGTTCATATTATGGCAGCCATTTGAAAATATGTTGCCATATGATGAAAATGGGATATGAAAAAATGTAAACATATTTTTTGTACTTAAAAAGGTTGTTACCCTTTTAGTATGGTATTTTTACGGGTAACGGGATCACACCATGTATACTGGTTTCTAACCTGTAAGGGTGATTGCCGGATGATGCCCTCTTGACAGGCAGGTAACTTGCTTCGTTGCCCAGAGGTACACCCTCAATAAAGGGTATGGGCTAAACGTGGTCGAGCAGTTCTTTTAAATAATTTATAAGTATTCTTTTAGTGCCAAAGGATTCGAGTAAGACAATATACTACAAACGAAAAAAAAAAAAAAAAATATATATATATATATATATGTTTTTTTCACTTTTGAAGGTTTATACATTTAAGTAATGTCACGGGGTTCTTTACAACGGCCAATGAAACTAATGTCTAATAGACAGAGCCGTGAACAGTTAATGTCGTGACAAGGTACTCACACACCTCCCGGGTGTGGAGTGCACACAGACACACAGGAAGGTGTGTCGTGAGTTGGAGCGCTCTGTAACGCGTCTCCAGTAGTTCTCTTGTGTTCTGTCTCCTCTCCGGCTTAGTTGCAGCCATAGACCACTGTATACCTGGACTGCGCACGAGACAATGTTTTGAATTGCGGGGCTGCATAGGGGCCTGCGGGGCGCCCGACAAAGAGATATAGTGGTCTATGGACTATCATATAGACTGGTTTATCAGTATATATAATATACTGTAATCTTCGTAAGTGTTTGTTCTATTATATTATCAAATAAAAAACAGTAAAACACGCTAAAGAAATGTCATTACGAGACTATGAAGAAATATGCATGAACTTAATATTCACTTAATTCTTCGCCATTTAAAACTTTGCGAGTCAACTTTTATCGTGTAGGGTATCAATAGAAGCGAAATTTTATTAGCATTCCATTGCTATATTTCGTTATTTGATAAATGAATTAGAACCATGCATAAATTAGCGTTAACTAAATAAATAAAATCATCAATCGGGTAATTTTCCAGATTGATGATGTTATTATTTATTATATATTTCGTTTTCTGATAAATGAATTAGTACCATGTATAAATTAGCGTTGACTAAATAAATAACCTCATTTAATCGGGAAAATTACCCGATTGATGATTTATTTATTAGTTAACGCTATTTATGCATGGTTTTAATTAATTTACAGAAAACGAAATATAGCAATGGGAAAATAATAAAATTGCGCTTCTATTGATACCCTTCATGATAAAAGTTGACGTCGCAAAGTTTTAAATGTGAAGAGTTGAAGTGAATATAAGTTCATGCATTGTCTTCAGTCTCGTAATGGCATTTCTTTACGTGTTTTTAACTATTTTTTATTTGATATATTAATAGAACAACATTATGAAGATTACAGTAATTATTCCTATATACTAATAACCAGTCTATATGATCCGTATAATATATATTATATATAGTATGAAAATCCCCGAGCGGCCCTCCGATTACAGGCCCTTGTGCGACAGGCCGATATTCCGTGCACAATCCAAGTATACAGTGGTCTATGTTGCAACATATGAGGAAATCTGCCCGGAAGCTGTGGTTCCGGTGAGCCGGTGAGTGGAGGTATTTACGTCGTGCTTCCCAAGACCAGGCTATCCACGTCATCATCATCTGGGATGGCGTGGCTATTTGGTTCAGCATAATGTCATCAAAAGGTGGCAGTAACTCAGCACGACAGGCGCCGGTACAAGACACACAGACACCACCTCAGACAATCCATGTATTAGTAATCGATTTAACACATACATATATATAAAACCATTCGCTCCTAATAAGTGGCTATTATCCAAAAATATTTTTTGAAATCCTATAAAGGCGAAATTTTCACGAAATTACACAACAGACCCCACTTTTAATGAATATCATCATTATTGTTGGTATTCATCGAGGTATGGGTGAATAATGGCGTTAGCAGTGATGGTATAACGATGAACACAATACTAACCTTATTTTTTATTTTATTCATTCACATTTCAATTATTGTTTTATTTAATTTTCAAGATACTGCAGACATCTCTACCTTAACAGTTCCACAGAAAAAACTATCTACTGTACACAAGTGAGATGTA
>JACEEZ010019028.1:88047-116303 GCA_016584305.1 Chionoecetes opilio | reverse complement strand
TTTTTTTTTTTTTAGGAAAAGGGTTTTAGGTTAGGTTTTGGGTTCATTTTTTTTGTCTTTTTTGCAAAAAAAAAAAAAAAAAAAAAAAAAAAAAATTGCGACCGAAACGGCTAGAAAGATTATTCAAAATACAAAAAAAAAAAAACAAAAAAAAAAAAAAAAAACATAAGGCGCATCAGAAAAACGTTGGTTGGGGTTTTGAAACATAAATTGACCCTTTTTTTCCTTTTCATCTATTGCCAGTGGACCTGTCCCCAAATTTTTCCAGTCGGAAATGTTCCTGACGCTTGACAGGGAACAATCACAATTCGGGAAAAAATTTTTTATTTCCTTTTATTATAAAAATTGATTTTTTGGTAGGACGCGAGCCCACATAAGATACACACCCCCCCTCCAACGAAACCCAGCGGGGAGGTACATTTGCCCACCGATTTGGTCCACGGTGATCCGTTTGGTCAGCGGCGTTTAGGTTTTTTGGGGAAAAAATTTTCTAGGTTGCCCATACCTTCCCCTTCCCCCAAATAAGGGAAGAAAGGTTACATACACACACAAAAGACACACACACACACACACACACACACACACACACAAAAAAGTACCCCCGCCCCCAAAAAAAACCGTCGGGGGGGGGGGGTGAACCGCCCCTCTAGTAGCCCCCCAAGGGGGGGGGACCACCCATGTAGCAAAAAAAAAGCCTTGGCCCCCTGCCAGCCCCCCGGTGACGTCACAACCACCCCCCGGACGTCATGACTTTTCTCCCCCCCACGAAACATTTTTAAAAAAAAAAAAAAAAAAACTTTTTTTGTTCCTGGTTCAATCTTTGATTGATTACAGTTTAGAATCGGCATTTCTTTATCAGAAAATTTTTGAAATTACCATGTTTTTTTTAAATGCGATTTTTAAAAAGTGGGAAAAAAATTTTAGAAGAAATTAGGGTGTTTGGGGCGCCCCCTATATAGTCTGTTTATTTTTTAATTTATCCGCAAATTCCGGGTTTTATAGGCTTTTCTTTTTTTGTCTGATTTATACTAATATTTCATATAGATAATTACTTAGTGGGATGTTTTTAGGCTATTACATAAAAGGCATCCAGTCGTGTTCTGTCACGCAACATATTTCCCCAAAAATTTTTAATTTATTTTCATTCTTGGGTTGAGGCAATAAGGGTTTTAGATTATTAAACCCAATATTTTTGAAATTTTTTTTTTAGATATTTTATCATGTTGTTTTCGGTCCTAAGTTCGGGCTTGGCAAAACCCCTTGTAATTTTGTTTCCATTGTTTTTTTTTTCCAAAATCTACCCCCTAAGCGTAGAGTATTGGGTTTTTATTTTCGGGGAATTATTGGAAGGTAGTTCATTCATTTAAGCCGTATTTTTCGCTGTCATGATGTCTGGGTAGCGGAAAGTACTCTTTTATGTTACCCCCTGACGTCCCATTGCCCCAATAAAACTAACCTAACCCCCGTTCACAAATCAAAACCAAAAACTTCCTTCAGGGGGAGGGTTTTCCCGCCCCCCTTTGGAAAAAACCCCCGATAAAATCTAATTAAACCTCTTAAAAACCACCTCCCCTAGAACTGTAATTAGGCCAAACCTATATTTTTATACTTTAAGTTGCCGGCCTCTAGGGTTGTTCGCAATTAGGCAGTGGGACCTCTAGCGGCGCCCCAACATTGTGGACAAGAGTGAAGGCGTGGGGGTTCATGAAGACGCTGAGCCCATGTAGCGGTTGTTGCAGGAGGGTTTGGTGAGGTCAGGGACGGTTGTGTTTTTCGGGAGTGTTTTTTTTTTTGCCCATGTGGTAGGGCGGGCCAGAGGACGGATGATTATACTTTTTTTCATTCATCCACCCGCCGCGCGGAAGAGGACCAAATAAAACAGGCTTTGCTGTCCCGGCTTCCCCTGCCCTTCACCAGCGGGGCCGGGGGACCCACCGGGGCCGGAGAATTTTTCGTGGGCGGATTAACAATTTTTCGCCCCGGATTTCAAGGACTTACATGCGGTGGATTTAACCAAACCCATATTCATCATTCTATACAATTTTTTTTTCTCATCTTTTTCACTGTCTTGCTTTAAGGTATATTTCTTTGCGCGTTTTTCGTATTTACCCAGTTAGTAATTTGCGGGAAATATATAAAAGCCCACACTGATGAGAGGACGGGAAACTTCTATTGTAACAAAATGCAAGGAAAAAAGCGTCGCTTTGCTTGTTTTAACGTGTGGCCATGATACAGGAGGGCCGTGGCGTTTTCCTGGGTTTTTAGGAGGGGCCTTGCCTTTGCATTCCTCTGTCACCGGGGCAAGCGCCGGGTATCTCAAACATGAAAAAACGGCAAGCATGTTTATTTTCTTCCCGTCAGGGAGGGCCCGCCTGACACACCTCAGTCCCACGGGGGGAAGCGAAGACCAGCTTGAGGCAAGCGGGCCCTCTTCTCAAACTGGCCTTTGTTTTTCTTCGTCCAGGGGGGCCCAGCCGGGTCCCCCTCCACCAAATTTTTCGGGTTTGTAATGAAATCTCACCCATGTAGCGACATGATTTTGTTTCTCCCGTCAGGAAAAAGCAGCCTAGCTGGCCATTCCCTCAGTCCAAGGAGGCAGCTCGGCATATCTCCAACCCCATTGTAAGCGGGAACCCTCAATTTTTTTGTTTCTCATTATTTATTAACATTATTTTCCTCACCTTCCACTGTCTTTTTTACGTAATATCTTTTTTTGCCGGTCCTCGTTTTTAACACAGTAAATGTGAATTGATATATAAGCGGCACCCACCCGATGGAATACTTTAAATTTACTGTACGAAATTCCTATAGTCCCCAGTGGGCGTTCAACCGCGGGGGGGGGCTAAGGGGGGGGAACTTAGCCCCCCCCCGTCAAAAGGACTCTCCGGCCCCCCCCCCAAAAATTGCTGCTAGTAGCCTGCTACCCAAAAAAACAATTAAAAAAGGAATATTTTATCCAATATTCCATGCCAGAAAGCAAAAAAAAACCCTTATTTTTTCCACCAACTTTTATAGGAAAAAAATTTGGTTTGTGTGTTTTCTTTTTTAAATGTTTTAAAATATGTTTTGCTAAACAAACCTTGGGAAATTACTAAAAGTATATTGTTATTATGGGAAAGGATTTTCCCTATAGATACAAGTGGTTTAAATCCTGATAAAGCCCACACCTGTTTATGGAACAGGTGCAGGAATCTACGCCCCAAAAGCCTGAAGAAGGACCCACCGCAAGCCGAGAACTTAAAGTGTTAAATCCTAAATTTTACAGTCCTGGGTTCTCAAGACCCAGGTTTCTTTTCCCAATATGAGTGGGTATAAAAGGGTATGAGGGGGCCTTGAAATACTCGGGTGGACAAGTGGACCCGGAGTTTATTGTTTTTTTTCCATGTAGGCTTTTTTTGGCGGTAATGGTTGGTCACAAAGAAGTAACCTTCACCCAACGAAGGGTTTTTAGGTCCCTGGGAAAAAAAAAGGGCATGTAAAAGCAACCAAAAAGCAACGGAGAAACCCCACGTATCATGTACATGCAATGGAAAAAATGGGCCTTTCAACTTTTAAAGATTTTCAAAAACAATGCTTGGGCATGGTAGCGTTCATCAGAAAAAAACTACTCGAATTAGCCAAAAACACAAAACAGCAGGTTTTCTGGAATAAACAGAGGGACTATATTAAAAACAACTCTTTAAAAACATTGGTCATTAACAGCCAGCTAAAAACTAAAACAGTGGCCATTTCAGGGGTCCATGAGATGAAATCTGAAAGGTTTCCATTAAAAATAAAGGGGTGGTCTTTTTCTAGAGATCTTTTTGACTTGGTAAAGCAAGGAGTTTCCCTGGAAAAGTTGTTTTCGTAACTTAGTAAAAAAAAGGTTCCCAAAGAAATGCCCCAAAAATATATATCCAGGTTTTTCCAGTCCCCAGGAACTTTCTCTTTTTGCAAGCTGTTTGCTGAACTGTGTTGAGTGATGACTAAATAGTCCAAAAAAGGGAGCCCATATCAGCCACCCTTTTTGTTTTGGCAGTAATAGCAAGATTGAAAAACTAGGGAATGTCCAGTATTTTACTGGGAAGCAAACTCAGTGGTGTGTGATTAGGTTATGTTGTTGGGAAATTGGAAACCGTATTATGAAAGAATTTCTTAAAATTTTATTGCTCTAAAGAATTCTTGATGCCTGATTTCTCTTGGCTACTGCTTTTGTTGGAGGAAATTGGGGAGCTAGAATTAAAAATATCAGTAAAAATTTGATTTAGCGAAAGTGTGTTTTATGATACTTGGCAATCAGTAATTGAAGTGGGCAGAAATCAGTGGGTGTGGTGCAGGGCACTTGATTAGGAGAAAATCAGCCCAAAAAAAATCCCATTGTTTTTTTATGTTCCCCCCTTGCTCCTAACACACACAAAAAAACAAGCTGGTGATATAACCCACACAAAATGCTGGATGCTTAATCAAGAGGTAGCCGAGTTTTTTTTTTAAAACTTTAATTGTTTCAGGCCCCCTGATAAAACTTCATCCGTAGTTTCAAACCTTAAACGCCCATGGACAATCCTTTTTCTAGACTTTCCAAAAGGGACAGGAAAATTGCCCAAGTTTTTCTTTGAAGCTTCCCAAAAGTGTTGCCGCACAACAAATGGGAAAATACAACCCATAATGGGCCCTTAAGGGCAATTTTTCAAACGGTAAATGAGATCCTGACAAAAAAACTCTTTGAAGATTTGTCTATCCATGGGACCGCTCTGGGTAACCCAGTGGGGAAAGCCAGGGTAAAGGGCAGTTGGGGAAGGGGGGACAGGGTTAAACAACAGGAAACGGGAAGGGCACAGGTTAACACAGTGGGGAGGCAGGTTTAAAGGGCAGTGGGTGGGCAGGGGGTAAAACCAAAGGAACCGGGGAAGGCAAGGTTATTAAGGCAGTGGGGAGGCCAGGGTTAAGGCAGTGGGTGGTGGGCCAAGGGTAACCATAGGACCGGGGAGTCAGGTTTTAACACCAGGATGGGAAGGCAGGTTTAAATGCCAGTGGGAAAGCCAGGGTAAAGGCAGGTGGGAGGCAGGGTAAAAACACAGGTCCCGGGGAGGGCAAGGTTAAAACCACAGTGGTATGCAGGTTTAAGGCAAGTGGGGTGCCAGGGTAAGGCAGTGGGGAGGCCAAGGGGGTTAACCCACAGGACGGGGAGGGCAGGTTAAAACCAGTGGGTATGTGCAGGTTTAAGGCAGGTGGGTGCCAGGGGGTAAAGGGCAGTGGGGTGGAGGCAGGGTTAAACACAGGGACCGGTAAGGGCAGGGTTTAAAACACAGTGGGGTATGCAGGTTTAAGGCAGTGGGGTTGGCCCAGGGTTTAAGGCAGTGGGAGGCAGGTGAGGTTAAATCAGCTTTTTAGTTTACTTTTATCATGAATCCTGTTAACTTTATATTCTGTTTAACTTAAAACAGTAAAAGCCCATGTAACCTGTTTTTGTTTGGGCAATAAGGGAAAATACCTTGAAATATATATTGTAAAGTTTGTTATTAAATATTATATTTTTTTTTCATTATTCAAAGATAAAAACCCGTTACTTGAGAAAAACAAACCAAAAAAACATAACATTGTGCAATTTCCCTTTGTGGTTTTGTTTAGTGGGAGAAGAGAGAAAAAAATGGCAAATTTTTTTATTTTTTTGTAATAAAACCAAAAATATAAAAAAATTTTTTCTTCATATTTATCAAATTTTAAGTTTAATATGGTATGAATTGCCATTGGTTAATAAACCTCTATTAATTTTATGTGGTTTCATGTTAATTAAAAAGCTTAAATTTCCCACTTTTTCTTCTCTTTTTTTGGGCCTCAAAAATTTACCCCTGGAACTGATTAATTTTTTCAAAAATTACCCCCCCCCCGACCCCCCCCCCCCCTGGGATAGGCCCTTCGCTGCCGCTCGCCCCATTTCACCACCCCGGGGCTAAAGCCCCCCCAAATTTTTTTTTTTTCCTGGTGGGACCGCCCACTGCCTATAGTTTGTAAAATAAAAGGTAGCGTAGCCTTTTGCTGTTTAACATTTTGGGCCTTCCCTTGGTCTACCTAGTAAAACATGTAGCCTAATAGGTTGGCAAGGGCATGGACAGGTTCTGGCTTTTCCGTTTTGTTTTTTCCCCCTTTTCTAAATGGAATTAATTTTTAATTTAATTTTCCAGTGATTGCATTTTGTTTTTATTATATTTTCACTTTCCCCTCTTTATCTGAGGAAAATCTTTCGTATTGAAGTCCGGTCATCGGTAAAAAGCTGGTATTTCATAGTAAAGCCCTACTATATATAGGCTATAATTACAACTTGAGCTTATCTAGAAATGGAAAAATTTCCATTCTCACACAAAAAAAATGCCACCCATGGCATATATATGGTGGAGCAGCTTAGTTGGTGGAAAGTAAAAAAAAAAATCTGCTCTAGCTGGACTCTTTATCCACTTTAAAATTTTAGTTCCTAGGACCTACGGTAAGCCGTTCCTATATGCCCCTATAGTGGAAACCCTGGAAACTGTTGAGTACAGTAAGGTTTTTATGCTTGAAAATGTAATGTACACATCCTAAAGGGATGCAGAAAAAACTGCCGGATGCCTTAAATTTTGCATTTTGTTTTGAGCAATTTCGCATTAATTGACCCTAATTTAAGCAACATTTCGTATTTATCTTCCCTTATTAAGCCGCCTATAGAAATTTCCTATGGGTGTCCCCTAGACCCTAAGTTTTTAAGTTTTCTCCAAATGAATGTAAAAAACTGGCAAGATGCTACTGTGGTATATTTTTATTTTGTCCATAAATTTGTCCCTAATTTAGCATATTTGATTAGGTAATGTCACAAAATTAACGAAAATATATTTTTCCCCTATTTTGACATAAGCATATGTTTGTTCTAAATCAAAAGCCAAAAATCTGGTTTTTGAAATTTAATATTCTAAATCAACATATTTTTGTTCTTTTCTAAAAAATCAACAATTAGCACTGTGGCACAATGGAGTTTGTCCGTGGAAAAATGGTCTCTGGGACTTTGAGTCCAATAATGAAAAAAATCGTCCTGGTCCCCCAACTACAAAAGTAGAAGATTGTCCCTTTTTTTTTGATCGGTATGATGGTATCAGTGCAAAAGGATCATGAGAGGCACAGAAGAAACCGGGGAAGGATCAATTGCCATAACCAGGTTGTGGACTTTTGAACCTCACCTTTTAACCCTGGACAACCGCAAAGCCCATCATGGAAGAAACAAAGATAAACAAAGCGGCAAGCTCTCCCCAACTAACTTCGGTAACTAAAAACTATTGAAGTTTTAAAATAAATTGTTTGTGGGTTTTTTCCCCATCAAAAATTAAGAACGTAAAAAAAAAAAAAAAAAAAAAAAAAAATACAAAAGGTTAGCAAATAAGAATGGTGTTCTAGTTTGAAAATAATTTAAACCTAGGGAAGGAAAAAAGACAAACTGCCAACTTTTGGAAAAAGAAAACAATGGGGAGAGGAAAAACCTAACAAACAAAGATATGTTTTTATAACAGATGAATTTTGCCTTTGGAAGAAGTTGACAGGAAAAAAAACCTGCTAGTAAGAGAAAGGGAAAAAAATCGGGGTAATTTTGAAGGAAACACAAGGAAAAAAGTTGAGAAAAGAAAAACATGTAACCCGTAGATAAAACAGTTATAGTCCGCCAGCCCGCCCAAAATATTACGAATTAATAGCATCGCTACTAATTTTGTTATGTGCCCACTAAAGATAATACACAGTAGTTTTTATATCATGACTGGTATTAATCTACCCTGTTTTTTCCTCAGCGGTTTTTATTATGCTTTGTAATCTGCATGTATATATACGGTTTTCAAAATTTTTGCAATTTTTTTTTTTTTTCGCGACGGGACCCGGACGGTTTCGGGGAGGACACTCAGTAAATACTAAAAACCCCTAGAATGGGCGGGCGAACCTTTATTGTTTGGTCGCTTACCTCTGTTTTGATATTTTTTTGGTAATTTGATTATTTTATAGCCCATATCTCTCTTATGACCACCAGAATGCAGACACCAAAATGACAGACTTTTCCAAGATAAGCCCCCCTTCTAACTTTCCTGGAAAATCAATGGATGTAGAAAAATGTAAGTATTAACGCCCACTACAACGTCCTTGTACAATAGAAAAAAAACAGTCCTGGGCGACTTTAGTGTTATCTACGGTAGGAGTAAACAAAGTACAAGCTTTTCCCAATATAAACCTTAGGATGCCTGGAATGGGCCTAGAAAGTGATTAGTGGGCAAAAGTGTGCATCAATTTAAGGAATAAAATTGATTCAATCATATACAACCACACGACCCACGAGAATAGCTCAGGGCCCCTGTATGCTACAAGAGGGTATTTATAGTAATCAACCATGCACACAAGAGGGTCTTTTACGATGGAAGATTGATTTTCAATGCCTCAAAAAAAAAGGGAAAAAATGTCAACCAGGAACCAATCCGAGGTCCCATAATGGCACATTTAACGATTGGAAGATTTTTAAAATTCCGAGGGTAAGAGGAAAGGGTGGGTGGGAAACAAAGGGGTACAGTGGCTTTGAAAAAGAGATTAATTACAAGTTTTTTTTTTATTTTTGTTAAGGAAAAGGTTTTCTTTTTTTCTTTTTAATGAAAACCTTGTTGACAAAATTAAAATTTGGGAAAGAATTGTAGGAAATAGTCCCCTGCCCAGATGTTCTTGTTTTTTTTTTTTTTTTTTTTTTTCCAATTTGGGAATTTTTTTTTTTTTGAAAAAAAAAAGGAAATAATGGGGGGGACCAATTGTTTGGAAAAAACCCTAAAACAGTCCCCCCCCCCCCCCTACCTTTTACATGTTTAAACTTGACTGGGAACGTAAGGGCCAATAAAGTTAACCTTCTAAGTGTGTAGAGAGTAAATTTTTTTTTTGTTGATTTTCCCATATTTAAAAAAGGGGAGAATAAAAGCCCGACCATTTTACAATTTTATAGACCCAGTTTTGTTTTTGTTTTTTTTTTCCCCCAACCGCCCCCTCAAGTCCCCCTATGTAAAAAAAATTTTTTTAATTTTAGAAAAAAGCAATAAGGGACGGATGGGGGGGGGGGGGAAGTTGGGATTTACCCTGGGAAAAAAAATTGGAAGTGAATTAAAACAGGCCAAAAATGCCACCTGCTTTTTTTCCTGTAAGGTTTTGGGGGGTAATACAAAACACAAAAATATGACTCAAAACACAATTCCAAACTAAAATAGTGGGCCCCGCCATGGAAGAAATTTTTCCCCCCCCCCCCCCTCTAAGTTTTTTTGAATTTATTGTAGGATTGTGGGTACCAAAAAAAAATAATTAATAAAATTCATAAAAAATAACAAATTAAAATAAATAAAAGTAAAGGTAAAGCCAGTTTTATTTTTATATAATATCTTTTATAAGTCCCCCCCTCAATTTTTTAACTCTAAATCAAATGGGTTTTTTTTCCATTTTTTGTCCCAAAAGAATCTTAACCTTTCTGCACAAGAAACATAGTCAGGGCGTTTTCCCCCCCTCCCAAAAACAATTTAAGGGGGAACCCTCTTTGCCCCTCTCACTAATCTCTCCCTAATCAATGCGCGCCCCTCCCCCCCAGAATTATTTGTTTTTTTTTAACACTTTTTTTCAAGCCACACGACTTTCCAATTCCCCCCTCCACCTCCCCGCCACAACTACCACAGGGAGCACTAACTCCCCATCATCCCCTTATGCCCACAAACCTCCCTCCCCCCTGTCTCTCATCCTTTACTTTCATTCCCTTCCCCAAATATCTTTGACATCCTCCCCTCCTCCCGTGGGAAGAGCTTTTCTTTCCCCCATCATGCCCCCCCCTCAAATAACAATATAACAAGAAGATTCGTCTCTCATCGAGTGTGCTTATATATATTCAGTAATGATTACATTAATCACTCAACATATCACTCTCCTATGCGTCAGTTTCTGAAAAAATTATATAGGCGGCTTAATAAGGAAGATAATACGAATGTGCTAATTAGGGTCAATTATGCGAATTGCTCAACAAATGCAAATTAGCATCCGGCAGTTTCTGCATCCTTAGGATGTGTACATTACATTTCAAGCATAAAACCTTACTGTACTCAACAGTTCCAGGTTCACTATAGGGCATATAGGAACGGCTACCGTAGTCTAGACTAAATTTAAAGTGATAAGAGTCAGCTAGAGCAGATTTTTTTTACTTCCACCAACTAGCTGCTCACCATATATGCATGGTGCATTTTGTGTGAGAATGAATTTCCATTCTAGATAAGCTCAAGTTAATTATAGCCTATATAGTAGGCTACTATGAAATACCAGCTATACCGATGACGACTTCAATACGAAGATTTCCTCAGATAAGAGGAAGTGAATATATAAATAAATGCAATCACTGAAAATTAAAACTTAATTCATTTAGAAAGGGGAACAAACGGAAAGCCAGAACCTGTCATGCCCTGCCACCTATAGCTACATGTACTAGGTAGACAAGGAAGGCCAAATGTTAACAGCAAAGCTACGCTACCTTTATTTACAACTATAGGATTCGTACAGTAATTAAGTATCTCATCGAGTGCCGCTTATATCAATTCACATTACTGTGTTAACGAGACGCAAAAGATATACGTAAAAGACAGTGAAGGTGAGAAATAATGTATAAATAATGAGAACAAAATGAGGTCGCTACATGGTGAGATATGCCGAGCTGCCTCTTGACTGAGGAATGGCAGCTAGGCTGCTTCCTGACGGAGAACAAATCATGTCGCTACATGGTGAGATGCATTACACCGATATTGTGGAGGGACAGGCTGACCACCTGACGAAGAAACAGGCAGTTGAGAGAGGCCGCTGCCTCAGCTGGTCTCGCTTCCCCCGTGACTGAGGTGTGTCAGGCGGCCTCCTGACGGAGAAAATAACATGCTGCCGTTACATGTTGAGATACCGCGCTGCCCGGTGACAGAGGAAAGCAAGGCAAGGCCTCCTGACAGAACGCCACGCCCTGTATACATGCAACCGTAACAAGCAAAGCTACGCTTCCTTGATTTTTTAACAATGAAGGATTCGTCCCCCCCTCCCTCAAATCGAGTGGCTTATATATAGTTCCCTTACTGGGTAATACGAAACGCCCAAAAGATATACTTAAAGAAAGAAACAGTGAAGATGAGAAAACATTTGTATAAAATTTTTGAATTGAAGAATGGGTTGGGTAAATTCCCACCCAGAGTAAAATCCCCCTACGGGCGGGAATTACTCCCCCACCGGAAAATCTTCCGGCCCCGTGGGGGTCGGGCCCTTTTGAGGTGAGGCAAGGAGCCGGGAGCAAGCTGTTGCCCTCCCCTCCGCGGGCGGCGGGATGAACATTGAAAAAAGTAATCAATCGTAACCTCTGGCCCGGCCCTAAACATTGGCCCCATCCGAAAACACAAAAACCCTTTTCCCTGAAACGAACCAAACTTCCTCCCCACCGGCTACACCGCCGCAAATAGCCGTTGGAAAGGAAGCGCTGTGGCCAAAGTGGGTTACACAGTTCGTCCGGGGGCCCCGGTGGGCCAAAAAATTTTTTTTTTTTTATTTTTTTAGGTGAATTGTTTTTTATAGGGTGGTAAAAGGTGAAGGTTCCGACCAGGCCCCTTATTTGTTTTGTTTGGAGAAATCAAAGATTTACAAAGAAATTTGCCCCAAAGCGGTTTCACCCCTTTTACTAACAGTTGGGTTTGGGAGTCCCCAGTGAGGTTCAGCCGCTGATTGAGGCATAGCAATTTCTCCCGGTTTACATTTCCTTTGAATTTTTCAGCAACACAAAATATTTCTTTAGGTCTAGATAATTTTCCAAACGGGGACGTTTTTAATCAAATATACCAACCATAAATCAGGAAAAAAAGCCGGTGGGTACATTCCAGGAACCGGCCTTTTTTTTTTACAAAAGTGGTTTACGTTGATACTAAGCCTGAGCACTAAGGATTTTTTTTTTTGAAAGAAAAAAAATTGTGAGAAAAATGGTTTCAATGGCGCTAACTTTTTTTTTAATTTGGGCCGGTCATTTTTTTTCGTAAATATTAAATATTTTTTGGCAGTTTTTTAAAGCTAATATGGAAAAAATGCATAATTATTTTCCCAGGATGAACGATGTGGGCCACTTTTTATTTTTTTAATTTCCCCCAAAAATGGTGGTGTCCCCCAGAAAAACTATTTTTTGGGAATAAGATGTTGGAAGCCCAGAATAATTTTGGGTCGCCGCCCCAGGCCTGCGGGCCCCCCCCAAACTCAATCACAAAAACAGGGGATGGGGGGACTCCGCTCTCTAGGTATTTTAAAAACTCTGCAGTGTGCTTATAGTCCATTATTATGTAATAGACGCAGAATGTATACTTAATAAAAGCAGGGGGAGGGGGGGGGGGAAGTGGAAAAAAGTACAAATACTGAACGGTTTAAATCCACCGCGATATCGACCGCCGAATAATTGTGCGATTACACGATAAGACTACAGACTTATTATTTTTTGTTTACATCAACGACTTGGCCCGGTTCTCAGTATCTCTCCCGCGTATTTCGCCCTACCGTCCCGTCTTGTGTTCCTCGTTACGTTTACCCGTGACCGTCTACCCAACACACAAGACCCCTCGTCTCACTGCGTCGCCTCCCCTACACACGCTCGCTCATCATCCAGACAAAAAATTCCAAGTGGTCATACAAAACCTCTCTTCCCTTACTCTCCTCCCTTTTGCGTACCCCCATGAACAACCTATTACTCCCCCTTCACCTAATACATCCCCCCACTTCACATCCCATGTGCCTAACCCCCTCACTATTGCGCTACCAACATCCCCTACCACATCCTATGGCAAAGGTTACAAGTTGGAATCTTGTATAATCGTGGTCCAAAAGTGTTTCCATCATATCGCAGCCGTGGATGTATTTTTCAATCGCTATAATTACTACCTATTACAAACGATGCCTGTAGAGGGTGTTGGTGGCGTAGCGTGATGCTGTAGGAGGATGGTATATGTAGCTACTAGAGTGGCACGTTAGAGGGTTAGAACTAGTCCTAGATGAACACGAGACATAACGCTTTACAAATACACGAGGTAGTATGGTGGTCGAGCTACATTCAAGGCAGCGGTGCCGGCTGTTCCACCTTCAAGCAGCGGTACACAATATTTTCACATCATGTATGTCTTCCATTACTAATATTGTCTTCCATAACACTGATAATAAATATATTTTAAATCAGACCTTGGAACAGCATTATTTTGATATGCAAAACTTAGTACGTATAATGTTCTACAAATTGTGGCACACCGCTCACAAGCAGCGCTCGCCAAAAGAATTGGAGCTCCGAATCTGTTTGCCTCCATACGAACGTCCCCTTTCAAGGTCACCAAGCAGAATGTGTGACGTCCAGGTGTACGTCACGTTGGCAGACGGACATATGTAGTATTAGTATTATTGGTGTTCACGATGGTGTTTCAACCGTGTTCTGTATTCTGTGTTTTTCTGTGTTCTGTATACTGATGTCTGGTCCTGAACACGGGTTAATTTACCCGTCATGGTCACGCCTCTCCCTCTTAATGCCTTCTCGTCTCGCCTCCCACTTTTCATGCGACATCACCTATGATCTCGCCGACTGCCCATTAGGGATTAGGTGTCAGTCGTCAGATCATCGGGTCTCCAGGTAGTCAGATCGTCAGTAAGTCGATCCTCAGTGTCGGTCTTGAGTATTCTTTGGCTCTTTTAAAGGATCTCTTAGAGACCAGACACTTGAACCACAGACCTCCGTTACCAGCAACTCACAAGTTCCTTCAAGTCACAATACATCCAAATCCACGGCAGGAGCAATACGCACCAGTCCACTTACTCTGTGTTACCTTTTTAACCCAGTTATAACCTCCACTTATCAAAGCATAGTTATCTGTTTCTGCCACCCTAAAATGACATACAAAGTCACTTAACTTACACATGGTGGCGAGCGGTGGGATATGGTACCCAAACCATAACCCACTCTACACATTGTGACCGCAAGTGGGATAATTGGTACCGCAACCAATCACCACCACTTTACACATGGTGACAGCAAGTGGGATATGGTAACGAAGGTTAATCACTTATTTGATACTCCACGCACGCTCAACTCGCTGCACCTCGTGTGCCGCCCACAGCCACGCGCCCGCGGGCTGCCCTCCACTCTATGGGCAACCACCCTAGGCCTTCTCACACGCCTCTGCCGCGGCCCTGCCTCACACTGGCCCAGCACGCTGCTCACCACGGCTCTCAGCCATGCAGCTACCCAGCCCTCGCAGCCAAAATGCCACGCCGCCACCACTGCTACTAGCCAATGGTGGATGGGGGGGTAGTATTGGCCCGACTTCCGCCACGGGCCGCCACATCGCTTCCATCTACTCCACATTGTCCACACCCACACGGCAAGCACGAGGTAACATCCACCACGAGGTCTTTCCACATCAATCCACGTAACGCTCCATGTCCTGCCGTCCGATACTCACCACATCCACTGAGCCTCCACGCCTCGTCCACCTATCACATCCACGTGACGCTCCGATGCTCCAAGTCCCCCAAGACTAGGAAACTCGACACAGTGCCGCACAGTTAAGGGACCAAGCAATCACACTAGTAAGGATGGGTTGGCCCCCCCTCCATGAGTAATCCAATGTGTATATAATAGCGGCTTTTTCGCGACCGTTCTAGCCCGTCTGGACTGACAGTCCGGTGGCGATACCTGTTTTTCGCGAGTCGGCTGGGCCAGTCCAGATCATCAGATCGGTGCAGCCCACGAGCAGACCACCTGGACCAGTGTGAGGAGAACTGCGCATGCGCACTAAATAGCGTACAGTCAGCGGGAAGACGACCAGAGGCTTCTCGTGCCACTGACAAGACATGAACACCATGATGCCGACCATATGACTAAAAGTTAATTTCACGAAAAAATTCAAATTTCCGTACTTTGTTGAAACAAAATCTTGGAAATGAATGTGTACCGTCAACACACTATAGTTCGCCACTGCACTAATGTCCCCAGGGTGGCGCCATATATTTTTTGAATTTTGCATCACTAACCGACTGTATGTGTCCACTGAAGACATGATGCTATAGTGTTTTGTAGATAATGTAAGCTACGTACTGTTCACGTGATTTTATCTGTAGTGATGCTAAAACTCGTAATATTGCCCCCTCGACTTAGTGGCGTGGCGACTATAGATGTTAATAACGGTAATGAGATTATAAACTTTCATCATGAATTTTGTCACAGTCAACCCTGCAACTTGACTTCCCATTGAGTAACGCGTGCGCTTTTTAAATAAATAATTTTGTAATGAAAATGCTTTCTGCCCGGAGACCGCCCACATCGTAGCCCCCAGCCAATAGGACGACGAATGAGACGGGGCCAGTCTCGATGCTTTGCCGCGAGCCTCAGTCCAGTCCAGGTGATGCCAGATAGGGGGATTTTTTCCTAATTTGGGGATTTCGGGCACATGATGGGACATGGGGACATATTCCCTTCTCGATTTTGGACTTTGAGTGTTTCTAAAAAAAATATGTATGTAATCGCTTAAAATAATATTATTAATATGAAGGTTACAAGAAAACGAGGTTTTAAACCGACGCAAGAAAGAAGTAAGGACACGGAACTGACGCGAATGAGCCAGAGCTAAAAAAAGTAGACGGTAAAGTTGGCCGACTTCATGTTTTTTCGACGTTAGCAAAGGTTCTAGAAATCTAATGATTACCATGAGTTTTGGACTCGCTACAGTTGAAATGTGTTATTCCTATTCTTTCTTTCTTGGCTTAGTACAGTCTTCCAGAATTATTAGTTTGGATTATTAAGTTTCCCCAAGAGGCGAATAAAAGCATTAATATTTTCATTTTATTTATTAATTCATATTGTTTTAAGCAATTTAAGGAATACATCATCCTGCCCATCAGTCCTAAAGTAAACATTTTTTATGAAATGAATTTTTGTATTTGATGCGAGAGTCAGCCCTGGGCTCTCGCTTCTTCCGGCTTCTACGGCTTGCCCAGTCTGGCCAATCCGTAGAGAAGCAGTCTTCCTTAAAAGTGCATCGCGTTAACAGAAAACGCAATAGCTGCAGAGCGGTTTCTTTACGCTTCCTCACAAAATTCGCCTATGTTCTATATGGCGGCTGTTGTATTTGCGTCCACCGTTTTCACCTTGTCTTATGACAAAATGTTTGCCCAGTGTGGACGCACCATAACGTTTTTTTTATAGGGAACAAAGGTGCGTTTTTCAGCGGCTTAAGTCGTCGCAGATTCCGTGTCAGAGACTAGACGTACGCGTGTGAGCTCGCTCTGGTAGAGTAATTTTCTCGAGTTTAAGATAGTTTATTATTAAAATGTGTTTTCAGAAATAATTCTTAACTAAATCTTTGTTGCCTAATATAATCCTGGGCCATGGCCTTCACAATGTCAGCAGTATTTTTTTCACGGAGTTGCATGAAACGTTGTTTCATCGTGGCGTTTTCTTATTGGTGTTCACGAATCAGTTCTTCGTTTTTTCCCGATATTTGTACCAAAGCAAATGTTGAGCCTTTGTAAGCTTATTTACCCCGTAATATATATTGTACGTCCTTTCAAAACCAAACTATGCGTCTGTGAGAAAATGATTTGGAACATGTATTATTGTTCTTCGGAAAATGTACAATTGTTGTTGAGATCATTTTTTTTCCGTCACTGTATGATAATACAACTCGACGCAATTTGTTAGGCTGTTTTATACGTAATGGTCAAATACTACCTTTATTGCCGTTTCCCTATTTTTTACTATGGTAACTATTTACCCCTGAGACCAAGTATGCTTGAATACTTTTTTGTTAACCTCATACGGATCTACCTAAGCAACTTCCGTTTTCTTTTTTGCTTATACCGATCTTGAGATATAACAGTTTTTTTTTTATTTTGCGCAACGTTGTATTTTCATTTCCAGCAGCTTTATGACGCGCCACTACAGCTATCTTTTATCCGGCAAACATTTACTTTTATGTCGTGACTGGAGAGTGCACTCTATGCAGAATCGTATGCTAGATATTAAAATTGTAACTTTATTATTTAGCAGTTTGACTGCTATGCAGGCTCAGTCACCTGATTTCCTGGAATATTTTTTTTCGGGAAATATGCCGTAAAACACTAATTGCGTTCATTTCTCAATAGGAATTTTATCTGTTTTACACCACAGGAAGCCTGTTGAAATCGGGATTATTTTTTCTATCTATAACGATTTTTCTGAAAAAAGCTGATTTTTGAGATACTAGAGAGTGACTATGTGTCTTTTTCCATTATCCGCAGCTCGTACTGAGGTACAGTCCACGGCTTCCGGTTTTTTAGGGAACAAAGGCGCTTTCAGTCTCTCAGATTCCATGTCGAGGATCTAGAACCTAGGTCGTGGCGAGCTCTCTGGTAGGCTCCCTCCGCACCCTGGATATATTCAATATCGATTTCTTGCTCTATAAATAGTCATCGTAGGACACTGAATTTAACACAAATTTATTATCAACGATACGATATTATATACAATTGTTATTCAACCTCCTTATTACTTGTATTTAATAAAGTTCTATTTTATGGACTGTTCTTCACAATAGTGGCCACATTTCTCTGTGAGTTTCTCAGATACATATCATATGATTGCCAAGACACATTTCTAAAGTACATATATGTTGCTCTAGAACGTTTCCTCTTTGTGTTACAGATTGTGGTATACGTCGCTAGGGTTTTTTTTTATTTTTTTTTTTTTTTTTTTTTATTTGACTGCCATCCCAAGCGATATACCAGGTCTGCCATGGGCGGAGCAGAAGTTTTATTCCGTGACGTCAGCGCGAGTCGCCCCTCCCACTTCATTCCCTACTCAGGCATGCTCTCACCCTGTCCGCTTCACCTATTCCTTCCAGCTCTTGTGAAGACGCATTGCTGTCACTCCATAACTAACCATAGGATATTCTCGAAAATACCTCACTGTAAATTCACCACACAAAGTTACCGCTCAACTGTATTTATATATGTTTACCTCTTACTTACGTATCCGTAACCTAACTTGATTTTGTTTTTCAAGAGTAAACTCGACACTGTTCGCAGATACACGGTGATAATATGCATCGGCTCTTTGTCCTCTAGCTCTCATATATTTTCCTCATAATATTTACATCCGAAGACAGCACAATGTGAAGGCAGGGCCGCATGGTTAAGGAGCGACCACTGTTACATAGGAATGGCATGTCAGATGGAAATGAATAACTTTGCTTGTCTCGCTACACGGCAACCAGCGACACAAGCAAAGGGTCTCGGTCCCCAGCTGTGTGCTAACTAGAACTCTCTCTCGCTGCAAGAGGACAACAATACTGGTCACATTCTCACGGATCTAATGCTATGATGCTTAAGGTAATATAAGGTAGGAAACTTCAGACATCAGAGTATGGCGTTGAGTGTGGTCGAGTGTGTAGAGCGGTGACGTGACCGTGGAGTGAGGTTTCCCGCCACTATTCCGACAGTCAGTCAGAGACTGATGATTTCAACGCGGAGATAGCTTGCTGAGGGAAGATAACGCTCAAAGCAAAAGTGCTTATAATTCTTATCATAGAAGTCATTATTAGGCCGTTTATAACATGATTTTGAATAAAGAACTGACTGCAGTCATCCTTTCTTTGAGGTACGAATCTGACCTAAGCTTTTTACACACAACCAACGCTTCTAATGTTTGCAAATTTTCTCATTCGTTTCACTCCTCCCACTACTTTATTCGGTGATGGATGTCGTAGATGAAGATTTTGTTTTTTTTTTTGGGCTACTCCAAAATATCTAATCGTTTAGCTAACATTCATTAGATGCTGTAGATACATTATGATACAATGCCGAATATGCCAGCTCTCTACCATACTGTGACGTCGCGCTATCACGTCATCACGCGAGAGAAAATGCATTTCAGGTCGGATGACTTTTGGCAGACCTATTTGATATGGCTTTGGGAGCCTAGCACTTGAGGGACCGTGTTGGCGCCGCACACAGAGCGTAGCTTAAGGGAATACTAATATGCTTATTGGTCTTTGCTCCTTTGTAATAGCCTTAGTGCGGTCATGTCAAATCATACTATGCAACATGCCTAGGCTGCTGCTGTTACAATCCCGCCATTTGAGGACCTTCAGTTGGGTCGCAAACTAACTGATTGAAGCCATTGTACCAATATTGCGGATGATTTCCTTAGAGATACTGGCCTCACATTTGTCGCGCTAGCTGTTCTCATGACTGCCCTTTGCCGGAGGCTTGTGGGTTCCTGACCTCTCAAAACGCTCACAGCGCGGCTATTGTTCCTCTCTGGCGTAACGAGGATGATGGACGTTGGTCCTCATAACTTATGCGAATAACAGTGGCAATGTATATGATTCTATGAATAACAGAGTCATTTCCCCGCAATTGCAGCAGTTCTGCTTAAATTTTTGGTGTGTATCATGTGCACTATTACACGCCGTGCCTGTTGTTACAGTACAGGCTAATAACCAACGACTGCGGTTGTCCCTTGGCCTCAGCCTGTGCTGCTGATTGGGCACTTGTCATATTCCGCAGATAATCCAATAATGAATATGCTGCACTAGGCCCCACATGACCACTATTGTGAGGAATGAAACATTAGTTTCAGGTACCAGGTAGGACTCATATAGCCTACCAAGGGATAACTTTCAATCGAAAAGCTTCCGTCCATGAGCGACATGGTTCGGAGAGCTTACTGGAACCAAAATATGCCCTTAACGTGAAAACCGTCAGGCTCTGAAGAAGCGTTGGCAGGCACGTGGAACGGGACTCACCTCTGCCATGTGTACACAGCAGCCTATAGTCTAGTAGTCCTCATTGGACCCCACGTGCACCCCCGGGACAATCTAATGAACTACTTTTTTTTAAATGCACAACTATTCTAGAAAACAAAAACCAATGTTAACACTTGGTCACTAATGTTCCTGGGGTTCGTATGGCGGCCGGATCGTCGATCGCGGAATATTTGACTCGAAATACCAAATGTCCCATACAGATCACACATAATGTAGTTACAAATTTAATTTTGGTCCCACGATGACAAGAATAACATGGCCTATTGTAATAAGAACATTTAATGCAGTAATTGGTACATGTTTAGTCATGGAACGGCAAAACCTAAAAGAAAGGTTGCAAAATGACTTCGTTTTCGGTCGCCGACAACTTTATCAACATAAATGACAATAACTTCACTAATATGCACATACTGGTCAGTTTAACATATCAAATCATCGTCTATTACTCCCCCATCTATGCAGTCAAATAATTGACATACAGATATGACTATCATACATTAGTTTTTACCAATGTTACTCACCCCCCTAGTGAAACTTTTATGTTGTCAAATTACCAACATTACGGGAATATTCAGAAACATGTTTCCTTTTTTTATTAAAAACTTTTAACCAGTGATGTAGGGCAGCTATGTACGCTGTCAGTAGAAGATTATTTGACATTTTGGTATCCTTACAAATAAGAGAGAGTCAAATCCTGACCCCAATTGAAGCTGCGTTATTGGCAGCAGCCCTATGGGCTGATCAGTACCCTATGGCCTTATCAGTGTGCTAAGTTACGGTTCTCCTCTCGCCTTCCTTGCCTGATTGTGATTCCCGTATATTCCGTGTTGAAGGACTTCTGCATTCGGAATGGAACTGTGATTCAAACGGCAAATAGTCTTTCCTTTCACCTGTCGTAATAGAAGAGTCATTCCCATTCAAGGACTGGGACTCGATGTTTTTCAAGGCATTCCAAGCAGGCTCTTTTGTGTTAAAGGGTGATAGTAATTTGATGGGTCTCTCAGGTTTTTCCAGATACTCTATTCAAACTTCTCGCAGACATACTTCTGGTGGAATAGTTGGGAACTCAGCAGATGAGAGTTTGCGCAGAGCGTATGCTTCGTTGACATAGATGCTCTGTCGAATCATTCAGCGATGTAAGTTTCCGTGAGCGCTGGTAACATGGTCTGTGTATCCTATCATCTCCAAGTCCAACGCCTTCCGAGTCTCTGGTATTTGAGCATCACACTGCTTCCATACGGGGGGCGAGGTGAATTTGAGAGGGTCACCATTCGATTTTCACGGATTCATGTAGATATCTAATTTTTCATCTGGGTTTCTCTCACATTTCTGAAAAGTTATCAAGGGACTCATAGTATCGGATGTCTATTGCGTGTACATACATGATGGGCATTTAGGTTTTCAGAAATCTGTGATGTATATTTTTGTTCGCTTTTCAGGTTTCCCACGTGCTAGCTATGATATAGTTCGTTATTTCCCCAGCTCAGAAAGACTACGGATGTCACCAGATGTTACGTCCTGTGAAATACCATTCTACACTTCACTATCACCGATGCTCTAAGGAAGAAGGAAGTAGTGTTAATTGACATCTGTATACAGGTTGCGTACACATGAGCAATATAGTATTGTATTGAAACAAACATAATTGTATTAGGGGTCCCAAGAAACCGACTGTATCGGAACACTCCAGCACTTTGCCCTTGATTCCCTGTCGTGACAGGTTCAATACAGGAAAAAGTTTCATTTTCCTATCGTCTTTACTGGTCGCCGCATTTTTTCTTTCAGTTTTCTGCTCGGCGTCAGAGAGTGAGATGTTGTCGCGTGTAGTGTCCTTTGGTCGGTTTTGTTTTCTCACTACATCTATATTACAACTATCTTAGTGTGTGAACTTAGGGTACATGTTTAGTGTTGTGGTGACTGCCGTATCCTTGTAGGGGTTTCCATCACTATAAGTAATGTACCTACTGCCTATGTATGTATTTTATCGATGTAAAATAAATAAAACTGTATCTTGTCTCTTTTGTGTGTCCCAGTCTAACTGATTGCTGTGTGAAAGACATCTACGGACGTGGGTATGGCACTGGGAGAAGTCCCCAACATCGTCATTCCCGGGGATATCGTCTCCGTCGAGAGGCGAGGTTTTCCTCCAGTGTTTTTGGGTTCCACCACAAGATCCAGAGGAGTCTTTTTGCGCAGCGTCTTCTACCCGCTGAGAAGGTCTGGAAGTGTGGCGTGACGTGCGTGACCATTCCGACGTCGGATTGTGTCTGTGGGTGAAGAAGACGATCCTGCAACCTGTACGAGGATACGGGCGCACTTGGCGAATCCAAGTTCCGGTAGACAGTACGGAAGAAATGAAGGAAATGAATCTTCAGAGACAGCCTCGAAACATGTTCGACAAGCGCATTCCAATGAGCAAATGGAAGCGAAGATCCACTCGAGAAGACAAGGCGTTCTGGGAGGCTCAGAGGGAGGACCGGCGAGAGCCTGCTCGATGGCTGGCGTGGGCGAAGAAGCTGAAGCGAGCGACTGATGAGAAGCGACGTCAAAAGACAAGGATGGAGGATATGAAGCATAAGGACGCGCTGCCTTCGTTCCATCCACTCTTGTCGTGACGTGGCTTTGGACTTGGAGTCTCTACTACATCCTCATCGTCCAACGAAGAAACCGAGGACGACGACTTCAAAGCTCCGAAACCAGCTAAATGCGCCGACCTTCCTTGAGCTGAGTCCTGAAACATGAACCGATTCGTGTTTCAACAAGTGCCGAATGAATCGGGCTGGTGTCCTGAAGAAGGTCACGAACGACCCTCAGCAGAACGAGGACTAGCCCTCATGTCAACGCTTCCCTCGGTCCAACGCGGACGAAGGGACGAACGTGCAAACCCAGTTCCTCTTGAAGCTTGCCCGCCTCCCACGAAAGCTGTCCCTAAAAAAAACGAAGGCGGAACTCAGAGAATGTGTTGGTAGTAGGAATAAATAACTAAATAACATAAGATATTTCACATTCGTTTCTCTGTACCTAGGCTCTTCTGACACGATGGTGATCAGAATGCGATAATGGTCGAATCTTTAGAGGATAGCGATCAAAACGTTCGTTTTGCGCGACCATTATATATTGCCCAATTTCACGAAAATTTGGTGGATCCTTTCATTTGACAAGGAACCATTCGCAGCATGTGCTGACTTGATTAACATCTATTTGATTTCTTACTAATACGAAGCGGGAACCCTAATATATCTACGTATATACATATATTACATGACATAATGGAGCAAAACAGTGGTTTACAAATGGCAATTGAAATTATTAAGTTGTCTTATCTAGTTTTCCCATGATTAACTGGTAATATTTTATAATAAAACTAAGTTGTTTTTCAAATGTATGTATTTGATGTAAGTAAAGTTTTTCACTAGGGGTGGGGAGGTTACATTGGTAGAACCGTAGTGTTATTGATAATCTATATGTATGTCACTTGTTTGATTGGCTCATTATTATGGGCGAATTAATTCACTGGCTCGACAAAAAAAAATCGAAGATATGTTCTGGACTAAATGACGCTGATTATAGTAAATCGACCCTGCTGAACTCGAATCTGATGTTCATTATACTCTATAACGTCCAGTTTTTGAGAACCAGTACCGCAATTCCATGAAAAAATATGGGTAAAATCCAGCAGAAATGGTTTCACCAATGTTTTCATTTTAAAACTCTTAATATCCTTTTCTTTTTATTAAGCCTATTTAGGGCAGTGCAGTGTTTTTGAGTCATAGGTGGTTTTTGCAGTGAGCAGGGAAGGGTGTGGCGCGCTGCGTATTGGTGGGTGAGGGTTCGCAGGCTGTGTTACATTTTAACCTACTGATCGTACAGCTATTGTACATATTTTAAACATTTTTTTTACTTTTGCAGATATTATGTGTTTTGATTTAGTGGGTCCCTAAAATGTTTAGTGGGTTTACCGTCTATAGTACCTTGTACTGGCTGTGATGGAGCGCCGTACTGTGTGAAGGCATCGGGACATGTTTTTTTGTTCCACATGTGAATATTTTACGCCCTGACAGTCCTGAAGATAAACCTCTTACAAAGAATGTAAAGCCGCTTATCTGCATTACTTCAAGTGCCGTATAGTGGATTCAAGATAATGAAGGCTCCTCCACGTAGCATGCAACCCCTGTGTGATATCCACTTGAATGAATGGATGCGTGGCCAACGGCCACAGGCATGGTGCTTCGTGCGGCATCCCAATGTTTTGGCTGAACAAATGATCACAGTACCGACTGCTACTTCTGCCTCACTAACATCAAAGGATATTCAGTAAAAAACGCGAAGGCTAAAATCAGGTATCCTGACGTAACCTCATGCCATCAGGCCTGTGCCACATGAGTCCTGATCTCCAGTTCCATAATGTTCCAATTGTCAGTGCTATAAGTGAATCAGATTCGAGCGAACTAGGAGGATACGCCCAATAGATACAGACTTTCAATAATGGGCAGACAACAGAGAGCCCAAATTCATCAGTCAGAGAAATGCACATGTACCTTGCTAGGGACCTAGATCTACCCCGGATAAAAGTGAAGTCCTTGGATCTCGTCTCAAGTGAATGGAAGTTGTACAAGAAGGAGTTCTCACACCACGTTTCGTCGTAGACCATAAAGAACTTTCAGCTTCTTCAGTATGGAACCGCATTTCCGTATAGATACGGGAGATTCCAGCAGCAAAGTGTAGTGCTCCAAATACATCCTGCGTTATACTCGTTCAAATCCTCTCTTTTATCCAGTTATTTATATACCGCCAAATGCCAAAAGCTGTTTTGTGCCGACACTGTGTGCAACTGCATCGACGTAACCCACAATTTTTACACACTTTAATAACATATATTAAAATGTATAACGGGTGTCAGTCTTCCGACCACATCCAGTTGGAAAGACCATGTCCCCCGAGAACGACTGTCCCTTTGCATGTACTAAGAAGACTCAAAGTTGAACAACGGTTGAACATGGTATAGGTAAATCATTACGAAAATACTCAAAAATATTACGGTGTTTATTCCTTTGTCATGCTTAATGCATCATGCTGTTCTAAATTGATCCAGGTCTGTATTCCTTTATGTATCTTTTTATAGGGTCTTCAACGGGGTTTTTTGTCCGCCAGTGGTCTAGAGTCTTCTAGTTCAGTGGTTTTACTAACCTTTTTTAGTGCTCGTACCTTGGAGATCTCATAATTTGTCTCGTAACCCGATCAGAAAAAAATATAATTAGAGTAACGAACTTATATTTCACTAACTAAATTACTACATAGTACACCAATGTTCACACTTTCATTGATCTTTTGTTGTTGCAATTTCATCATTATGATGATTGAAAACGAGGTTCCCGAAGTGCCACACGCCTGTCGTCACTTGCATCCAGGGGTTACGGTTGTCCTAGCCTTTGTTTTGGGGTGTAGTTTGTTGTGACAAACGCATAAGACGTGTTTTGCAAATGGCACTATGTACCGTCCAGAGGTCTTTCTGCTAACTGTTGGGAATGGTTTTGGAGTTGTGCACACCAAAACATATCTATCTGCATGATTCAAAACTGCATTGATTCTGTCCGTTGGCCTGCAGCTCAACAAAATCAGCTTCAACATTTACTGTTATTCATGGAAACCAGTTAACATTATATGGATCCCGTAATCCATCTCTGTGCCAACAGAAACCTGTTCATGGTGAAATTTATCCCTCAAGGAGTGATTCAGCCCTTGAAAATGTTTTTTTCCACTTCAGTAACGATGGACACTTCTCTGCAAAAGCAGCCTCCTTTCAAATGAAGGAAGGAAAAGTTAACAAAATTCCCTTCTTCAATGCGCCCATCCAAATTGGAAGTTTCGGGTAAAGGGCAAATTAACTTATCTGCCAGTTATCAGTTTGCAGCATTCTTCCTTGATGGATACGTTCAACTCGTTCAAGTGCGTGAATAAATCTGTCAGGTATGCAAGGACAAAATGAACTTCCCTGTTTCAAAGTGGTCGCAATGTCACTGCCTTGATTTATAAGAAACCTCTTTCTTGATTTCTTCGTGAGTTCGAAGACACTGTAAGTATACGTGAGAGCCCCTCACTGTCTCGTGTGTGAAAACAGGCACACTATGGTTCAGCGTCATTTCTAACAAAAGGATGCCAGATACAAACCAGACAGACACTAATAATTTTTTAAGATATAATTCCAACCTACTTATAAATATGATATGAATCGTGGGGTCAGCATGTCTCGTCCCCCAGGTGTAAGGATTTCGTACCCCCTGTGGTACAGGTACTTCCAGGTTAAGAACCACTGCTCTAGTTCAAGACTCGCCATGAGCTCTTTTTTTGTGCCTCGTCCGAGTAGCCGAAGACACCCACATGCTGCACATCCTAACTTCCCCCTACCGACCTGCAAGTGTGGCAGAGGGCACCAGGGGGAAGCATAGCCAGCCCCTTCATACTTATTACATTGTGTCACTCACAAATCCAGCCTGCGACACACGAGCGAGGGCCAGTCAGCTCAGCCTTCTAGAAATAACATATAAGGCCAACCACCTGAGGCCTCAAGGAAGATAAAAGCCTAAAGGCGCAACAGGTATGAAATAATAATAAAAATAATACTAAGAAAATAAATATAGGGTGGAGTCAAAAGCTTTTTCGTATCATCATGTCCCCTCTAACTGACTTTCAAGAGAGCTCACACGCGTACGTCTAATCTCTGAGACGGAAACTGAGAGACTGAACTGGGCCAGAAGCCACAAAACACTTAACGACCTTTTTTTGGTCGTTAGTCCAACGACGGAACCCACAGCGCCGAAAATTCGTCGATTTCGTCGTTAACGTGCACACTGGCCAACGACTGCTCAAGACCGGTATTAGCAGAGGTCGGAAGTCTCCAGGCATGCTCATTATTGCTTGGTATGCTATGAAATATCTTTTTTATAGGTGAATGTAGACATATAATCGCATTTCAATGGGTAATTCATATGAGTAAAGAAATTAAAATACAAGGAACTTCTGTCTTCGACGTCTGGCAGCGGCAGACGTGCACTCTGGCACTGACAGCATCATGGCAGAGTTGGTTTTGGCACTGCTACTGAACGAGGATCATCTGCGAAGGGAACGTCGGTTTCGTGATCGCCTTGACCCTTTGGCACTGAGCGATCAAGAGCTCATTCGGCACTACCGGTTTCCCAGGCATGAGCTGATTCAGCTCATAGAGGAGCTGGATCCGTTTTTGAGGAGGAGGACGAGGCGGTCTCATGCAATTCCTACCCACACACAAGTCTTGGTGACCCTGCGGTTGTTGGCTAGTGGCTCCTTTCAACACGTTATTGGAGACATATCGGGTAAGTCATTATCATAGACACAATCTCGTAAGCACTTAGGAAGCCTGTGTCAGTATGTCAACCATCATGTGTTAGAAATGCTAGTAGTTGTGTGTGGGTTTGTGTCCACAATTACACGGCTTGTGTTGTAGGATACAACACAAGCCGTGTCATAAATCAGACTCTCCAGATAAATTAAAGAACCCTACCGTTTAAAGAATGCTGTCCAAACAATGTGTATCAATTGAGGGTATAAGTGCAGTTATAACCAAAATACGATCGGTGCTTAAAAGTATATTGCTGAACATTTTGTTCTACAAACAGTGTTATAGTTCTAGGGTGTTTTAGCCCTACCGTAGATAACACTATAGTCGCCAGTCACTTGCCACTGCACTAATGTCGCCAGGTACAATATATTACGAATTTTAGCATCACTACATACTTTTATGTGCCACTGAAGACGCATGCATGCATATGCACAGTAGTTTATATTATGTACATCACACTACATGTCTTCAGTGACACATACAAGTCTGTAGTAATGCTAAAATTCGTAATATATTGTGCCTGGCGACATTAGCGCAGTGGCAAGTGACTGGCGACTATAGTGTTATCTACGGTACAACAGCTGTGGGAAATTAATAATAACACAAGGGGGGTCTGGTTACCCAGTGAGGTTAGGTTACGTAATCAATGCCCAGTTGGGTTAGGTTAGCATGAGGGTCTAGGTGGACACTGCCCCCCAGTTGGGTTAATTTAGTTAACTAGCATGAGGGTCTAGGTGGACACTGCCCCCCCAGTTGGGTTAATTTAGTTAACTAGCATGAGGGTCTAGGTGGACACTGCCCCCCAGTTGGGTTAATTTAGTTAACTAGCATGAGGGTCTAGGTGGACACTGCCCCCCAGTTGGGTTAATTTAGTTAACTAGCATGAGGGTCTAGGTGGGCACTGCCCCCCCCTGTTGGGTTAATTTAGTTAACTAGCATGGTCTAGGTGGGCACTGCCCCACCAGTTGGGTTAATTTAGTTAACTAGCATGAGGGTCTAGGTGGACACTGCCCCTCCAGTTATGTCAAGGAGAGTATTGGTCA
>JACEEZ010019028.1:43825-80636 GCA_016584305.1 Chionoecetes opilio | reverse complement strand
TTTAGGTAAAATTTACTAATCTTGAATAATCATTTGCATGAGACTAAGTGGCATCATGTACATGCTTTTCAATAATAGCGCTATCGGGTTTTTTAACGCTTAAAAAACCCATACGAACTTAACCTGACCATTGAAAGACCCCATAACCTTTTCTTCATTGTATAACTGTTTACAGAATCTGCACAAGCAGGGGGCACCCTGCAGTACGGCCCATCAGATGCGCAAAGATAATCACGCCCCTGATGCCCCTGCAAAACCGATGTGCCCCGCGTGAGACCGGCCAGAGGTAGCCTACCTGTTTCCCTTGTTCTCTTGTTGGAACAAAATAGTTTCAGTAACTTTGCTTCATTCATATATTGCAGTAGCAGTGATGTCATATTGCGGTTAGAATTGAGGGGAAATTACTGTTAGTAAACTTTGGCCCAGGCTGTGGCCCCCCAAAAAGGCAAACACATTTGTGAGAACTTATATTATGTTTATGTTACAAAAGTTGAGGTGGAATATAAATAATGGAATTAGTATAGATACATTTCATGTCTTCAGTGCGTATTCTGCATAAACAGTATTAGAGCAAAATATTAGAGAGGTGTCAGACATTCTTCGTATGACTGTCCATGCAAGCTTCTGTTATCCACAGTGTTGTATTCCAGTCAAGAATCTTTTTTTCCTTTTTTGATTACAGACTTTCCTGAGTAATGTGCACTTCCAATCTGTCATCGTTATCTTACCTCAGTATTCTATCTATGCTTAACTATCTGCTTTTGATACCCATTTAGGGTGAAATTGAGGAAGAGGAGGAAGAGGACGTGCAGGACGTGCAGGACGTGGCCGGTGTACCACCTGCCAGAAACGAGGGGAGGAGAGTGCAAGATGACATCATCTACAACTTCTTCTAAAGCTTCACTTTAACCTCCTTCCTCCAACAAATCCACATCCTACATCTGATCTAACCATCCTGCTGTAACATTCCGTTCTTTCTCCTTCCCTTATCGTTTCACTATTATTCTTTAACCCCTCCCCTTTATATGCTTTGCCATAGTGCCATATGACCTCTGATGTCTTGCACATTCACCTTTTTAGGCATTAAATCAATCAATCAATTTTCTACTTCACTTTTTCACATCTCCTTTTCTACAAATTAACACTGACTCTTAATTGTTCTATTTACGTTGCTAATTTACTTCTTTAAATTCAACCTCTTCCTCTTCTGGCGGGCCCCCTCTGTTGATTCTTCTTATACACACTGGACAGCAGAAATTTACCACCCTATTCAGCACAGGTTTCCTAGTTCCGAACATCCTTTATGGCACCAATCGTCACATTCCTTGCAACGAATTGAGTTTACTCCTTTTCACTACCGCATACTCCACAGAGAAACATTCCCACTTGTATGTTTATTTTGCTCCATTTTTCTTGCCTGTTACCATCATCTTCGTCTTGGACATATTCACCTTCAGACCTCTTCTCTCCATTGTTTGCTTCCAATCTATAAATCTCCTCTGAACTTCCTCCTTTGTCATCGCTGTCAAGACGATGGCCTATATACATGCAAGAATGTTCGTCGAGTCCTCTGGCGGGTGGATTTTACCAACAGCCGTAGATTGACACATGGGATGTACAAGATTCATAGTCTACTGCCCGGCGCGGAGACTTAATATAATAGCTTTGTTCGTGTTCGCCACTTTCCTCAGGCGTTGCCGTAGAAAAAATTGGGCCTGAGTGATGCTTTTATGTCGCTCCCAGGCGCAACAGATCGCAAAAATTTCTTGGATATATCCATTACCTCTGTATATAGCAGCTCCCATGGATCTCCTGTTCTGCATTCCTTTGTGGCCTTCAGACAGCTAGACTAGTCAGTGTATATATTTTTTACATAAAAAGCTGTTAATATCACCATATAGCCTTTTTTTCCCTGTGTCGGTCAGTGAATATGAACATTAAGGAAAAAAATACAATCAATCAATCAATCATTGGGGGCATACGCCGGGGGGCGCGTCGCCTCGCCCACCCTACGACGCCACTCCCGGGGGTCACCACGCGCGAGTTCCCATGCAGGCTCCTTTCCCATACCAAGCAGCTCTCGACAAGAAACATCAACTTGCCCCAGCCACGAGCCTTGTGGGCGTCCCCTTGGCCTCCTCCACGCCGGATTGTCTCTTACAGATACAACCCGATGGGAAGGATCGGTTTCAGGGTAGCGTGCCACATGCTCATATAGCCGAAGTTGGCGCTGACGGACTATGCAGGTAATAGGCCTCGATTCAATCTCAGGGTGCAATCGCTGATTTGACACGTAATCATCCCAGCGATACCCCATGATTTTGCGAAGACACTTATTACCAAAGGCATTGATTCGTCTCTTCAAGTCACTATTTAGTGTCCATGTCTCACAACCATAGAGTAGGACGGATCACAAGCGACTTGAAGATCCGGATCTTTGTCCTCCTGCACAGGTACCGACAACGCCAAATACTCCCGCTGAGCGAGTCCATAACACCGTGGGCTATGCCAATCCGCCGTAAGGCTTCTTGACGTGACCCGCCGTCATTATGGACTGCGCTACCAAGGTATGTAAAACTTTCCAAGATCTCAATGTCCTCGCCACACGCATGAACAGACTCTACTGCTTCATCTAGTAAGTCTCCAAACACCTGGACCTTGGTCTTGAGCCAGGAGACCTCAAGTCTCAAAGGCTTTGCCTCCTCGTGCAGCGCCTCGAGAGCCATCACCAGGACCTCCAGCGACTCAGCAAAGATTACTGCATCATCGGCAAAAACAAGATCAGTGATCTTGGTGTTGCCGACGGATGCTCCACAATCACTATGATCTACAACCTTGTCCAATACCCAGTCCATACAAGCGTTGAAAAGTGATGGGGCAAGGACGCACCCTTGCCTCACTCCTGTATTCACAGGAAAGAAGCTGGATACACCTGCCCCACACTTCACAGCACTCTCAGTCCCAGAATACAGACCAGTTATCAAACCAATAGTCCTTGCAGGAATCCCTCGAAGTCGCAGAAGATCCCAGAGTGACTCACGATGCACTGAGTCAAACGCCTTCTTGAGATCAACATAGGCTGCAAGCATCCCCTGTAGAAACTCACGTCAACTCACGTGTAAAAAATGTATAAAACATTACTGCCTATTGAGATCCAAGTGCCAACTCATTGAGTGACTGCAATCAATAATAAGCAACCATACAGGTACACACACTTTCAAACTCGTAGTGAAAGACAAATGATATAATCACAGCAACCCCCATAACACCTTATTGATAATATGCACCCGTGTGAAAGACTAGTTACATTACCCTTGACAATATATTGCATATAACATTCAAATATGCGGAATGATATGTGGAAAAATATATCCTGCACAATAGAGAAATATATCCTTATATTAATATATTTTTAGTATAGCTATTTCACAACTTGCGAATATATTCAGACTAGTATAGAGCATGTAATGCATGAATATAATGTTGCTAAGCATCTGTTTTACATGATTTACATATGGCAAGTACCTAACAAACTTCATTAATAGTATGCACCCGTGGTGAGATACTTAACCTTAATCTTTCTGGTCGCTCGAAGAATGCACAATAGTTTTTTGGCCAGCGAGATTCAACTCTGGCTCGAGAACACCATACCGCCAGACATTACTTGCATCTAAACTTTGAATGTGAACGTTCGACACACAGCATTCCTTCAAGTTGTAAAAATAAATCACCTCCATTGTCATAGCTATAGAATGCAAATATCATCATCCTCAATAATAATCTCAAAAATCAATCCTCAATCCTACAATCTTATTCCAAACTAAGTCCCCTCATCCTAATTACTAAACCTAAGTAAGGCCTTACTTACTAACTAGAGATAAACCTAATCCTAACTAAATACTAAATACGGGAGGCCTTAAAGGACAGGCAACATGGTGAGGCATCCTTGTTAGCGGCTTCCCCCCCCCTACAACAACCGCTAGGAGGGGAGTTTGTAGATCTCCCCTACAAACTTCATTCTCCTCTTACACCAGCTCCAAAGAGAAACGTGTGGTTAGCCCCACTGTTTATACGACTTGTTTTTACTATTTTCAGTACATATAGACTTTTTTTCTAACCCGTTATTTTTTATGTTTTCTAATGTAACTATAATTAACAAACAGTAACTCCCTCATCTCACATTCACCCCTTTCCTTAGCGCGCACTGCTTAGCGGCGCTGACACCAAAACCATGTACTATTTATATTCAAATGACTGTTTTTATATTGTAGTGTTGAAATTTCCAATTAAAATAACCTCGGCGCAGAAGTCCCGGCCATGACTATAAAGGCAGCCAACCCAGTCTGTCAGCTGCGCGTCCAGGGCATCGGCCTGGCCTGGACGGACTCCTACCTGTACCTCGGGGTGGCTCGACAGGCGGCTGTCGTTCACGGCGCACCCTTGACTCCTGAGGGAAAGGACGCGGGCCCAGGCTGAACGTGATGCGGGCCATGACGCGGTTTAAAAGCCGGCGCCACCTTCTCTGTCCTCCGCCTGTACTATGTGCAGGCTGTGCGCTCCCTGGTGGATTATTGCGCCCCTGTCATCATCGCGCTCTCCCCCCAATCAGCAGGAGCGGCTCGAGGTGCTCCAGACAACGCCATGAGGACCATGCTGGGGGCTCCGAGATGGTCCAGCGCCTGCGTAATGCAGAGCGAGACCAGCTTGGTGCCCCTCGCCACCAGGGTGCAGTGCATCATGGCCTGTCGCGTGGCCAGAGTATTCCGCCGCGACGTGGAGGGTCGTGGCGCAGAGGAGACTCCGGCTGGCCATGACGCAGGGCATCGAGTGCCTGCGGGGCCCAACACGTGGCTCATCAACACCTCGCTAGCCACCCACAGCCTCATTCACGCGGGGATCACCGGCCGTGGCGGGAGGCCGATGTCCCCGCCCCACCTACAATGCTCCGCCCCCGTGGGGGCCCCCGCCGCAGAGTTCACCGCCACGCAGTTGCCTCCCTGTAAGCCATGTGCACCACCCGGGAGCTGCGGCAGCACGCGCTGATGGCCATGGCCCAGGTCGCCGAGCGGGCCCAGCCGTGTATACTTCACTGACGGCTCGGTCGACCGGATAGTGGCAGAACAGTGCCCGGCGTTCGTCACCACGGGTGGGACAGAGCTGTCCTTGGCGGACGTCTAACAACTGCTCCACACCCCAAGACTGAGCTGGTGGCCCATCCAGCACGCCCTCGAACATGCCCTGCACCGCCGGGAGCAACTGTGGTAATACACACCGACTCCTGGACGGGGCTGCAGGCCCTCCAACAGCCGCATCCCAAGGACAACGTGAGGCTCATCACCACCATCCTAGGCAGCCTACAGAGCCTTGTCGCGCAGGGAAGGCGTGTCGGGCTCAACTGGATCCCCAGCCCACGTAGGGTCCGAGGAAAACGAGGCGCGGGGACGCGGCCGCCAAGCGAGCCGCCAGGGGCCCCCCAGCGTCACCATTGCACGTGCTCCCAGCCTACAGCAGCTCAAGGGGGCCAGGGAGACGGGGCCGCAGCGCACTGCGCTCACCAGCACATCGAAGCTGGAGGCCAGGAAGAGGCAGGCGGCCTGGTACGCTGCAGCCACGACTACCCCCCACGGGAAACGCCACCCAGCAACAACCCAGGGCAGATGGCGCACTACTGCAGCGTGTGCGTCTGGGCTACTGCACCAGAGAGGAAGCTCCCAGGAGGACTTCGAGGGGCAAGTGTGCGACCACTGCGAATGCACACCCGTCGCCCACTGGGTGCACTACCTCCTGTCCTGCCCCGCCACCGCCCCCCTGAGCCCGGCCCGGCCCCCGCCGCCCAGCCTGCAGGTGGGGGGCTGCTGAGTGGGCGTGAAGGCAGGGCCCCCTCATGGGTCCGCCACACCCCGAGAGACGTGATGTTGGGGGTGCTGCGAGCAGCGCCCCCTCCCCGCTGATACATCACGTACCCACCCCCTTTGCCCGCGCCCGGCAGGGTGACCAAGTGACGTAGGTGACTCACCGTCACCACGTCTCCACGCAAACCCTCCCGTAGCCTGACGGGATACCCTCCTCACTGGCGGGCTGATGCCCGCTTTGTACTTCTTTGCTCCTGCATATGCATTTCTGTACATACTTGTATTGTGTGGGGTGTCCTGTAAAGCTTAGTTGTACAATAAACCTTTACAAATCAATTAAAATAAACCTCACCACTGGAGTCAAGAGTTTCTCTCTCCAGTGTGAAACCCAAATAGCTAACATCACTCCCGTCACGGTTAAATTGGTGACCCCCCGGAGTGTAGCTATGGTCTATAGGTGGCTATAACATGTGCTATAGAAGACCACAATTTTCCCCGTGGAGGACCTCGTCCTAAGACACATCCGTCCTAACACTCCTATGGCAAAAAACTTAGCCTCCATTATGGGGTTCGCTTCGCTGAGCTATAGGTCAGGAGAACTACACTCATGTGTAGCCCGCCACCTTAAGGTTATCCCCTCCCACCCTGGCACCCTCTGTGCCCCCCTCTGATGCTTTCTTGCGTCATCAGCCCGGCCTTATGCGCGTTCAGCGCGGCCCCTGCCCCCTCAGACGCCTTACTTTCATCTTCACCGGCCCTGATGCGCACTCTGCGCGGCTTCTACTCCCTTTGACGCCTTACTGCGTCATCAGCGGCCTCATGCGCATTCCCGCGCGGCCTCTGCAACCTCTGAAAGCCTTCCTGCGTCCTCAGCACGGCCTTTACACGCATTCAGCACGGCCCTTGCTCCCTCGCGTGGGGTTTTCCCGCGTCTTCATCAAAACCGAAAACCCCCCGGTGTTAGAGTAACTTACTCCACGGTCGCTACTCACCGCCCTGTGGATTTCTCACCGCCCTCTGGATTACTCGCCGGCCCTGTGATTACTCACCGCCCTGTGGATTACTCACCACCCTGTGGATTACTCATCGCCCTGTGGATTACTCACCCCCCTGTGGATTACTCATCGCCCTGTGGATTTCTCACCGCCCTGGAGATTGATTACTCATCACCAGCGGCAACACTACCAGGCGGCAACACTGCCATGGCCGCAACACTGCCACGCCCCGCAACAGCCGGCGGCAACAACTGCCATGGCGGAACACTGCCACGCCCACGCAACACAGCCGACGGCAACACTGCCATGGCGGCAATGCTGCCCCGCCCGCACACAGCCGGGGGCAAAACCCCTGCCATGGCGGTAACACTGCCACGTCCGCAACACCGCCACGCCTGCAAAAACTGCCATGGCGGCAATACTGCCACGCCCGCACACAGCCGGCGGCACCACTGCCATGGCGGTAACACTGCCACGCCCGCAACACCGCCACGCCTGCAACACTGCCATGGCGGCAATACTGCCACGCCCGCACATAGCCGGCGGCACCACTGCCACGCCCGCAACACCGCCACGCCTGCAACCCTGCCATGGCGGCAATACTGCCACGCCCGCACACAGCCGGCGGCACCACTGCCATGGCGGCAACACTGCCACGCCAGCAAATGGGCACACCCAAGCCCTCCACATCAATCGGCAACAGTAAACACGCAAGCCACCGCTCCACCAACCAAGATTTCTTTCCTCCTCCCTCGTCACTAGGAGGGGAGTATTGTAGTGGCTTCCCCCCCTACACACCGCTAGGAGGGGAGTTTGTAGATGTCTCCCCCACAAACTTCATTCTCTCTTATACCAGCTCCAAAAGAGAAAACGTGTGGTTTTAGCCCACACTGTTATAACTTGTTTTTATTAATTTTCAGTATTCATATATACTTTTTCATAACCCTTTATTTTATGTTTCTTAATGAAATAGAATTAGCAAACATGTAACTCACCATCTCACATTCACCCCTTTCTTAGCGCGCACTGCATTAGCGCGCTGACCCAAAAACCATTGTACTATTTATTATTCAAATCTGTTTTTTATATATGTATGTTGAAATTTCCAATTAAAATACCTGCACCGCCGGGAGGCAACTGTGGTAATACACACCGACTCCTGGACGGGGCTGCAGGCCCTCCAACAGCCGCATCCCAAGGACAACGTGAGGCTCATCACCACCATCCTAGGCAGCCTACCCGAGCCTTGTCGCGCAGGGAAGGCGTGTCGGCTCAACTGGATCCCCAGCCACGTGGGGGTCCGAGGTAACGAGGCGGCGGACGCGGCCGCCAAGCGAGCCGCCAGCGGCCCCAGCGTCACCCTGCACGTGCCTCCCAGCCTAGCACTCAAGGGGAGGCGAGACGGCCGCAGCCGCCTGCCTCCCGACACACACTACCAGGAAAGGAGCGCCCGAGCGCNTACATCAAGGCATTGTGGCAGACTGCGGGATTTGCTTTTGGTTTATTTGGTGGAGGATATCTACCAAAACCATGACAGATGGAACCGGTATGACCCAACCTCCTCGGCCAAAGCCTGTGCTTCTACCTTGGTCAGGGCATCTGTGGCTTTGTCCCTGACCTCCAGCAGTGCCTCCCTTATGTTAGGGGCCTGGTACCGCACAGCCTCAATGCTGTTAATACGGCTCTCCCACCTCGTTTCACTCCAAGATTTCAATGTCAGAGTCACATGGTCCTTCAATATTGCCCATCTTTTTGGTGATACTGAGAAAAGGTTATACAGTTTTTGTATATTGCCAAAGTAGATAATTGGCATCTGTGGACCTTTTGCTGCATCAGCCACAACCAAGTTCAGTGTATGTGCCCCACATGGAACAAAAAGTGCGCGAGGATTTTTCTCAGCAGCTTGCTTGTACACCTTTGTTCCTCCCCTTCATGTTCGACCCATTGTCATACGACTGTCCTCTGCAGTCGTCAAAGGAATATTCAGGTCCTCAAGTTTATTCAAAATCAAAGAGGATATTAGTTCCCAAACAAAATTATTGATATTACTTCCCAACCACAGGTCTTGCTTTAGCAAGACCTGTTGTTTGGGAAGCCACAAGAAATCCTAGAAGTGTTTCTTGACTTCCGGTGCTTCGTCATCGTCCATTTTAACAATCCTTATGACGACCGACATCTGCTTCTTGGTGGCTTAGATCAGGAGTACAATCTAAAATGACTGAATAATATTGGACTGCTTAATTTCAGCCATCATTGTATCCAATATTTCCCACTGATTGAAGCAATCAACTCATTTTGGATCTCATTTCCAAGATAGCTGGAATGACTGAACTGCCCACTTTCCACACGATTAATATGCTTCTTCATGACAGGATCAAATTTGGCAAGCAGCTTCACCACTTTTAAGAAGTTTCCATTGTGTTGCTGGTATAATGTGTTTGAGACCCCCTCAATGCAAGATTTCTCTCAGCTAGAGATTGCATGATACAGATTAAGTGGGTCAGAACATCTCTCCAGTGCTTCTTCTCAGCTTCTAAAAGTGTCCTTCGGCTTGATCTATGGTTGTGCCTGTTTGTAGACGCAAGTGCAAATCCTTCCACGTTGCCATATGGTGTGTGTGCTCTGGACTGATTTCATGACTTTTCAGAAGTGTACCAATGTTCCTCCAGTCGGAAACCTCCTCTGTCATTAATTTATAGTCCTTTCTTGTGAATAGCTGCAGCAATAGCAGTAAACTGCATCGTTTTTTTCTCGAGTAGGTAAGCCAAGTCCGCCTTATCTTTTCCCCCATTAAACCAATGTCCTGTAGAAATAATGGTGATGAAAGCTTCTGCCATCTTCTCTTTTTGGGAAATGTGAACTCCGGGCTAATCTGAAATGGTCCTCTACCTACTAGGTCTGTCCTGACTGAATCTAATAGAAGTGAAGGCCAATCACGTGGATCAATTGGTTGATCAAATGCAGGGCGTGGTGCTCGTGAGTCTGCTGGTGAATAAGGTGTACCTGGTGTTGTCGGTCAGAAGGCAGTGAAGATGGGCCTGATGCTTGTGAGTCTGCAGGTGGAGCAGATTGACGTGGTGCTTGTGTGGTGCCAGGGTTTTCCTCTCTTATATTCAATGTGAGTTGGACTGAAATTAATTAGTTTTAATTCTCCACTGAAGAAAAATATTTGTTAGTTATAACTTCTAACGATGAAATGATTTTTTTAGTAGGGAAATACTGCCACCAGTCCAAGCGGGTGATCCTCTGGTCTACCCCTTGAACACGTTTGTGAGATATGAGAATTATGGTAGTTATGGAGATATTATTCATGCACCGAATAAGGCTGAAACTCTGGGAAGAACGTGAGTAAGTATTTCCTCAGCAGAGAATAGATCACCTGGGGTGGAGCGAAACTAGTCAGGTCAGGATCATTGGTATACTTTACTTGTAGAAAACAAAAAGTGTCTCAATATTGAATTCCCATAGGAATAATGTACTACTTTGCTAAACTTCTCAATAAGACAAAATTATTTAACATAAGAAATTATCACTGATACACGTATCCTCAATTTACACTGTATAACATTCATATTGTGACTTGGTTCCTGCTTTACTTCACTTTCACCTTTTTCAAAAGGAGAATGTTTGAGGAAATTAATCTTATCCCTTTTTATATCTCTAAACCTTATCTTGGGTTACAGGAATCCCTAGGGGACATAACCTATAACCTCTCATCTATAACACTCCACTCTATGGTTCTAGTTTATTTCCTATATTCATCTAAGCTAAACATGAAAGGAACCGAAAGAGGGGAAAAATGTGGGAAAAGTGTTGGTGTGTCACGGGACCATGGGTATTAAACGCTTCCCTCGATGAGTCCACACGCTTAACCTTGTGGGCAGTCAGAGAGAGAGTCTTTCAATATACTATAACACTTATGATAATGAATATTACACAACGGTATACATATATATTGATATGCATACTATATAACTAAGGGGAGGTAGGGAGGTGAAACAACGGAGAGATCTTACCTTGTGGGCAGTCAGAGAGAGAGTGACTTGTCCCGAGGCGAACAAAAAGGTTTTTGTGATTTTTCGGCGGGAAAAATCGGGGTGTTGGAACAACACGACTGGCTGACGTGAGATGATCATTATACTGTGAATGACTAGGATGAGATGGGGGGGGGGGGGCAAGGGATAATTTTTTCGATAGTTAATATAACAATCTCTCTAATTTGATGTGAATAATTTAATTATAAAAAAAAGACTCGCGTTCTTGTCATACGTCAAACTTAAGATCTCTCCATCGGTTTGAGAGAAGTTCCCGCTATATCCAACCTATGAAAGAATGAAAGGGGCGGGGCTAGGGGAAGGAGGGAAAAGACAGAAGCGTGGGGTGGTACGTGATCGGTACTTTTCCACGATTGAGGAGATTCCTGATTTTGGGGAAATTTCCACTCTCCCACCGTACGCGGCTTCACCCAGCCCAGAATAAGAACTAACCAGTTGCTAAAACATATATATATATATAGAGGTATAATGCTGGCATTACACTTGATGGTCAATAAGAGAAAATGAGTTTGCAGGTGTAGACGATGAACCTGGTGCTTGTGAGTCTGCAGGTGGAGCAGATTGACCAGGTGCTTGTTGGTCAGTAAGTGGAGATGATGGCTCTGGTATCCTTGCACTAGCAGTCTCATCTGGCTGGACTGGCCCTCCACGTCCAAAGTATTTAAGAAGTGTCCCTGCAGAGGAAAAATAGTGTATAGTCTTTCATAGTCTAATCATTTTACAAATATTTGGGACAACATACAGTCCTAGATATTGTATTTTTATTCTACCCAATTTGATTTGCTTAGTCCTAGCCAGTAGCCACCTAGGCCTGTACTGGATACTGTCATCAAGGGCATAATCAGGTGGGGGACGGGGTGGGGGGTGTGGGGGGGGGCAAGTCCCCCCCTACTTTTAAAAGTGGAGGGACATATTATCTTTTGTCCCCCCAATTTTTGATCAAAACCATGACAGAAGTACTTGATTTTGCTTCCATGAATGTAGTTTAAATTAGTGAGCACTTATCTTTAAAAAAAATATGTAATTTTCTTAAATTTTTGGTATATTGTTATAGGGAAAGCGAAAGAAATGGGTTTCAATATGTCGTGTACACACATCAGAAATAATATAAATTTGTATGCAAATTTATTTTAAACGGAATTATGAATAAAAAAGGTTGGACACATTTATGCAATTTAAGGTACCATTGCTAGGTTAAGTTAGGTTATTTTTGGTTTGTTAATGATTAAGCGGGTCTGGGGGGCGAAGTCACCCAGCTAGGTAATTTGGCTGAGCCTGGGGGTCTGGGGGCAAAACCCCCAGTTAGGAGCAACAGACACTTCTCTGAACGCTGGAGGTGACCCCGGTTGGTGTTTTGTGTACAAAACGGAAACCGTTTTGTGTACTAAAATTTAGTACTTTGTGTACTAAAGGAAAAATTTACCTTCAATTGTCCCCCCCCAACTTTTGGGAGCCAGTTACGCCCCTGAGTGTCATTAGGCTTATTAAACCTATCTAGGCTATCTGCTCTGAAATAGTTCAATATATATTATACCTGAATTAGAAGGAATTACCATGGAGCAAAGAGATAGGCCAAGCATATCGATTATCCCTGAACCCTTCCCTTGAAATATATGCTACATGGGAAATCAACACCATGTCTCACCTTTACTCTGAGATAGTTTATCTTCTTCACTTTTCTTTTTTTTTCTTTTTTCGGCTCCAGAAGGGTATGTCCTTTTCGATGCCATGATGTTAGAGCGTCACTCCTCGCTGACTCACGGTTGACTCAGTACTAGTTTAGCGTTTCAGATCAGATGGGGCGGCAGCTGGTAGAAACTTTTGAACCTTAGATTATATATTATCGTACCAGGTCAGTAAAAATATATATAATATAAATATATAAATTATATATAAAACAAATAACACAAATCTACACATTCAATTCAGTCCCATCAAATAACACAAACCGTTAAGCTCGTTAATACACGATCTAATATGCTTGACAAGCATGGTGCTTGTCCAGCATATTGGATTGTGTATGGGGATGCTTGAAGGTATGCTTGGAGATGCTTGATGAAGATCCATCACCGTTTGATTTTTCGTCAAGCATGACGTCAAATGTCTGGCTATGTGTGGAAATGAGCGACCAACAACAAAAACATAACAAGCGGCTTGTCAAGCATGCTTGATCGTGTATGGGGCCCTTTAGCTTCCAAAGGTATCTCTATGGAATATTTTGTCCCTGAACTACTGCTCATATAATAAACACAAACATTGTATACAAAAGCATGTCCTTATAATTAATACAACTATATATACTTCATACTGGCTAGATACTTCATACTGGCGGGATATCGTCTGCTAGCGTAAATATATGACACCACGCGACTCCTAAAGGAAGACCAAATGGGCCTGACGGGCGTGGGGCATCAGAGGAGTTACACATTTTCCGTAGAGCTAAGCTAAATAAAAAGGGACCGAAAAGTATTATTGGGCGACAAAGGGTTAAACACGAACCTCCGCTCAAGATGGCTGCCGCTATAATAAATATGTAAACAGACAGGGCAAGAGACTACGAGCATAAACAGACTACGAACATAAACAGAGATCGCTAGACTAAAGATTTCAAATCTACTACAAACGTATTTCGTTTTTTCTATTGGTATAAGCAGAGATGGGTACGGTATCGATAATTCGATAAAAGATAATTATATTTAATAAAATTGTGGAAAATAAATATAATAAATAAATGAATAAACTCAGAACAATGGAACCACTTTACACATATTTTAATTTCTTAAAAAGATAATATTGGCAGCTTGGGGGCCCCTAGTGGCATCGGGGGCCCTAGGCGACCGCATAGTTCGCCTATAGGAGGAAACGGCCCTGCGGATAGGTACCCTATACCACACATTCAGGATTTCCATCTGAAGTTAAATGGACAAAGTATCTTTTCTAAGATAGACCTAGTGAGAGCTTTCCATCAGATCCCAGTTCACTCTGCAGACATACCTAAAACAGCTATAACTACGCCTTTTGGACTGTACGAATTCAGGTATATGAATTTTGGTTTACGGAATGCGGCACAAACCTTTCAACGCTATATGGACCATGTCTTGCGCGTCCTTGATTTTGCCACTGTGTATATTGATGATATTCTAGTGGCATCCAGCAGTAAGGAGGAACATCGCACCCATCTTCAGCAGCTTTTGGTGTGCCTTCGAGACAATAACATCAAAATCCATCCAGCGAAGTGTGTTTTTGGGGTGGAAGCAGTTGATTTTTTAGGACAACGGGTGAGTAAAGAAGGTATTACTCCATTGCCACAGAAGGTAGATGCTATTCGTCAGTTCCCACAACTAACTTCTGAAAGAAAGCTCAGGGAGTTTCTGGGTATTGTAAATTACTACCACCGTTTCCTCCGCAAAGCAGCAGATACGTTACTCCCGTTACATGACTTTCTGAAGGGTATTCCCCACAGATCGACAGCCCCGCTGAAGTGGTCACAAGAGACTGCAGCTGCTTTCACTACCATAAAGGAGGATATAGCGCGGCTTCCTCGTCTTGCTTATCCAGACCCTGAAGCACAGGTCTTTCTTACTACCGACGCCTCTTCTACTGCGGTCGGCGCAGTGCTTCAGCAGATCAGTACAGGTGAAGTATCGCCTATTGGTTTCTACTCCCAGCGCCTCGATACTACCCAAGTCAAGCACAGTACATGTGATAGGGAACTATTGGCGATATACATGGCCGTGCGGCACATCAAACACCTACTAGAGGGTAGGCAGTTTTACATTCTCTGTGAACACAAGCCTTTGACTTTCGCTATGGCACGTCCGTCCGATGCATTTACTCCACGGATTCAGCGACAGCTCTCCTATATTTCGGATTTAACGACTGACATCCGCCATGTTGGCGGAGTTGAGAACCCTGTGGCTGACGCCCTCTCGCGCTCCATGTATAATATTTATCAATACCCAGTGCCTTTTGATTACCAACAGATCGCTATCGCTCAAGAGGCAGACGAAGATGTGGCCGCGTTCAAGAGAGATCCATTGTCACTTCAGTTACGTCCCTTTCAAGTGCCTGGGACAACACTTCAGTTATGGTGTGACGTGTCGTGTGGAAAGGCCAGACCATTCATCCCAAGATCTCAACGACGAATGGTGTTCAATCACTTCCACAACATGAGCCACCCGGGAGTCAAGGCTACCCAGCGACTCTTAACACGGACAATGGTATGGCCACGTATTCGAGCAGATGCTCGTTCCTGGGTTCAACAGTGTCTCTCGTGTCAGGCATCAAAGGTTCATCGCCACGTGAAGGCTCCGCTGCAACCCTTTTCTTTACCAAGATGCAGGTTCCAGACTGTTTATGTGGATATTGTAGAACCTTGGTCTCCATCCAGAGGGTACAGGTATATCTTAACGTGTATCGATCGTTTCACTAGATGGACTACTGCAGTGCCTATGCCGGACATCTCTGCAGAATCGACGGTTTTAGCATTCCTCTCGGGATGGGTCTCTCACTTTGGTGCACCTACTACATTCATCACAGACCGCGGGGCCCAGTTTGAATCACATCTGTGGCTAGAGTTACTAGCTTTTCTAGGCACTACTCACAATCACACAACTGCTTATCATCCACAGGCTAACGGAATGGTTGAACGTTTTCATCGCCATCTCAAGGACGCCCTTAAGGCTCAACCTCATCCGTACCGCTGGGTGGACTCTTTGCCATTGGTACTGCTCGCCCTTCGCACTACAACTAAGGAAGATCTCAAAGCCAGTCCCGCAGAGCTTACGTTCGGCCAGACCCTACGTCTACCGGGAGAGTTCTCCGCAGGGGTTGACAAGGAGCACGGTATGGACATGCACATGTTTCTAGACTCTCTCCGTCAGATCACTTCCAGGTTGTTTCCTATTGCACCTCACCAGCCTACAAGATATGCTTCCTACGTCCCGCGTGATCTAGAGCGTGCCGAGTATGTGTGGATACGACATGACGCCCGATGCCGTCCACTTGATCGCCCGTATGACGGTCCCTTCTAGGTGCTATATAGACATGATAAGTACTTTACTGTAAGTCGAGGAAGCCGCCAGGATAATGTCTCTGTGGATCGTCTAAAGCCGGCTCATATACAACATGATGTACCTCATCCTATCCCTCACACTCAGCCACCAGATACTCGTACACTTCCGCTACAGCCTCCTGGCCTGGCTCATTGCCCTTCGCCGCCTGTTGCTCCCTATAAACAGACTCCTGGTCCTATTTATATACCTATTACACCTCCTGATGTTCACAATAACTCACAGCTGCAAAGGGATGATGAAATTCCTTCCCCTGAACATCTGCGACCAAGAACAGTTACCAGGAGTGGTAGGCTGTCTCGCCCACCAGAGAGGTATGCATCTTTCATCACCACGTCTTCTCATGGCCGTTTCTTTCTCAGATCGTCATTCCAACGTGTGGATTTACCTGAGGGGGGGAGTACTGTGGTGCCCCGAAGCTTTGAAGCAAGGCGGTTCAATGAATCACCACCACAAGGGGGCACCACCTTCTTCACGGCCACGTCACAGGAGTCACGTGGACCGTCGGGTATATAACGAGGATGGACCGGGACAGCGATAGATTCCTGCGACTGCAATCACACTCCACACAGCACTCACGGAGCTACGGACCTGATTACGTCCTGGTCATTCTCTTCCGCATCTACCTGTATTAGTCCTTGAGCCAGACCAAAAGTAATGCTCCGGCGGGGGGAGTAATTCTCATTATGATTTTCCATTAGGGCAATATCTCAGGTATCAGAAAATGCATGATGGACATCTGAGAACGGTAGCTTAGTGCCTGGATGGACGCCATCTTTGAAACCACCCAGCTCGAAAATGCCCATTTGGTGGGGTACATTGTTGCACGTGTATCTGGACTTCTATACTAGCTATCGATGTGCGGTTGACGACTAAATATACGTCCAATGTGTATCGTCTAAATAAAAAATAATATGAAGCATTTTGTTATAGATTAATTATTATAAAAATCAATTATCGAAAAAAAATCATATATTTTTCAATATTTTATTATTAGACTTGTACTTTTTTTAGTGAAACAACACTGGTATGATTTTCCAAATTATGCATTTTGCTACACCGTTTATCTGTCTATAAAAATAACTCAACAAGTACAACATATCATCCACCACGAGTTTACAACAAATATATGTAAAGAGGCATAAAATGACTTAGGCCGCCGCTGGCATTATCTATTCTGACGATAACGCAAGTTAGGAATGTCGTACGGAGAGGATTTAACACCATACGATATCTAATAAGCAGGCGGAAATTGTTACATAGGAAATCTGCACTTGGTGGCCATCTTGGATTTCAAAATGGCCGCCAATTATATTAATTATTCATTACTAGAGTTTGGAAAGACGTATGGAGCTGATTTTAACACCATACGATGTATATTCCTAATAAGCAAGCGGAGGTATCATTGAACATGTCATGTTTTAGTCAAATAACACCGGTATGATCTTCCAAATTATACATTTTGCTAAACCGTTTATCTGTCTATAAAGATTTTCAGGCAATTTGGCCTGCATTATAATAGAGAACAACATATGCTATACAATATACAGTGCACACAAAGTTAATCACAGAGTCGCCATCAGAGTCATTGGCATCCTGAGCCACGATAGCATCATCCTGCACCATGTTGGAGCATCCCTGCAGCTTACACACAACAGTGCACTTCAACCCATTCAGTATGCAGGAGCAATCTGACGGTCGACACGTCCTTCTGCATGTGCATGAGATGAGATTCAAGGACGACATCTGGAGCTGGTAGACCCGCCATCCATCGGATTTTGAGCGAAACCGCCATCATCGAGTTCCCAGCCATGTCCTGCTGATGGTGCTGGGACGTCTGGCAGGTTTTCAAGGCTGCGTCGCCAGATAGCCGCCTGATAGTTGGCCCTAAGCGTATGCTGCATCAAGGAGTCTTCACAAGGCGGCAATTGTCCAGATTCGATCTGGCCCTTCTTTGCACAGAACATGTGATAACGGAGTGAATTAGCACCGACGATCTTCGTGTTCCTGGCGTACAGCTGACACGTGAAGGCCTGAATGCTATTGAAGACGTCTGTTGGTACATTCCACGAAGATCCCAGATCTGTGAATGCTTGAAGATACAGATCATTCGCTTGCACAAGCTTCAAAGCCTTTATCTTTCCTTGGCTAGCCAGAGCACTAACAGTGTCACACCCGCTCCATGCATGAAGCCCTGGCAATGCACTGCAAACTCCAGACCCCAATACCGCAGCCAACTTTGTTCAACTCAGCAGAACCATCGATAGTCAGCTCTTCATCAGACGAGGAACAAAGGTTCGAGTCAGAATGATTGACGTTGGAAAGTTGGCTGCGGTATTGGGGTCTGGAGTTTGCAGTGCATTGCCAGGGCTTCATGCATGGAGCGGGTGTGACACTGTTAGTGCTCTGGCTAGCCAAGGAAAGATAAAGGCTTTGAAGCTTGTGCAAGCGAATGATCTGTATCTTCAAGCATTCACAGATCTGGGATCTTCGTGGAATGTACCAACAGACGTCTTCAATAGCATTCAGGCCTTCACGTGTCAGCTGTACGCCAGGAACACGAAGATCGTCGGTGCTAATTCACTCCGTTATCACATGTTCTGTGCAAAGAAGGGCCAGATCGAATCTGGACAATTGCCGCCTTGTGAAGACTCCTTGATGCAGCATACGCTTAGGGCCAACTATCAGGCGGCTATCTGGCGACGCAGCTTGAAAACCTGCCAGACGTCCCAGCACCATCAGCAGGACATGGTTGGGAACTCGATGATGGCGGTTCGCTCAAAATCCGATGGATGGCGGGTCTACCAGCTCCAGATGTCGTCTTGAATCTCATCTCATGCACATGCAGAAGGACGTGTCGACCGTCAGATTGCTCCTGCATACTGAATGGGTTGAAGTGCACTGTTTGTGTGTAAGCTGCAGGATGCTCCAACATGGTGCAGGATGATGCTATCGTGGCTCAGGATGCCAATGACTCTGATGGCGACTCTGATGATTAACTTTGTGTGCACTGTATATTGTATAGCATATGTTGTTCTCTATTATAATGCAGGCCAAATTGCCTGAAAATCTTTATAGACAGATAAACGGTTTAGCAAAATGTATAATTTGGAAGATCATACCGGTGTTATTTGACTAAAACATGACATGTTCAATGATACCTCCGCTTGCTTATTAGATATACATCGTATGGTGTTAAAATCAGCTCCATACGTCTTTCCAAACTCTAGTAATGAATAATTAATATAATTGGCGGCCATTTGAAATCCAAGATGGCCACCAAAGTGCAGATTTCCTATGTAACAATTTCCGCCTGCTTATTAGATATCGTATGGTGTTAAAATCCTCTCCGTACGACATTCCAACTTGCGTTATCGTCAGAATAGATAATGCCAGCGGCGGCCTAAGTCATTTTATGCCTCTTTACATATATTGTTGTAAACTCGTGGTGGATGATATGTTGTACTTGTTGAGTTATTTTTATAGACAGATAAACGGTGTAGCAAAATGCATAATTTGGAAAATCATACCAGTGTTGTTTCACTAAAAAAAGTACAAGTCTAATAATAAAATATTGAAAAATATATGATTTTTTTTCGATAATTGATTTTTATAATAATTAATCTATAACAAATGCTTCATATATTTTTTATTTAGACGATACACATTGGACGTATATTTAGTCGTCAACCGCACATCGATAGCTAGTATAGAAGTCCAGATACACGTGCAACAATGTACCCCACCAAATGGGCATTTTCGCGCTGGGTGGTTTCAAAGATGGCGTCCATCCAGGCACTAAGCTACCGTTCTCAGATGTCCATCATGCATTTTCTGATACCTGAGATATTGCCCTAATGGAAAATCATAATGAGAATTACTCCCCCCGCCGGAGCATTCACTTCAAAATATGGCCGGTTGGCTCAAGGACTATATGGGTTACAGGGAGCTACGGACCTCACCTACGCCCTGGCCAGCCGCCTCGTCTACCTGTATTGGTTACAGGGAGCTACGGACCAGCTGTTGTCTTCTGCCTCGGTAAGCTGTTTTTTTGGACGGTAAAAGGACTTTGTTTCGTCGAGGAGACAGTGTGTGAGGCTGAGTGTCGCTTCGCTTCTACGCGTCTACACTTGGATTATTCATCTCCGCCATCTCCTATCTTCAAGTGGTATCTACCAGTGGATTTATTCATCTCCGCCATCTTGGACGCCAAGTGGACGTTGCGTGGAGTTTCGGCAGAGTCCTTTTCTTCATAAGGACCTCTCACTCCAGGACTTCATCGCCACAAAGAGTATTTCACTGCCAGCTAAGTACCTGCGATAATGTGAGTACTATTACCCAGTTTTATAAACAGTTAGGAAGTGTTAGAAGAGGCCAGTGAAATTTTTTTCTTTCCTTTGTGATCCTTGTGATCGTGGGAGAGAGAGGGTCTGTGCCGTGCTTAAAGGAGTGACGTCAGAGCAATCTTGCTCTGTGATTCGTTGCTTCAAGTGACGTCACGGCGTATTGAGACGGTGAGTGGCTAGAAAAAACGTCACAGCTTCCAAGCAATATTATTGGCGCAGGCACCAAGTGTCTTCGCGGGCTTTTAACGCATCGGCTTGTGAGTGGCTGAGAGGTGCGAGGGAGAGTGGAAAGAGTTACCACATCTCGCCAAAGTGTTGAATTGTGTGAAATGTTGCCAGTCTCGTAAGATGCTGCACTTGTGTTGCAAGGTGCCGTGAGATAAGCATTTTTACACGTTGTGACATAGTATTTTGTTGAAGTGATTACACAAACAACATAAACAGGGTTAGTAGATAACAGTGGTGTAGTTACGAGAGTGTTCTTGTGATTAAGAGTACAAGGTGACAAGTGTAAAAATTGGTAGTAATTTTCGCTACTTATAAAGTTTTTTGGTTCAGTTTACCCTGACACTCATAACGTAGTGTTTTCTTCACACAGGTTTTCTGTGATGCCATGCGGGGGTAACTCTTCTAGTTATCTGTGGTTGTTATTGTTTCATGAAAAGTTGTAATGAGAGCGTTCAGTTGTTGTAGGTAGTAACTTGTGTTGTCAGTTGGTGTGGGTTGACTTCGGTGTAGTTCTTTCAGGTCATTTATGCTAATTTTAGTAGCCAATGTCATTACGAAGTTGGACGTTCTACTCTTTATATATGTCTCCGCCGGAACAATTAGAAGCTAGTGTTGTGTCAACGCAGTCTCATAACACCATTTCTACTACTACTACTTCTACTGCTCCTACAATTACATCTACTGTAGTCAATATGTCTTCCCCAACTGTGCCAACTATTAAACTGTTACACCAAGAGTCTTCCATCAGTAGATTCTCAGGGGAGGAAGAGACACATTCAGCTCTGTCATTTATACAGCAATGTGAGGATATCATGCAGAACAGTAATGTTGCCTCGGGAAATGAAAAGATTTCTTTTATTAAGTCTCAATTGAAGCCAGGGTCTTTAGCCAGCGATATGATGTGCGCGTCAGGACTGGATGGGAAGACGCTAAACTATGAATATGAGGTATTTCGTAGGAACTTTCTAAGGATTTTTGGAGTAGCTCAGCATAATGATTCCTTGCAATGGTCATTTACTTATGCTGAAACATTGACCACACAGTTGGGTAGTGCGGGCAGGTTGAGAGGTCAGGCACGTGCTGCTAATATTGCCTCAGAAGCAATGGAAGCCTTAAATCTTGCTTCATGGTTTGAAAATGGTCAGTTGTCAGTAGAGAGATTTAAACTGATTCTAAAATTTCAGTATTATATCACCTTTTTGACTCCACAAGAGCCTCGTATCACTTCATCTCTTGATTTTAAGCCAGGTGATAACCTTCTAGAATTTTCTACTAAAATCACTAAGCGGCTACGTGAGATGCCTAAAAGTTCATTTTCGCAACCTGAGTCCGTAGCGCCGGTGTCAAGGGAGACTCAAATTCATTCATCCTTGCCTCCTCCTCCACCACCTCTTCCACCTCCAGTTTTTTCTACTCGGGCACCCAAGCAGTGTTACTATTGTGGAAAGCAAGGTCATTCTGATAATTACTGCTATCAGAAAAAGGAGACGAAGTCTGCTCAGAAAAGTAGCAATATGCAGGTTGCTCAGCAAAGACAATACTTGCCTCCTAGACCTCCACCAGCTCGTTTTGCATCTCCTGCAAGACCACAACAGCCTCGTATGCAATTTCGCCCTCCGCCAAAATATTGTGTAATTCACGAGCGTGGAAACCATTCAACAGAGGAATGTTGGTTGGTTCTGAGGTTGAAGGCGACTCAGACGGTGGCAGTAGGTAATGGTTATGGATATCAGCAGTCGGGGGAAGATTCGCGCAGGGTTCAAAGAAACCCAGATTAGTTTCAGACACAAAGTCACAGACACAGCTGTTCATAGTCCCTTCTATTATTACTGCTTGTCTTTCTATGATGACAATTCAGTGTTTCACTCGAGACAGTTCTATTGTTCTTGGGGTGGACACAGGTGCTTCATGTAATATTCTCAGTGAGTGTGCTTATGTAAATTTAAACAAGTTACCTATATAATTTTCCCTTATTACTCTCTACAGCAACTCTACAAAGTGTTCAAGGTCTCACACTAGAGGTGATGGACACTGTGACCCTTCCTCTATGCCTTGCTCCTAATTCTAAAGTCTTAAACATACAGTTTATAGTAACACCAAATTTTGCCTTACAATGTGACGGTATTATGGGTTTAGAATCACTTGCTACTAATCACATTGATGTAATTCCACAGCACCAGGCAATTTCATTAAATGGCGTTCTCTTCCCCGCAATGAAAAGTCCAGCCCCATTGCTTGATAAACTAATGATTTTTCCTAACAGTGACCAGCAAGCCGCTTCTGCTAGTATAGGCCCTGACTGCTTTACTAGTGGGGTAACGAAACGTTCAGTTCCCCCTGCAGGTTTGGTGGTGTCCGCTGTTGTCATGGGAGACCAATATATTGGCTCCGCATGTTCTGTTCGACTCGCGGTGAGAGTCCAAGAGGCTCCGGTCGGCAGTTATTTGGTGTCTTTACCTGACACTATCCGTGTAAGTCGCTTAGCGCTTGAGGGAACGCTTACAGCGGTACGCGATGATCACATAAGCGACGCAGTTGTCACAAATGTTACAGGGTCCCCTATAACTCTTAAAAATGGTGTTTTGCTATGCAGCTTTGAGAGACAAAATAGTTTGACCTTGATGGATCCTTCACACGTTCTTGCAGTAGTCTCTACGAAGACGAATGTTAGTGAGGACCAGGCAGACATAGTCCAGCAGCTAACACTTTACGTACAGGTATTGGATTTTCCTGAGGCTAAGTCTGAGCTTCTCGCTTTGCTCGCGACACACAGGCCTGCTCTTGCCTTACCTGGGGAACCCTTAGGAGAAACAGACAAAATCACGCATCACATTGTGCTCACACCTGATGCACAGCCTTCGTATGTACCTTCTTATCGTATGCCTCATAGCCAAAGAGCTGTGGTATAGGGCATGATAACGGACATGTTGGATGAAGGAATAATACAGGAGTCTTATTCTCCTTGGAACTCACCTTTGTTTTGGTGAAAAAAAGTGAGGGTACTTCCCGGCCCTTTGTGTTAGATTCAAGGAAAAGTTAAAAATTTTAAACCCTGTACCAGATCACTATCCACCCCCTTTTTTGAGAGCCCTTTTTGCAGTCTATAGGGAAGGAAAATAAATTTTTACCAGTTTGGACCTAAATTTTGGGTTTTGGGGGCAGATTCCTTTTGGAAGGGGAATCCGGGAAAAACTCCCTTTCCTTAAAAAAATTTAATGCTCATTATAAGGGCCTGAGTGTCCTATGGGTTTGAGGAACTCACCTCTTACATGCCAACGTCTGTAAACAACTTGTTTCACGGCATTATAGGTGAGGGTTTGTTTTTCACATGGACGACCTCATACTTGTCTCCAAAGACTTATCAGTCACTTTAAAGAAATTTTGCCCTTGTTTTTTCAGAAATTTAAATGAGGCGGGCCCTTAAACTTAACGTACGCAAATGCATTTTCTAAATTTCACGCTTTAAACTTTTTGGGCCAGGCTTCGAAAAAAGGAACCAAAAGGTTGGATTGCAAATTTTCCAAAAAGCCGCCCAAAAATTTTCCCCAAAACCCCTACCACCCACTAAAAAGGGTTAGGGCCCTTTCCTTGGGTTGCGGGTTCCCTTGTCCCTTTTGTGAAAAAACTTTTTCTTCGGTTGCTAGCCCCTTGACACGATTTTTAAAAAAAGGACGTTCCCTTTTCCCGCTTGGAATGGCCCCCAACAACAAAGTTTTGTTTATTTTAAAAGGCCCTCTTACACATGCGCCAATTTTTAAAATTTTTTCTGATACCAATGCCTTTAAATTTGGGGACAGATGTTTCGACACTAGGCGTTGGTGCGGTTTTTTGATGCAAACATTTAAAGGGGAAAACCCCCTCATGTTGTTGATAGGGCCGGGTAGAGTGTTAGTAAATGTTGATTTACGGTACCCCGTAACTCCCCTTAAAGCTTTTTTGCTGTGGTGTGGGCTTTTAAAAGCACTTTAAGGAAAACTAGGTTTTTCCCATTAAAATTTTAAACACTGCAGTGCAAAACCCTTTTTTAAAAAAAAAAAACCTCTGGGGCCGTGGGGCCCGGGGTGGTTCCCCACCATTCGGGGAATTTGGGTTTCCTACTATCAAATTTTTTCCCTTTGGTAAAAAAAATCATGTTTGCAGGCCATTTTCACGAAACCATTCCAGTACCCAGTTTTCTCGGGACGCTTAAAGGGCCCAAAACTAGGGGAAAAAAAACATCCACATTCCCCTCTTAAAATTTTTGGGGAATTTGTAAAATCCACTTATCGAAAATAAAGTTGCCCTCCAGACATTTAAAATTTTGTCTCTCCAAGACTTATCAATGTTTAAACGCCAAGATCCGGGTGGTCAAAAGGGAAATTTAGCACTAGAGTCGGGAGATAAATCTTTATTGCCTAAATTGTCAGTTCCATTTTTTACAGTTTTCAAAGTTGAGGAAGTTCTTTGCCCGTAAGGTCACTATGGACAGAACCCCGGTTTACTAAAACTAGTTATTCCTACCATTTTAGTGGAAATGCTTTAAAAAAATCATTCACGACATGCCTCAAGCAGGACATCCAGGTCGAGACAGAACTTTGTCCGCTGCACGGCGGAAGTTTTATTTGGGCCTTTCCATGCGCATCCCATGCCCGAGAAACATGTAACCAATTGTCGTTCTGTGCACAAACCAAGGGTATACGAAAAATGTCCTACCTTGAATATTTCCTTTTCCTGAGTCGTCTTTAGACACCGTAGGCATGGGCTTATTGCAGCTTCCCCGGGGAAATCATCAAGGGTCCCCCATATTACTAGTAAAGTGTAGATCACTTCACACGTTTTTTGATTCTAGTCCCCCCTTTCCCAACCCAAGTCTGCTATAACTGTTTCTCAGGGTCTAGTTTTTTAAATTTAATTTTTTCCCTATACAACTACCCAAAAGGGGTGATTTTAGATAAACCCTGAAATTTTCCCAATCCAAAATTTTTCTAACTCTGTGAGCAGTTCAAGATTTAAACAAAAATTTTATTACTGAAAATCATCGATTTTCTACATCACCCTGCGAGCAATGGGTTAGTAGAAAAGGGCTAATAAGAAGATTTCCCTTTAGTCCTTGCCATTTTTGCTGGCGGTTTCAGACTCTTGGGAGGGGGTACCTCATGTAGGGCTTCGATAAAAAGGGGGGCAGTAAATTCCCCTACAGGAAAGACTCCACATTTCTTTTGTATGGTGTCGATTAAACGGGGTTTCCTTTTGATGTGGGTTTTGCAATCTCCTTCCCTTCCCACTCATGGACGATTATTTCTAAAAAAATTAAGTCCTTTCAGATCATTCACAGACAAGTTCGAGGAAAACTTAAGGTTCTCGTCAAAAGATGATGCCGGTTTGACACATAGGAAGGCTTGTCCCGTTTCAAATTTCCCCTAGGGATTTGTTATGAAACGTTCCCTTAACCCAAATAAGTTTTAGTTCTAAAAATTTTAGGACCTTTTTTAGTCACCAGTTTAAAATTTATGGAAAAAAAATTCCTACTTCTTGATCAAAATCATAATTTCTAAAAACAGAAATTGTTTCATGTTTGATAGGGTAAAGAAAAACAAACTGACCTCTCATGCACGACCAATCCACTACATAGGGTTAAAAATGCCTTTAAAGTTTTTTTCACATGTTTTTTTATTAGTCATCTGTGTAATACTCTAGTATTATTAGCATTATGTTGTATTCAAATTTTTAATTTATCTACTATTCTTAGTATTAATTTTACAGTTCATAATTTTGTTATGTATTAGAGATAAAATCTTGGGTTCCACGCCAAAAAGGTTATAATGACTGTGGGTCACAGTTAGTGTGGCCGACGATGTGCTGGTGTAATTAGCACATATTGTGTAGACTTATCTTAAGGACTTTATAAGACATTGTTAAACCTAATTGGTACTGAGGCGTAATGGCGTGGCGATTGTTTTCCCGCCAACCCCAGTGTACCGGGCGACTCTACAAGATCAGTGCAGTCTGCCTCATGGATATGAACCACCAAGTTACAGGGGTGTCTCCTTCCACTTTTTGCAACTCTATAGGGGGGGCCTGGGGGGCCCGGTATATGCAATGTTTCCCTAAAATCATTTCTATGCATTTTCATATTTATATCATCTATATCAGAATCCCTGGTGTAGACTTCACCCGCTTCCCCTTTTAAAAATCCAGATGGCCCCCAAAATTGCTGTCAAAATCTAAAAATGCTGAACTTTGAATAACTGGCATAGAAGGGTGATCTCGTGTCTACACTTAGGTTCTGGGGGGAAAGGAATCTTTTAAATGAGGTTTTCATCTTAATTGGGGGTAAAGGGTGAGTGATATGGATTTTTTAACGTCGCGTCAGCATTTTATTAGACTATATTGGATTTGTAAATTGTTTGCAATTTTACTATAGTAGGGGGTAGCTTTTCTTTTATTTATATTATAAATAACATGACACTAATTATAAACACCAAAACAGGAGGAAGAGTGAAAAGGAGTTAAACGTCGCGTCAACACTTTATTAGACTAATTGCGACTGTCAATTTTTTGCAATTTTACTAAAATATGGGGCTAGCTTTTCGTTATTTATTTATAAATAACATGAACTAATGTATAAGACACCAACAGGAGTGAATGAGTGATAAGGGAGTTAAACGTCGCGTCCACTTTATTAGACTAATTGCGACGTAAATTTGTTTGAAATTTTTTCTTAATTGGGGCAGACAGAACCCGGGGACCGGGGAAACCCGTTACCCTTCTTAGTAGGGTTATTTTACGGATAACAGTTTCCTCCATGTTATACTGTTGAAACCTGTAAGGGGATTGCCGGATAAATGCCCTCTGAGGGGCCTGGTAACTTGCTTCGTTGCCCAAGGTACACATCAAATAATGGTATGTATGGCTAAACGGGGTCGGCGGTTCTTACGTAATTTATAAGTATTCTTAGTGCCAAGGTTCGAGAAAGACAATTACTACAAAAGTTATATTGTAAATATATGTACATTGTGAGGTTTATACAATAATAACCCACGCAGTTCTTTAAAGTACGGTCAATGAAACTAATGTTTGGGAACGACCCGGGGAAAACATTTAAATGACGTGCAAGGTATCCACACCCCTAGGGGGGGGGGTACACACAGACACACGGGAAAGGGGGTCGGAGTGGAGCGAAAGGGTAACACGTCTCCTGGTGACCCTCTTGTTCTGTCCCCTCTCCGGCCTTTGCAGCATTAAAAGGAAAGGGGGCGGTGTCGGGTTCCGGTGGAAGTCTCTCAGGCCTGTTGCACTCTCTCAGCGCTCATCCTTGGGCAGAACGCTGAATGACACACAAAACAAAACTTGTTGGGTATTCGGGAACCGGGGCGAGGTGTCTCCTCGGAAAAGGTACCCAAATGCATCCGCTAGGCCCATAAAACACTCAGACACTGGGACATCCTGCTTAGTATAGATTAACTATACATAAAAATATATAACCATACCTAATTCACTCTCCCCTTATAAAATGCGTCCTCGCTTGTAAAAAGACATGCTACCTAACGGTGTTACCTTCTTGTGTATCTATACCGATTCTCAGGTTGCCAATCCTTAAAAATACCTATACAAGGTGAGGGTTTACATGACAACAAGCAAAGGGGGAATGTTTGGTATAACGGAGTAAGATATAAGGACGTGCATTTAAAGGGTCATAAAAAACTGGTAAAATACTTTAAAAACAAAATCTAAACAGAGTTATTAGAAAAAAAATTTAAACTCAAAGTCTTTATAATTTGTTAATATCCCTGAAAAATATTAAAAAGTGCGTTTGCCAAAACTCTCCGCGTAGTCACTTAAAAAACACGAAGGGGGTGGAGTAAGATAAAACCAGCAGGGTTTTAGAACGTGGTAATAATACACATGCTTTTTTATTTTTATTTATATTTTAAGACCTGCTTTTTAAAACTTAAAGAGTAGATACGTTTGTAATGCTAATAAAATCTGCCCCCCGGTGGTCAAAAATTATCACAACATTAAGATATGCATAGTATTATTTGCATACCCTTAAAGTGATGGGAAACTGATTACAGCTCTAATAGCATTATAACCAATCAAAATGTTGTGCTGGGAGTCCACATGCAGTAATTTCCCCTTGACTTTGGCATTTTGCTGCTTTTAAGAGTTTTTAAATTTTATTTATTTATTTTATTTCGTTATTTATAAACCTATTATTTACGAGTACAGCTTCTCACTACAAAAATAAGACCCCGGGTCTGTAATAAAAATTTTCACTTAAAGTATCATGTATGTTATTTCATTGCATACAGAAGAAATGTATTTATTTAATCATTCTCTAAAATGATAACTCCTTCAGCTAGATTATATTCAAAAACCCTAAAATTGCATAAGGAGTGCCAATGGGAGTAATTAACCTTTTTGACCAGTGCCTGTGCACTTGGCTGCTAAAAAAGTTTTTTTGTGTTTTTAATATCCTTACACAGAAAAAATATTTTCCTGGCAATAAACTTGGGGTAAAACCCCTAGTGGCCTAGGAAGAGTCTTCGGGGGGGCAAAAAAAAAAACTCCTGCAAGGGTGTGTTAAGTTAACTTCGAGTTAGTAAGGGAAAAATTTTGAGGTGCAGTAAGGGTTTTTTATGTTACAACGGAGGTACTCGGAGGTGATTACATTTATCCCTCAATTCAAGAGTTAATTTCCCCAAAAAAGGTTAAATTCCCTGTACTGTCATTTCCTCTTCCCCAGAGACTGGAGACTCTCTTACTATACAACTACAAATAATTCACTCACATTCTAACTTTTGTTTTAAAAGTCAATAAATTCATAAGTAAAACTTTTAATTTAAATTAAATATTATCTCCCCTCTCCTGGCTTTTAAGGCTATTCAAAAAGGAGAATTGAAAATATATATATATATATTCATATAAGGGAAGTAAAATTATTAAGTTTTCAAAAATTATGAAATTTGCGGTAACATATTTAAACACTATGAAAAAAAACTAACAAAATTTAAATTTCTTGAAATTCTTTCACATGGCTATTTTAAGCAAAAAAAAATGTGAAAATCTATCTCACCACTAAGTGTTATTATGTAAACAGTGGGGTTTTAAAATATCCCTCTGTAGGTCAGCTGTTTGTTTTACTCACAACATTGTGTATCAGACAGGCAAGTCCCCCCCTTACTGCTAATCAGAAGGGTTCCCCCAAAGGGGGGGTTTTTTACAGATGTGAAAAAAGCTGACTAGACGGCTGGGCCGGGGGGGCTGGCAGGCTGGGTGAGTTGCTGTCTGGCGAGAGGCTTGTGTGTTGGGTGACTGGTGGCTGCTGGGTGCTGTTTTACAAGGGTTTTGCTGAAATTGGGAATATTGGAAATTAAAAAGTCGGCTAGTTTTTCCCCCTCGTCCCGTCTTTCATATAAAATTTCAAATCTTGCCCCCCGTCCCCTTTCCATGATAAAAAAAAAAAGCCTTTTATGTCTTGTCCTCGTCCCCCTTATAAACCCCTTCTTTCCCCGCTCCTCGTCCTCGCCCCGCTGTTCTTTTCTCTGAATCTCGGAGTCAAGTAGGGTGATTCTCTATACTGGGGAGTTTTTTTAAATTTATAATCTGTTTGTTGTGGGTTTTAGTATGATATGAACGGGGAGATTTTAAGAGGAATTGAATCGCGGAAAATCACGCAAGGGCCCGTGTTTGTCTGACGCAGCTTAAAAAATTTTTTTTTCTCTCTCTGTCTCCTCTGTTTTCGTTCACTGATCAAAGGTTTTTCCCCAAAATATCGTCACGTGTATTAAATTTAGTACTCTCCAGTTATTCCTTAAGGCCGTAATTTTATTACAATTTTATGTTGCCACATACCACCCTTTTTCGTTTTTTTATGTTACGACATTACCATTATGTTTGTAAAGCAACACTATCTGATGTAATGTTTTCTCATTCCACCGTAAAGCACCAAATTTTGTTCCCTTCTTAGTATGGTTATTTTACGGAAACGGGTTCCTCCAGTTGATACTGGTTGACTAACCCGTAAGGGGGGATTGGGCCCGGGTGATGCCCCCTTTTACGGGCTGGGAACTTGCTTCGTTGCCCGGGTACACTTCAAATAAGTGGTATTTTGGGCTAAAAGTGGTCAGCGGTTCTTACGTAATTTATAAGAATTCTTATGCCAAAAGGGTTCGAGTAAAAATTACTCAAAAGATATAATTGTATTATATATGTACCTTGTGGGGTTTATAAATAAATGTCACGCATTCGTTTTTAAAAACGGGCCCAAAGAAACTAATGCTAGGAACGAGCCGGGACAGTTAAAGACGTGACAAGTACTCCCTACCCCCCGGTGTGGGGTACACACAGACACCGGAAGGGGTCTGGTAGGACACAAGGTAACACTCTCCTGGTATCTCTGTGTTCCCGTCCCCCCTCCGGCCAGTTGCAGCAATAAAGGAAAGGAGGCCGGAACTGTCAGGTTTCCCGGGGGACATGTCCTCTCAGGCCTGTTGCACCTGTCAGCGTCTCATCCTTGGGCAAGCGCGAGATGACACCACACCCCACAACTTGTGTGTGGGTCTGGAACCAGGGGGAGTTCTACCCCCAAAAAGGTTCAGCCCTCAGCATCCGCTAGGCGCAGTAAAGACATCAACACTCAGACATCCTGTCTTTGTAAGATTAACACATACATATAATATAACCGTACGCTAATAACCCGCTACTCTCCCCGAATGATCCCCGGGGATCTTTAGGTCTTCAGCCCCAGACATCTTCACACCCCCCTAATGTCTTTTTTTCCTCAATTGGTGGAGCGTTGGCTCTAAATCCAACAGCGCCACCAATAAAACCCCTACATACATTTTTTCAGAAGTATTCGACAAGATGGTAGGTAAAACCGATCAATTGAAACTAACATATCAGTAATCATGTATTTTTCTTCTTATATTGTCTTACACTTTGAAACTGGTCACTGTAATTGGGTATCATCACATTTGTGAATTGACAGTGTAATGAGATTTTCATAAACGGTTCCATTTAATAATATCATGTTCTACTGATATGTTAGTTTCAATTTTATCGGTTTTACCATACCATCTTGTCGAATACTCATGTTATTTTGATAACTGTATGTATGGGTTATTGGTGGCGCTGTTGGATTTTATGAGACAACAGCTCCACCAATTGAGATGAAATTACAGACATTAGGGGTGTGTGAAGATGTTTGTGGCTGAATGCACCTAAAAGATCCTAGGGGATCATATCACCCTCTCGTAAACCCAAAGTGCAGGAGACGGTATAGTGGACTAGGCTGAAACTCACTGACTTACAAAAGACAACACAAAACAACCCACAAACGTATTACACTTAAAGACAGTGTTAACGTAGCAGCACACTTCAAGTATCCTGGCAAGGTCGCCACTGTTACGACTGCGGCCTCAGCGCAACAGACTGTTCACTAAGCCGTGAACCGATAGAAGCCCTCCAGCTTCTATCCAGAGAAAGAGAGGGGCCGTAACCCTCCCTTCTACTCTCCTGCTCAAATACAAAAGTATACTACTGATTACAGCCTAGGCTACTGACAGGCCCGGCTGTATCCTAAACAAAACAAAAGTGAGAGCACCCTCTGCTCTCACCTCCACTCTAAATGATACTTGAATAAATATGCTACGTAACACTACAAAACCCTACCGCGGTTATATCTATGGGCGGTTAAACAGTGGTGATGGAAAGTTTCCTCCCTGTTACGTTTTAAAACTGGGAGTGCACCTCCCATAGGGTATTCCATTTTTTGACTTTTTTCTCGGATCATCTGCTCTTTAAACCATTCATCCCTGATATGTCCTAAGACCACAAAAAAAATGTCATCAAAATCCCTTAACGTTGGATTCTCCCCCTACCGCCATCTTTGCGGGGCCCGTCCGGGGGGCTATCGCGACACCGATTTTAGGCAGAAAATTGCGGATATTTTCAAAACTTTTGCATTTTTATTAATGATTGTCATTTATATTGCTTTGAAGTGATACTAGGTAATGTATGATAGTTTTACTCCTGCAAAAAAAAAATTCAGCCAAATCCATTAACATTTAGACCCCCTGGCACTCATCCGAAGGGGCGTCGCGACATCATTTTGCCTATAATAAAAATTTGTCATCAATGTTTCAAAATAATGTCAAAAATTTCGAGACTTGATGGTTTGTATATTGTCTCTGTTTATGACGTGTTTTATTAGGATGAATTATACCAGTCCTGTTGAATTTCAGGATATTGTAGTGCTGAACCCTGAACATGTGACGTTGGGTGTAGGAAATGACATGGTGAGCCCAGTCCATTGAAAGTGTTAATCAGTTACTGTTATCTTTTTCAGATATCTAATCTGACGTATCTGCTCAGTATCCTCTACTGATTCAGTTATTCTGCCAACAGCCTGTGACAGCTAGATAATGCCTGCTTATCCGAAGGCAAAGAGTGAGCCTGATAACATTCTCAGCCTCAGGGACATGGACCTCCGTTGAAAAGGACTGGTACCAGAGCAGAAGAATGGGACAGTGTAATCGGTCCTTCCCTGGCCACCATTCCTGCCACTCAGTTACCTACAATGAGGACAATTCTCCAGCGGTATCGAGCCTGCAGAATTAATTGAACAGCCACGTGAGCCAGTAGCAACACTGGCTAAACTGATCACAACCGAGGTCAAAGCCATTTGGGATAGGCTCGTGTACCGACAACCTCCGATAAAAACTGTGTTCGAAAGGTCCAAGAGAAGATTGAACTGTGGAACTCCGTTCATAACTCTGGCGAACATTCTGAGGAACTTCTTAGCACACTCGGTTCTTTGTTCGATCTAGCCCCCAAGCTACGAGGCAAGGCTACAGAGGAAGAGCAATTGGAACACCTTCAGTCACTCATGCGGCAGGCTTGTGATATGAAGAGGAGGAAGTCTGAGGGAGATCAATATGACTGGATGGTGGATTATGGCTTCTATCTCGACCAATACAAGGTACAGTTCAAATATCATTCAGCATGACCTGTTCTTATGCAACACTATCAGCCGCAGCTACATATATCTCATGTACATGTAATACATTGCATTATAACCGCTGTCCAACGTTAATTTTTAGGGTGACCGTGTCCAGTCCAGACCAGGCCCAGCTGACAAGAAACTATCTCCTACAGAAGGAAAAAGATGAGAACGATAGGAAGCGTGCGAAATACCATGACCAACAAAGTACTTCAACAGAGGCCAGGTATGTTTAAAGTTAAAATGAAATTAATTGCATTTAATATTTTTTTCCCATCATAATCATACACTTATTTGGTGGTCTAATGTTTGATTTCAGACAATAGAAGTATGTTGCATCTGGCGGTTGTGAACGATGCGGCGGAGAGGCGTCAAGGATATCCAGGATTATGCCAACGCCGCCCGAGATGGATCAAGACGAGAAAGGATTGTACTCGTATCAAACTCACACCGCATACAGATCCCAAAATTCTAAAAAAATGAAATGCAGGAACACCTTTGAATAAATGTACCCATTGATCCCAATCCAATAAAATGTGTGAAACACATACTAATCTTGATATCCCCCAACGACTGAGTCGGCCTATCGGGTGATACTATGGATCACCGGTCGTCACATGTCTCCGTATTCGTCTCCCTATTCGTCAGCCGCTTTTGTTGATGCCATAGATATTATACAAAACATAAAGTCACCAAATATTAGACATTATTTTGAAGCAATCGATGACAAATTTTCATTTTAGGAAAAATTTATGTCGCGACGTCCCGTCGGATGACTGCCAGGGGTCTAATGTTAATGGATTTGGCTGGATTTTTTTTGAAGGAGTAAAACTATCATACATTACCTCAGTATCACTGAAAAACAATATAACATGACAATGATAAATAAAAATGCAAAAGTTTTGAAAATATTCGCAATTTTCTGCCTAAAATCGGTGTCGCGATAGTCCTCCGGACGGGCCCCGCAAAGATGGCGGTAGGGGGAGAGTCAAACGTTAACGGATTTCGATAAAAAAAAAAAATTGTGGTCTTAGGACATATCAGGGATGAACTGGTTTAAAGAACAGCATAATCCGAGAAAAAAGTAAAAAATGGAACACCCTAACCTCCCACCTTTCTCATCCCACTGCCCAGAAGGACGGGAAACTGGTATGTTATGACAACTCATGTTATGAGTTTGGCCTCGCGACAAAGGTTAATTAGTGTACAGGCGATGTGTGTGTGTGTGTGTCAGTGTCTCCTGTGCTAGCCAAAACTCCAAAACACGGTAACCATTAGTTTTCCCACCTTCCGTCCGTTAGTATTTAACTTAATACGTGTCAGCCTGAAGGCCTCACCGGTATGGTGGAACCCACGTGTTTTCAATACTACGCAAGTATACTACAGCTTCAGACACCCTCTAGCTATTCACTGACTCAAGTGAATGCAGGGCAAACTTCCTACACAAAGACTCAACAATCATAAACGTAGCAACTCAACACGATGGACGGCAAGAGGCTACGAAGCAAGCGGCGGCACGTCTATTCAATTACAAGACCAGACCTCTACTGAACCCGAACGCCGCCCGCTACGCGGGACTGAGGGGCCCACCAGAGGTGGGGGGGGGGCACCTACTCTCTTCTCTCTCCTCATCTCCTCCTCCTCACTCACCCGAGGACACACACCAGCCAGGCCCCCCGACAGGTGTTACAATATATATATATATAATATATATATATATATATATTATAAATATATATATATATATTTTATATATATGTATATATATATATATTATATATATATATATATTATATATATATACATATATGTATATATTATATATTATATATATATATTATATATATTATATATATATACATATATAATATATATATATATATATATATATATATATATATATATAATATAAATATTAATAGTATATATCAAATAATAGTATAACTATAGTTATATATATATTTAGTATATATAGTATCTATATATAGTATATATATATATAGTAGTATATATCTATATTAGTATATATATATAGTATATACATATATATATATATATTATATATATAATCATAATATATATATATATATATATCTATATATTATATATTATATATATATACATATTATATATATATATATTATATATATATATATATATATTATATATATATATAGATATACTAGCCGCAAAGCCGCCCTCCGGGCGGACTTTTTGGCTAGCTCCTGCGGAGGGCTATTGGTGGGCCTTCGGTCCACCACACCTATGTTTGGTGGGCTTCGGCCCACCAGCTGTGTTTGGTGGGCCTAAGGCCCACCAAACACAGACTCTCCAGATAGCCCCTTCTAGCTTTCCTGAAATCATGAAACCCATTCACTCACCCATTACCCATCACCCCCCACCCATTCACTCACCCATTACCATCATCCCCACCCATTCACTCACCCATTACCCATCACTCCCCATCTATTCCTCACCCATCACCCATCATCCCCCACCCATTCACTCACCCATTACCCATCACCACACACCCATTCACTCACCCATTACCCATCACCCCCACCCATTCACTCACCCATTACCCATCACCACACACCCATTCACTCACTCATTACTCATCACTCCCCATCTATTCCCTCACCCATCACCAGCCACCCATTCACGTCACCCATCACCCCACACCCCACCCATTCACTCACCCATTACCCATCACCCTACATCAAGGTTTCCTTAATTCTCGCACCCACTTTTTTTCACAATTCTCGCTAATAGGCTGCTAAAAGAAAAAAAAAAATGTGATCGGATCATCTCATAAGTGGGCTTAAAACCTTCCCCTGGTCAGCCCGGTTCCAAAAATGTGCCATATGATGGGATTGCGCCCGGGGGCGGAACCTATACCACACACACAGACAGACAGACAGACAGACACACTTTCGTTTTTATTAATATAGATATAGATATATATACGTATAGTATATATATATATATATATATATATATATATATATGTATATATAATATACGTATAGTATATATTATATATATATATATATATATATATATATATAATATTGAAGATATATATCGTCATTGAAGAAGAGGGGATAGTTATCTGGTAGGTTTTGTCGAGTAGATAGGTGAAGAAATTGGGTTTTTGAGGCATTAACAAAACAAGGTTTGCTTTTGCCCCAATCAGAAATTATAGAAAGATCAGAAGTTAGGCTCTCGGTGGCATCTCTCCGTGAATCACTTAGTTCCTGTTGAGTTGGACGTCTAATAAC
>JACEEZ010019028.1:28825-33825 GCA_016584305.1 Chionoecetes opilio | reverse complement strand
GAACGAAAATCCGGGACAGAGCCTCCCAGGTAAATGATTCCCAGCTCCAGGAAATCTCAGTAGACATCCCTGAACGACTTGGTGGACAGTTCGGAACAGGCGAAGTCCAGGAGTGCCTCCTTTTCCTCCTCGATGAACGGGCGAGTCTCCTCCGAGTAGAGGAGGAACACCACTTGCTCACCGCTTGCTTCCGCCGCTCCTCTCCGAGAGAAAGCGGCGGAACACTTGCATGTCTGATCCGGAGGAGGGTCCCGCGCATGCTCCGAAGACGGTTCCCATGATCACCTCCATAATGTGGTGCCGGCAGGCAAAGTAAAGCATCCCACGACCCAGCTTCTGCTCCAGGAGGACGCAGGCCCCGGAATGACGCCCGTATTTGCAGCCGTCGTGTCGAATGACATTCCCACGACCTTGTCCTCTAGATCCCAATCCTGAAGGAGGACGTAGACGGGATTCACCTGTTGGTCCCCCGTGCCAGAATTCAGCTTGGGAACTAGCACCTGGCTGCATGAAGCTTCCTGCTCCATCGGCGTCCTCTCAATTTGCCTTGCATTCGCCTCCTTCTTCTTCTGGGCCGCTTCCTCCTTCCGCACCAGGACAAGGTCCACCGACCCTATGACAGCCTCCACCAAGCAAAACGCTGGGCGAGCAGGAAGTCTCGGCCTCGGGGTTCTTGTTGAGTTTCAAGGCGTCTGCGTGAGCCATATCGAACAGGTTCCCCATGTCCGTCTTGAACCTCTCCTCGTTGATCCTCTGCGTCTATGTCCTTTATCCTGATTCTTCTCCAGGCCCTACCAGCGGTCATGAAAGGGCCTTGACCTTAGACAGTATCCTGTCCTGTGGTTTTGTAGGGATCTTTGCCTTGTCCCAGAACACAAGGATCTCCTCCACCACCACTTTGGCGTTTTTCCACCCCTCTCCTTTTTGAGGTTGAATAATACCCAAAAGCCAAATGATAAAAGGCGCGGTTTTCGGCATCTGTGGAGGAGAAGAGAATGCTCGACGGCAGGACTCTGCTCTCCTCAACACCCCAGAACCAAGGCATATGGTATGACACTCTGAAACTGGCTAGCAGAAACTTCAGACACATTGAGCCACCACTAATATTTGCAAAATCATGCTGAAAAAATAACACTTTTTTTTTCTCCGCAAAAGGAAAGAAAAAAAGGCGGGGAATAAATTAATTCGAAAGTTCGTCTTTTTGGACCACCCTAATTACACACACTATATATATATATACACTATATATATATATATATATATATATATATATATATATATTTTATATATATATATATATATATATATATATATATATATATATATATATATATATATATATATTACATATATATTTACGGGAGGTCCCGTTATACGAGTATTGGGTATACGAGAATGCGCTGATACGAGATGTGTAAATTGGGGTCTATTTTCAATATACGAGATCGAAAATTCAATGTTACGACATTCAAACTGGGGTGAGTAAAATTACCATGTTTTTTACTAAAGAAAAATTACAAGTTATTTACTAAAATTATAAAGTCATTTACTGATTATATGATTTTACCTAAGTTTGTACGATAACACTGTCGACAAAAAAAATCGAAGATATGGTTCTGGACTAATGAAGCTGATTATAGGTAAATCGCCCCTGCTGAACTCGAATCTGATGTTCAATTAACTCTATCACGTCCAGTTTTTGAGAACCAGACGCAAATTTCATGAAAAAATATTTTAAAATCAGCAGAAATAGGTTTAAACCAAAGTTTTTCTTTTTTAAACTCTTTAATCTTTTTCTTTTCTCAAAGCCTATTTAGGGCAGTGGCAGTGGGTTTTTTGAGTCCAGTTGTGGTTTGTGCAGTGAGCAGGGGAGGGTGTGCGCGCTGCTATTGGCGAGGGGTTAGGCAGGCCTGTGTAGTACATTTTTTAACCTACTGATCGTACAGCTATTGAAATATGTTTAAACATTTTATTTTCTTTGCGATATGATGTTTTTGATTTAGTGGAGCCCCTATTTTAGTTTGTTTACCGTATATAGTACCTTGTACCGGGCTGTGATGGAGCGCCGTAACTGTGTAAAATGCATCGGACAGTTTTTGTTACATATGGAATTTTTACCCCTGACAGTCCTGAAGAACCTCTTCAAGGAATGTTAAAGCAGCTTATCTGCATTACTTCAAGTGCCTAAGGTGTCAAGATAAGAAATGGGCCCCTCACTTAGCATGCAACCCTGTGTGAACCACTTGAATGAATGGTTTCGTGGCAAACGGCCATCAGGCTGGCTTCCGCATCCAAAGGGTTTTTGGCGTGAACAAAAGATCAACAGTACTGACTGCTACTTCTGCCTCACTACATCAAGATATTCATAAAAACGCGAGCTAAATCATTCCTGACGCACCTTCTGCATCGGCCTGTGCCACATGGTCCTCATTTTCCATTTTCAAATGTTCCAATTTGCAAGTGCTATACGTAATCAGTTTTCAAACCAGAGGATAATCCATGGATCAGCTTTCAGAAATGGCAGACACAGAGACCAAATTCATCATAGGAAATGCTACTGACCTTGCTAGGGACCTAATCTACCCAAGGAGAAAAGTGAGTCCTAGTCTCGTCTCAGGATGAATTTGCTACAGAAGGATTCTCATCACCACTTTCGTCGTAATAAAAACTTTCAAGCTTCTTCAAGATGGAACACAAGCTTTTGTTACTGCTTTGATTTTGACACCTCATGGAAAACTTTGTGAGTCTAAACATTTATGATAAGAGTGATGGGGGCTGTTCATAGATTCAGAAAAAAACGCAAAAGGCTTTTCTTCTGCATAAAGGAAATAACTTCGAGTGTTCTAAACTGCCATGGCATGAAATGAGTGCAATTTTATGAAACTATAAGACTTTGTTATCTGCTGTTAAATATAAACTCATGAATCTGTTGGGGACTAAAGGTATCTCATTGCTTCTAGGACTCCAGTTGGGTTTAAACACTAAGCACATGTGTTTTCTTTGTTTTTTTGGGACCCTAGAGCGGACAGAAAACATTACAAACAAAAGGAATGGCCACACGACCGAAAGACTCACCTGGCAGGTTCATCTGTATGTACAAACCTCTTGTTGACAGTGAAAAGGTGTACTTACCTGCATTGCATCTGAAACTTGGGTTAATGAAAAATTTTTGTGAAGGCATGGATCAAAAATGGTGCGGGCTTTCAGTTTTTGTTTAGCAAGTTTGAACGCACTGTATCTGAAGCCAAAGAAAAGGCAGGTTTTTCAATGGCCCTCAAATTCGTCAACTACTCAATGATGATGACTTTGTAAAGAGCCTAACTGCCCTGGAAAAAGCTGCTTGGAAGAGCTTCTTGGCTGTTATAAAGAACTACCTTGGTAATGTTCGAGCATCGAATTATGAGGAACTTGTAAATGACATGTTTGAAGATTTACCAAATGCGCTTGGGGCTCTGATGTCACTCAAATCCACTTTTTCCATTCACATCTTGATTTCTTCCAACGAATCTTGGCGCGGTCAGTGATGAGCAGGGGGAGCGTTTCCACCAGGACATTGCCACCAGGGAAGCCCGATACCAAGGACGATTCAGTCCCAACATGATAGGGGACTATTGCTGAACGCTACAACGTGAAAGTAGCTGCTCCTACAAACGAAAGAGCAAACTACAGAAACACTTCTGATTTTACTATGGAGCAGGGTGAGTAATTTTGTGTGTTAGGTATAGTTTTTTAACATATGTATATTTAATACCAATTTGAGATCTTGACTGTTCTTCTGAAGAACAGTCTAGATCTGACTGTTCTTCGAACTAGCGCCTCTTTCTCTCAAAAAAAATCTCGAGTTTGGGTTTTCCAAAAAACAGAAAAAAAAATTATATATATATATATATATATATTATATATATAGTTTTATAAAATATATATATATATATAATTATATATATTATATATATTATTATATATAATATAATATAAAGTCAAATTTTCTGTGATTTTGGCCTATTTCGGGTTTTCCCAAAATGTGGGACATTTTCGATATATTTGGAACATAATTTAAATATATTTTTTTGCCAGATATTAATTAGTCCTAAAAGCGCAGGCCCACCAAATTTAATACGAGTTAAAATATATTAACGTAGGGGGATTGTTTCGATTAATTATATTTATATACGAATATAATTATAATAAAACCCCATTAAAATTTAAAATAATGATATTTCAAAAACATACGTGCTAGAGAAAAGCTGCCATTTTGAAATTTACAGCGAAAGCTTTCCAACCCACACACACACAATGAAATCAGAACCATTTTTGGTGTCGACCCGTGTAAACAATCTGAAAATATGATAATCTGGTGGTCGGTACGGCAATGTGGCCTACAAAAATTCACATCCTGGACGATGTACAATGATTCAGATGCGCAGAGACGAGTTTGTGGGCAGTGGAAGAGGTCTTTGCACCCCTCCCTTGTCCTTAAGCTCCCTTCACACATTTCATAATCGAACCACGATAGCGCCACCAATTTGATTATTGACGCTATCGTGAAATTTAACCATGAAAAACGCAGACCACGATAGCCTCACAACAATGTCACGCTGCCTGTACGTATGTGTCATGACGGCCGTAAGATGGTCACGATGGAGTCATGACAGCTGTAACCCAGCAAATAGAAAGACGTAGGGCCTCCGGAGGCCTTCCGTATTTCTTACCGGCGGCCCGACGGAAGTGTACGACGTAGGGCCGCTGTGAATTTGCTCAGAGGCTCACCGGCGGGCCGCTCCCAGCGGCACGCCGTAGAGCATATGACCATTTGCCGCTGTTATATTAACTGATTGAGCAATATTTATGGTTATACTTTCTAAGTATATTGCAGATATAGTAATGTTTTAAGGGGTGTTGCACAGCCCATTAGCCGATTAATAGACTAATGTGCTGTTCAACACTTCAAAAACATTACTATATATGCAATATGCTTAGAAAATGTAACCAGAAATATTCCT
>JACEEZ010019028.1:21325-23825 GCA_016584305.1 Chionoecetes opilio | reverse complement strand
TCTTGTCTTTTCTCATAATAAGTAGGGTATTATTCTAGTGTTTGCCCATACTCCCCTTCTCCACAAAACAAGCTAGGGGACCTGGGGGAATGCGGGATTTTTGGCTGGGGTACAAAATATCCGTAGCAACCACATAGTTTTGAGTTAGGGGTGTTGTAAAAATTGCCTAGATCTAGGGAACATTCATGGATTTCTTCTGAGTCCAGAGACGTGTAAACCTGACGATCCTCACAGAATGATGACGAAGTGTCGAGAACTCCCCCAACCACCCGCTAGGAGGTTAGGTTAGATTTGGTTAGGTTAGGGCACGTTATATTGGTTAGGTTATATTTGGTTAGGTTAGGGTAGGTTATATTTGGTTAGGTTATATTTGGTTAAGTTATATTGGTTTAGGTTAGGTTTGGTTAGGTTAGATTGGTTAGGTTAGCTTAGGTTAGATTTGGTTAGGTTAGGTTAATTTTGGTTAGGCAAATTCTCTAGATATAAGGTAATTACCCTAGATCTAGGGAATTTACCCCCCATACACAACTCTTAAATTATGTGTTTCCGACGCATAATTTGTTCCCCAACCGAAAACCCGCATTCCCACAGGTCCCCAAACTTGTTGGGGGAAGTGGGAGAGTATGGGCAAACACTAGAATTTACCAAACTCCCTAGATCTAGGGTAATTACCTTATATCTAGAGAAATTTGCCTAACCAAAATTAACCTTACCTAACCAAATATAACTTAAGCTAACCCAACCAAATCTAACCAAACCTAACCTAACCAAATCTACCTACCCTAACCTAACCAAATCTAACCTAACTTCCTAGCGGGTGGTTGGGGGGGTTCTCGACACTTTGGTCATCATTCTGTGAGGATCGTCAGGTTCACACGTCTCTGGACTCAGAAGAAATCCAAGAATTTTTCCTAGATCTAGGCAATTTTTACAACATCCCTAACTCAAAAACTATGTGGTTGCTACGCATATTTGTACCCAGCCAAAAATCCCGCAGGTCCCCAAGCTGTTTTGTGGGAGAGGGGGAGTATGGGCAAACACTAGAATAATACCCTACTTATTATGAGGAAAGACAACAAAAGGAACTCAATTAATAAGGTATTTTAATATTATCATAACCATGCATATGTATACAACCTACAAAGAGAAGACTACGACGATGAAAAAATTTCGAGTTGTTTTGGGCGAAATTGATATTCCAGGTACTATATTTTCGTGCTCGCTGACAACATAGAGAAGACCTGAGGTGATGGTTGATGTGTAGAGGCTTCTAAACCAGGAAAACAGTCACAGCAGAGTCTCATTAAGAAGTAAGCAAGTGGTAGGGACACATTACGTACCTACCAGTTGCTTACCTTTTGACGAGGCTCTGTTATGACTCTGTTTTCTTGGTTTAGAAGCCTCTGCACATCAGCCATTACCTCAGATCTTCTCTATAGTGTTGTCAGCGAGAACAGAGCACAGTAATATAGCACCTGGAATATCAATTTCGCGCAAAATAACTCGAAATTCTTCCATCGCCGTAGTTTTCCCTTCGTAGGTCCACCCGCGGCGATCCCGCCTTATCCCCACAATGCACCGATGTAAACAAACCGTGACGTAGTTATGGGTAGGGTCCATTCTAGAAGCACTATACATAAAAGAGATCAATCCCAAGCTTAACGGACAGGCAAACGACCTACAAGCTCTACCGAGTATGAAAAGAACAAAAGCTAATAACAGCCTACTCACAGAGAAACAAAGCGAGGAGTCAACAACCAATAAGCGTCTCCCACTCACGGAGACGAGAAGCAGAAGCTATCTACCAATCAGCGCCGCCACTAGGCTGCGTGGCAGCCAGACTTCATCAATAAATAGCGCTTCACTCCGCAACTAAGTCATGCTCACCTCTACAACTGAAGAGAAAACATCTTCCACATGCTGCTGAAGAAGGGTTCTTAGACCCGAAATCGCGATATAGCAAAAATGACAAGCTACGGCGAAGTCATAAAAGTGATTACAAAAGAGAATAGGACACTCTTAAGACAAAGAGAAAATATCTTTAAAAAGATAATAAACGCTGAACTAGCTATCACTTTTAACGAGAGATATATACATATATATATTTATATGTATATAGATGGTGGTGTGTATATATATATTACTAATAATATATATATATATATATATATATATATATATAGATATATAATATATATAATATATATATATATATATATATATATATATATATTATATAATAATATATATATATATATTTATATATTTAATATATATATATATATATATATATGTGTTGGAATTATATCATAATATTTAATCTGAGTTTCTTACCTAACATCAACCATATATCCTGCCCGACTCCATACCTAGATATAATAACTAGGATACTTATCGGTGGATAGGGTTAAAATGGCTGTAGTTTTATAATACATACAATGGTCTTAGTTTTTCCCTGGCCAGATGGTCGTCGGGATGAGGCCGACGTGTAAATACAAGT
>JACEEZ010019028.1:0-20412 GCA_016584305.1 Chionoecetes opilio | reverse complement strand
GCTTATAGAGGAGTTTGAGGCTATATATTGTGATATAATTGTATATCATGAGTTTTTTTCAAAGTTTCTTGTAAATTGTAGTGTTATATCATAATGAAAAGGAATTTACCTTTTGATAATGATTTATACACTCAAAATGTGTTCTTTTCAATGATTTAAATTATTTATCGCAGAAAAAATGCTTTTTACCTACAAATTGAAGCCACCAATCCTCTTTTTAGAATAATTTGCACCACCTATAAATAGCCTACATTACATTAAGCTAATAAATAGAAGTGTAAGAGGTTATTTATTGTCATATAACGGTATATTGCAATTGTTTTTCATAGTTTCTTGTATACTGTAGTGTTATTGTATATATATAAGTAGTTTTACTTATCATATTTCTATATACCCATAAAATGTAGTGTTTTCAATGATTTTAGCTAGTTATCAGTGAAGAGGGTTATTTTTCTACAAATTGAAGTACATTCCTATATATATGCAGTTAAATAGCTTTCGATATTTGCCACAACTACATTTTTCAAAATTAATACCTAAAAATATGTATTTTTCATGAAATTTAGGTATCAATTTTAATCCTAAAAACAACGTTATTTCAAGTGTTTTAATGTATTTTTGAAGTGCAAAAAAAAAAATGTCAAAAATAGACATTATTTAGCGCTTTTTTTAGAGAGAGAAATTCAAAATATGGTATTATAATTGTTTTCGATAGAACATGCTATTTTAAACTATTGTAAGCGTTTTTCATAGATTCTTGTAAACTGTAGTGTTATTGTATATATACAAATAGTTTTACTTATCATATTGCTATATATCCATAAAATGTAGTGTTTTCAATGATTTTAGCTAGTTATCAGTGAAGAATTCTTTTTTTCAACAAATTGAAGTATATTCCTTTACATCTGTAGGTAAATAGATTTCGATATTTGCCACAACTTCATTATACAAAATTAATACCTAATAATATGTATTTATCATGAAATTTAGGTATCAATTTTAATCCTAAAAACAATGTTTTTCAAGTGTTTTAATGTATTTTTGAAGTTCTAAAAAATGCGGAAAATTGACATTATTTAGCCCTTTTTTTGAGAGAAATTCACAATATGGTATTATAGTTGTTTTCGATAGAACATGCTATTTTAAACTATTGTAAGCTTATAAAAGGTGTTTGAGGCTATATATTGTGATATAATTGTATATTACAAGTGTTTTTCATAGTTTCTTGTAAATTGTAGTGTTATATCATAAATAAAAGGAATTTACCTTATGATAATGCTTTATACCCTCAAGATGTGTTCTTTTCAATGATTTAAGCTATTTTTTGCAGAAATATAGCTTTTTACCTACAAATTGAAGCAACCAATCCTCTTTTTAGAATAATTTGCACCTATAAGTAGCCTACATTACATTAAGCTAATAAATAGAAGTGTTAGAGGTTATTTATTGTCATATAACGGTATATTGCAAGTGTTTTTCATAGTTTCTTGTAAACTGTAGTGTTATTGTATATATACAAGTAGTTTTACTTATCATATTGCTATATAGCCATAACATGTACTGTTTTCAATGATTTTAGCTAGTTATCAGTGAAGAGTTGTTTTTTTTCTACAAATTTAAGTACATTCCTTTATATCTGTATTTAAATAGATCTCGATATTTGCCACAACTACATTTTACAAAATTAATACCTAAAAATATGTATTTTTCATGAAATGTAGTTATCAATTTTAATCCTAAAAACAACGTTATTTCAAGTGTTTTAATGTATTTTTGAAGTGCGAAAAAATTTCGAAAATTGACATTATTTTGCCCTTTTTTTGATAGAGAAATTCATAATAATATCAGTTTTCGATAGAAAATGCTATTTTAAACTAATGTAAGCGTTTTTCATAGTTTCTTGTAAACTGGAATGTTATTGTATATACACAAGTATTTTTACTTATCATATTGCTATATACCCATAAATTGTAGTGTTTTCAATGATTTTAGCTAGTTTTCAGTGGAGAGTTCTTTTTTTCAACAAATTGAAGTAATTCCTTTATATATGTAGGTAAATAGCTTTCGATATTTGCCAAAACTATATCTTACAAAATTAATACCTAAAAATATGTATTTATCGTGAAATTTAGGTATCAATTTTAATCCTAAAAATAAAGTTTTTTCAAGTGTTTTAATGTATTTTTGAAGTGCAAAAAAATGTCGAAAATTGACATTATTTAGCCCTTATTTTGAGAGAAATTCAAAATATGGTATTATAGTTGTTTTCGATAGAACATGCTATTTTAAACTACTATAAGCTTATAAGAGGAGTTTGAGGCTATATATTGTGATATAATTGTATATCAAAAGTGTTTTTCATAGTTTCTAGTAAATTGTAGTGTTATATCATAAATAAAAGGAATTTACCTTTTGATAATGCTTTATACCCTCAAAATGTGTTCTTTTCAATGATTTAAGTTTTTTATTGCAGAAAAAATGCTTTTTACCTACAAACTGAAGCCACCAATCCTCTTTTTAGAATAATTTGCACCACATATAAGTAGCCTACATTACATTAAGCTAATAAATAGAAGTGTAAGAGGTTATTTATTGTCATATAACGGTATATTGCAAGTGTTTTTCATAGTTTCTTGTAAACTGTAGTGTTATTGTATATATACAAGTAGTTTTACTTATCATATTGCTATATACCCATAAAATGTACTATTTTCAATGATTTTAGCTAGTTTTCAGTGAAGAGTTTTTTTCTTCTTATACAAATTGAAGTACATTCCTATATATCTGTAGTTAAATAGATTTCGATATTTGCCACAACTACATTTTACAAAATTAATATTTAAAAATATGTATTGATCATGAAATTTCGGTATCAATTTTAATCCTAAAAACAACGTTTTTTCAAGTGCTTTAATGTATTTTTGAAGTGCTAAAAAATGTCGAAAATTGACATTATTTAGCCCTTTTTTTGATAGAGAAATTCAAAATATGGAATTATAGATGTTTTCGATAGAACATGCTATTTTAAAGTACTGTAAGCTTATAAAAGAAGTTTGAGGCTATATACAATTCTAATAGAATTGTATATTTCAAGAGTTTTTCATAGTATCTTGTAAATTATAGTGTTATATCATAAATAAAAGGAATTTACCTTATGATAATGCTTTATACCCTAAAAATGTGTTCTTTTCAATGATTTCAGCTATTTATCGCAGAAATATAGCTTTTTATCTAAAAATTGTAGCAACCAATACTCTTTTTAGAATAATTTGCACCTATAAGTAGCCTACATTACATTAAGCTAATAAATAGAAGTTTTAGAGGTTATTTATTGTCATATAACGGTATATTGCCAGATTTTTTCATAGTTTCTTGTAAACTGTAGTGTTAATGTATATATACAAGTAGTTTTACTTATCATATTGCTATATACCCATAATATGTAGTGTTTTCAATGATTTTAGCTAGTTATCAGTGAAGAGTTTTTTTTTTCTACAAATTTAAGTACATTCCCATATATGTGTAGTTAAATCGCTTTCGAAATTTGCCACAACTTCATTTTACAAAATTAATACCTAATAATATATATTTTTTCATGAAATGTAGGTATCAATTTTAATCCTAAAAACAACGTTATTTCAAGTGTTTTAATGTATTTTTGAAGTGCCTAAAAATGTCGAAAATTGACATTATTTAGCTTTTTTTTTTATAGAGAAATTCATAATATGGTATTATAGGAGTTTTCGATAGAAAATGCTATTTTAAACTACTGTAAGTTTTTTTCATAGTTTCTTGTAAACAGGAATGTTATTGTATATATACAAGTAGTTTTACTTATCATATTGCTATATACCCATACAATGTAGTGTTTTCAATGATTTTAGCTAGTTTTCAGTGGAGAGTTATTTTTTTCAACAAATTGAAATAATTCCTTTATATCTGCAGTTAAATAGCTTTCGATATTTGCCACAACTATATTTTACAAAATTAATACCTAAAAATATGTATTTTTCATGAAATGTAGGTATCAATTTTAATCCTAAAAACAACGTTATTTCAGGTGTTTTAATGTATTTTTGAAGTGCGAAAAAATTTCGAAAATAGACATTATTTAGCCCTTTTTTTGAGAGCAATTCAAAATATGGTATTATAGATGTTTTCGATACAACATGCTATTTTAAACTACTATAAGATTATAAGAGGAGTTTGAGGGTATATATTGTGATATAATTGTATATCAAAAGTGTTTTTCATAGTTTCTTTTAAATTGTAGTGTTATATCATAAATAAAAGGAATTTACCTTTTGATAATGCTTTATACCCTCAAAATGTGTTCTTTTCAATGATTTAAGTTATTTATCGCAGAAAAAATGCTTTTTACCTACAAATTGAAGCCACCAATCCTCTTTTTAGAATAATTTGCACCACCTATAAGTAGCCTACATTAAAATAAGCTAATAAATAGAAGTGTAAGAGGTTATTTATTGTCATATAACGGTATATTGCAAGTGTTTTTCATAGTTTCTTGTATACTGTTGTGTTATTGTATATATATAAGTAGTTTTACTTATCATATTTCTATATACCCATAAAATGTAGTGTTTTCAATGATTTTAGCTAGTTATCAGTGAAGAGTTGTTTTTTTCTACAAATTGAAGTACATTCCTATATATCTGTAGTTAAATAGCTTTCGATATTTGCCACAACTACATTTTTCAAAATTAATACCTAAAAATATGTATTTTTCATGAAAATTAGGTATCAATTTTAATCCTAAAAGCAACGTTATTTCAAGTGTTTTAATGTACTTTTGAAGTGCAAAAAAATGTCGAAAATAGACATTATTTAGCTCTTTTTTTTTATAGAGAAATTCAAAATATGGTATTATAATTGTTTTCGATAGAACATGCTATTTTAAACTATTGTAAGCGTTTTTCATAGATTCTTGTAAACTGTAGTGTTATTGTATATATACAAATAGTTTTACTCATCATATTGCTATATACCCATAAAATGTAGTGTTTTCAATGATTTTAGCTAGTTATCAGTGAAGAATTCTTTTTTTCAACAAATAGGAGTATATTCCTTTATATCTGTAGGTAAATAGATTTCGATATATGCCACAACTTCATTTTACAAAATTAATACCTAAAAATATGTATTTATCATGAAATTTAGGTATCAATTTTAATCCTAAAAACAACGTTTTTTCAAGTGTTTTAATTTATTTTTGAAGTGCTAAAAAAATGTCGAAAATTGACATTCTTTAAACCCTTTTTTTGATAGAGAGATTCAAAATATGGTATTATAGTTGTTTTCGATAGAACATGCTATTTTAAACTATTGTAAGCTTCTAAAAGGTGTTCGAGGCTATATATTGTGATAGAATTGTATATTATAAGTGTTTTTCATAGTTTCTTGTAAATTGTAGTGTTATATCATAAATAAAAGGAATTTACCTCATGATAATGCTTTATACCCTCAAAATGTGTTCTTTTCAATGATTTAAGCTATTTTTTGCAGAAATATAGCTTTTTACCTACAAATTGAAGCAACCAATCCTCTTTTTAGAATAATTTGCACCTATAAGTAGCCTACATTATATTAAGCTAATAAATAGAGGTGTAAGATGTTATTTATTGTCATATAACGGTATATTGCAAGTGTTTTTCATAGTTTCTTGTAAACTTTAGTGTTATTGTATATATACAAGTAGTTTTACTTATCATATTGCTATATACCCATAAAATGTACTGTTTTCAATGATTTTAGCTAGTTATCAGTGAAGAGTTGTTTTTTTTCTACAAATTGAAGAACATTCCTATATATCTGTAGTTAAATAGATTTCGATATTTGCCACAACTACATTTTACAAAATTAATACCTAAAAATATGTATTTATCATGAAATTTCGGTATCAATTTTAATCCTATAAACAAGGTTTTTTTATAAGTGGTTTAATGTATTTTTGAAGTGCTAAAAAATGTCGAAAATTGACATTATTTAGCCCTTTTTTTTATAGTGAAATTTAAAATATGGTATTATAGTTGTTTTCGATAGAGCATGTTATTTTAAACTACTGTAAGCGTTTTTCATAGGTTCTTGTTAACTGTAGTGTTATTGTATATATACAAGTTGTTTTACTTATCATATTGCTATATACCCATAAAGTGTAGTGTTTTCAATGATTTTAGCTAGTTATCAGTGAAGAGTTCTTTTTTTCAACAAATTGAAGTATATTCGTTTATATCTGTAGGTAAATAGTTTTTGATATTTGCCACAACTACATTTTACAAAATGAATACCTAAAAATATGTATTTATCATGAATTTTTGGTATCAATTTTAATCCTAAAAACAACGTTTTTTCAAGTGTTGTAATGTATTTTTGAAGTGCTAAAAAATGTCAAAAATTGACATTATTTAGCCCTTTTTTTGATAGAGAAATTCAAAATATGGTATTATAGTTGTTTTCGATAGAACATGCTATTTTAAACTACTGTAAGCTTATAAAAGGAGTTTGAGGCTATATATTGTGACAGAATTGTATATTATAAGTGTTTTTCATAGTTTCTTGTAAATTTTTGTGTTATATCATAAATAAAAGGAATTTACCTTATGATAATGCTTTATACCCTCAAAATGTATTCTTTTCAATGATTTAAGCTATTTATCGCAGAAATATAGCTTTTTACCTACAAATTGAAGCAACCAATCCTCTTTTTAGAATAATTTGCAACATTACATTAAGCTAATAATAGAAGTGTAAGAGGTTATTTATTGTCATATAACGGTATATTGCAAGTGTTTTTCATAGTATCTTGTAAACTGTAGTGCTATTGTATATATACAAGTAGTTTTACTTATCATAATGCTATATACCCATAAAATGCACAAATGACAAAAACTAATTGAACCTAACCGAACCTGTAACTAACCTAACTATATAAATAAAATGATTTGCGACAGGAATGGTTAGCAGATTAATTCTAAATGCATCAAAACTCACCAGAAAAAAAATATATCGTCAACCAAAGTGAATTCGGTGTTCATTTAGAACATAAGAAAATAAGGAAGCTACAAGAGGCCGCGAGGCCTACACGTGGTAGTTCCTGACTAGTTATTTGGAATAATACCTAAAAGAGTCTGGATTTCCAAAGGGAATGAGGGAGTCACTGAGCTTCCCCATCAAGGTGCTCTTATTCTGCTTCACAGCCTCCACCAGGACAAACAGTTCTCTGCTGGTAAAGGTGGGTTTTTCTTGACCGTTTTCCTGTGGGCTGCTTCAAGGTTGCTACACTGCAAAACACACTCTACCACACTTTACCATACCCCAAATACACTCAAACACACTCTTAACACCCCTAACACACTACCACATACCGTAACATGCTTAAACCCACCCAAACACACTCTATTACCCTCAAAAACACACTCACACACCCACACCCACACACACCCCGCCGGTGTGTTTGGGTCATCAGCTGTGGTCTGTTGTCGATATTTTAAGTATTTTCCGCCACAGACAGACTTGTGTCGCGCGTGCTGATTGGTTGAAGCGGAGCTGGTGACGCTAAGAAGGGTTGGCCTTACACGAGGCTAAGATGACGTTCGAAAATGCTTCATTAGTAGCAGGGGCGTAGCTAGACATTTGGGGGCCCGGGGGGCTTACTTCCTGGAGGGCCCCCTCTAAAGTTTGCAAGTGTCACATTATCGTATTATATAATCATATTATATGATAATAATCCTTCGTGTACCTTAGCCAATGTGCCTTGGGTATGGTGCGAGTGGGAGGTGCAATATTTTCCTTTTGCACCGTCAACGCAGCACTGATTGAGTGATGCATTTGGGGGCCCCCCTCTCTTAGGGGCCCGGGGGGCGATTTTAAACAGCCACCCCGGCCCACCCACCCTTAGTTACGCCACTGATTAGTAGTCTTCTTAGCCCGGTAAGAAGACTACTTAGCTAAGTAGTTCTTAGGATGCTAAGAAGGTGTAGTTTAGAACCACTTCGAAAATGCCCCCCCTGGTCGCCATTGCAAACATCAAAGGTTAGGCGCCAGGACCATTAGGACTTTTGTTATACATGTAGTTATGTTTTAATTATAAGGTAACCAATTATTTTATTACAACTGCAAACATCAAAGGTAAGGCACCAGGACCATTAGGCTTTTTGTTATAGCTATGTTTTATTTATAAGGTAACCAATTATTTTATCACAACTGCTACTCTCTTAGACCACTCACCTACATATTACACTGATAATGTTTGCTGCTGCTGAAAGTTGTAGAAGAGGCGGATGACAGTGTTGTCGTGAGGGATGGACGCCAGTAGGGTGGGCATGGCAAATAGTACACGATCTTATGTCATGTATTTGTGGCTCGTGAAATTTTCATATAGATTCTTGCCAACATGATTTTTTAGCTAACATGGGGTATGGGGAGCATGAAAAGTGATGTTGGCATTTTTTTTAATGTCCTCTTGATATTTTTTAAGCATGGGGAACGGAGGTGGGTAGTAGCATTTTCGAAGTCAGTTTTGACCCAAAAATATGTGTGATTGGTGTTGTTAAAATAATTATTATCCCTCCAATACGTGATATTCATCAACATTATGCACAGCAATGCCAACTAAATAGCAACTAAAGTTACTAAACCAACTAAATAGTGAGATATATGAAGTTTAACGTCGCGTCAGCACTTTATTAGACTATATTGCGATTATATCAATGGTTTTTGAAACTTGGGGTTAGGTGTATTCAGCCACAGACAGCTTCACACACCCAATGCATATATGGTAACGCTATGACGCCTCGACCTACTGACCCCTGGGCCCAAAGACCGACACGCTTCCGCTGTACCTCACCTGCACCAAGTAAATAGTATTTCCAATTAAAATCCACATCAGCGATACCCGATGTGCGATATTCGCGTATTTACCGTTGTATATTTTCTTATGTTCGATAATGTGAAGCCTTGCAAATACATTTATTTTCATTTGTTTATAATTGCATAGACATTTTCAGGGTGAAATTCCATTAAAATTGTTTTGAATCAAATATATATATATGCTTTTAAAAGTATGTCAATATAAAAATATTCTCCATACATAAGGATAAAACATATAGATGTAGTTCTAGAGAAGAGACCCTAGTTGGCTGGATGTGCTTGCATCAAGTTTTCAGTCAGAGTCAGAATCATCATCATCAGACCCTGTGACATCTACGTTTCTGCAAGCATCTGGATCACACTTGCAAAGTTCCGTACATGGCATATCATGTTCTCTGCAGGAACAACGACCACTGCATTGGCTTTTTGTGCATCCACACCTGAACAACTGGTGGATAGAATCCGGAGCTAGAGGAATTCTGCTGAGTGTTGGGATGTAATCTCCTTCTGGTATACTGATGTTCCATCCTAAGTCAGTGGGTGAGCCAACATCCATAATTGGTTTGTGTGCCTCCCTCCAGATGGTACATTGATAATGTGCGCGACGAATATGTTCATGAAGTGAACCTTTAGTAGGAGGTAATTTCTCTGTGCCTTGTTGGGCTTTAAGACCTCGGAAGTGGTACCATCTAAGTGCTGCTGCTGTGGTCAGATCAACGCTCTTAGGACTCAATAGCTTGCAGATCAGTTCCTCACAGCGATCTAGTGCACCCAGTGAGGGTTCTTGGTCCCTTCCTAGCTGACCAAGAGCACCGATGACATCATCACCACAGAGTTGAAATGTGTTCCACCATGAAGTCTTGCTCTTGCCGAATATCCGTCCAGTGGTGTCAGATCCACTGATGGCATGAAAACCAAGGAGAGCTTCAGCACGACTTTCAGCAAGTGCGCGGCGTATATGTAATAGTAGTATTGTTCGTCGATTAGTTCCTGTACCCATTATTATAGCTGCATCGTCACCTAGAACTGGTTGATGATGTATGGCCAGTACCATCACGTCTGTGTCTGGGGAGTAGATATGAACCGTGAGTCCAAGCTTGTGTGCTGCAGAAGCATATAATATCAGTAACGTGTCAGCTTCGTCATGCGTACATGCTGGTAATTCGACCCCATCACTTGCTGGTCTGTTGCACATAATACCTCGACAGGTGACGGTGGTGACGTCTCCAGCGCAGCGTTCGATCACTTCCTGTGCCAGGTATAACGTAAGCAGCTCTTTCATCTTGGTAGTACTGAGGTATTTGGTGAGATCTTTTATGCGCGTGTGGCTATTGACTTTGTATTCAATGGTCTGAGAGGCCTTTCCTGTGGCACGGCGTTTTCGTGTGATCTCTTTCAGCGAAGACTGCTTGTATTGATATAATACGACATAGCTCATGGCAGGGGCGTAGTTAGGCCTGGGCATTGGAGGCTGTAGCCCCGAATGTTTTATTAATAGCCCCGGATCTAAAATACCTTTTTTAATTTTTTTTTTAATTTATTATTATATATTTTTTTCACAAAAGCTCTGACTGGGGCCAACATAAATTAAATTATTGTAAAAATCAAGATATTTGGTTATATGTTACCTAGCGTATGGTGATGACATCCTTTTTCTGAACAGGACATAAGAGGTGGAGAGAACAGAGAGGAGATGAGGAGTGCATGACAGAGGAGACACCAAAAGACCTTTTGGAGAGGTGAAGAAGAGAATATCAGATGGACAATACACACAGTTAACAGAAGTGCATTTTTTTCAAAGTGCATTTTTTTGTGTGTCCTTGACCAGTCCTTTGTGATGTAAAAATATATAAAAAGTATTTATAAGACCGAGGTTGGTCAGATTTCTGTACTGAACAAAGCATTGGGAATATACAATCTATATGACTGCTTCATCACGCCAAGGCTCTCTTTTTCTTAGCGTTTTACTCCTACTGATGAAAATAAAAATAATAACGAAGTTGAACCCCAACTCAGATTGTCTTCATTTTATTTTAATTTCATGTTTCGAAAGTTATCCTAGGCAAATTACCGGAGCCTTTTGGTAGAGCACAGTGTCTCACATCTTATTTTCATTATATTCATAAATAAATTGAAAATTATTCTGTAAAAATTTAAAGATCTCTTGGCTGGGCTAAGCCAACAATTGTTGAAGATCCTAAATACGCCCCTGTCTATATATATATATATAATATATATATATATATATATATATATATTATATATATATATATATATATATATATATATATATATATATATATATAAATATATCGTATATATATACATATATATATAAATATATACATATATATATAAATATATACATGTATATATATATATACATATATATATAATATATATATATATATATATATATATATATATATATATATATATATATAATATATATATATATATTATATATATATATATATATATATATATATACGTATATATATACATATATATATATAAATATATACATATTATATAATAAATCATAACATGTATATATATATATATATATATATATATATATATATATATATATATATATATATATATATATATATATATATATATATATATATATATATATATATTATATATATATATATATTATTATATATATTATATATATATATATATATATATATATATAATATATATATATTATATAATAGTATATACGGGCAGGAAATTTTCTCTGAGACAGATCTCGTTTATAGTGATAGCTAGTTCAGCATTTATTATCTTAAAGATATTTTCTCTTAGTCTTAAGAGTGTCTTATTCTCTTTTGTAATCACTTATATGACTTCGCCGTAGCTTGTCATGTTTGCTGTATCGCGATTTCGGGTCTAAGAACCCTTCTTCAGCAGCTTATGGAAGATGTTTTCTCCTCAGGAGTTGAGGTGTGCATGATTAAGATGCGAAGTGAAGCGCTATTTATAGCCGGTCTGCCTGCCACGCAGCCTATTACCGATGTCGTTGATTGGTAGATAGCTTTTGCTTCTCGTCTTCTTGAGTGGGAGACGCTGATTGGTTGTTTGGTCTTCGCTTGGCTTTTCTGTGAGTAGGCTGTTATTTTCTTTTGTTCTTTTCATGCTGGGTAGAGCTTGTAGGTCGTTTGCCTGTACGTTAAGTTTGGGGTTGATCTCTTTTATGTACAGCGCTTCTAGGATGGGAAGTCGCCGCACATCTGCACACATGTCAACCAATCCTGTATTTTTTATTTGAAATTTTCTTGTTATGATGATGCCATGTTGTTCTAATAGGTGACTTTTTGGGGCTCCGGAAGTTAGGTGGCAAGTAAGACGTCTGGACAGCTTCGTTGTCGTCATGCCGATGTAGGATGGGGGGAGGACTTCACAGTTTCCTCTTTTGCATGTGATCCTATATACGACATGGGACTTTTGTTTTGTCTCCTTCGTCTGGCTTGGGCTGTTACGGAGAAGGAGGTTGCTGGTGTTCTTGTTTTGTAGTAAATTTGTAGTTTTATTCTCCTCTCTTGGTCTGCAGGTTTCACGTTACGGTGGACGATTTGTGATATTATTCTTTCTTCTTCCTGGTGAGCGGTGGAGAAGAAAGCCCGGTAGAAGATAGTTATGTCGTGACTTTTTTTTGTGGCGTTAGGGCTGTACCAGTTCTCCATGATCTTCTTAGTCTGACGGTTGATGTCTCTCTCGCTGAAGCCGTTGTTGATGAGGACTTGAGTGGATCGCTCGATTTCTTTGTGCATAAGTTGCCATGTACTACAGTGTGTGAGAGCTCTTCTGATGTAAGCACCGATTGTGGAGTCTTTATATCTCTGTGGGCATTCGCTTTCTCCGTTGAGGCAGTGTCCGGTGTTCGTTGGTTTTACGTAGACGTTTGTGATGAATGATTCTTCTTCCTGCGTAACAAGGACGTCTAAGAACGGCATTGATTTGTCTGAGCTGCTTTCTATGGTAAAGGTGAGGCCTGAAGTATCTTGTAGGCAGAGCTTCAGCTGTTCTGCTTCGTAGTGACTTGTTGTTTTGATGAAGATGTCATCGATGTAGCGGCAGTATATGTCGGGCTTGCTTATTTTCTTGAATACTTCTTCTTCTACACAGCCCATGAAGAAGTTTGCCAACAATACTCCTAAGGGAGAGCCCATAGCGACGCCGTCTATTTGTTGATACTTGTTCCCTCGGGGAGAGGTAAAAGGTGCTTCTTTAGTGCAGCATTCGAGGAGTCCACGTAGTACAGGTTCCGGGACGTCAAGCGGCGGGATGGAGTCGTTGTTATACACCCGGTTGATGATGTAGTTGATGGTACAGTCAACAGGTACGTTGGTGAAGAGGGACTCGACATCAAGCGAAGCGATTGCACCTCAGGCGTTGTGGGTCTTGAGTATGTCTAGAAACTCTGATGCTGATTGAAGGCTGTAGGCATTGGGTGCGTATGGAGTCAAAATACCATACAGCTTCTTTGCGAGGTGGTACGTCGGCGTCGGTATTTGGGATATTATCGGACAAAGTTTATTGCCCGGCTTGTGTGTCTTGATATTGCCGTAGTAGTAGCCCATGCCGTATTCACCAGAGAGCTTTCCAAATTTGATGGTGGTGTTGGCAGACTTGTTCTTGCTTATCAATTTGTTAATTTTTAACTTGAGTGCTTCAGTGGGGTCTTAATTGATCTTGGCGAACTTCGTAGTGTCGCTGAGGATGTCGTCGATCTTGTTGAGGTATTCAGAGGTGTTTATGATGACGTACGCAGCAGCTTTGTCCGCTTTCCTGATGGTGATGTCTGGGTCTGATGTTAGGCTCTTTCGCGGCGTCAATGTGTTTACGTTCGACGATGCTGCTTCTGTAGTTTCCTCTTGTTTTGGAAGCTTCTACGATGATTTCTTGCTTGAAGGCAGGATCGATGGTGACGTCTCCCTTTTTCTCCAGTTTTTCAACATCATCGATGAGTACTTCGCATTCGATTCGTTTTTGGTATTTCTTGGGTTTTGACATCATGTGGCATTTGAGACCCATATTAAGTTCGCTATTAGAAAAACATGGCATCATCATAACAAGAAAATTTCTAGAAGAAAATACAGAATTGGTTGACATGTGTGCAGATGTGCGGCGACTTCCCTTCCTAGAAGCGCTGTACATAAAACAGATCAACCCCAAACTTAACGTACAGGCAAACGACCTACAAGCTCTACCCAGCATGAAAAGAACAAAAGAAAATAACAGCCTACTCACAGAAAAGCCAAGCGAAGACCAAACAACCAATCAGCGTCTCCCACTCAAGAAGACGAGAAGCAAAAGCTATCTACCAATCAACGACATCGGTAATAGGCTGCGTGGCAGGCAGACCGGCTATAAATAGCGCTTCACTTCGCATCTTAATCATGCACACCTCAACTTCTGAGGAGAAAACATCTTCCATATGCTGCTGAAGAAGGGTTCTTAGACCCGAAATCGCGATACAGCAAACATGACAAGCTACGGCGAAGTCATGAAAGTGATTACAAAAGAGAATAAGACACTCTTAAGACTAAGAGAAAATATCTTTAAGAAGTAATAAATATATATATATATATATATATATATATATATAATATATATATGATATATATATATATATATATTATATATATATATATATATATATATATATATATATATATATATATATATATATATATATATATAATATATATATATATATATGTAGAAGATGTTTTCTCCTCAGGAGTTGAGGTGAGCATGATTAAGTTGCGAGGTGAAGCGCTATTTATAGCCGGTCTGCCTGCCACGCAGCCTATAGCGGCACCGGTGATTGGTAGATAGGTTTTGCTTCTCGTCTTCTTGAGTGGGTGACGTTGATTGGTTGTTTGGTCTTCGCTTGGCTTTTCTGTGAGTAGGCTGTTATTTACTTTTTTTCTTTTCATGCTGGGTAGAGCTTGTAGGTCGTTTGCCTGTACGTTAAGTTTGGGATTGATCTCTTTTATGTACAGCGCTTCTAGGATGGGAAGTCGCCGCACATCTGCACACATGTCAACCAATTCTGTATTTTCTTCTAGAAATTTTCTTGTTCTCTATAATTATACACTATTAAAAGAGGAGTCAAATTAATTTAACCGTAAATCGATGTCATCACTATCTTTATAATTGAAGGAAATATTGTGTCCTAAGTATTTGAAGCAGCTCACAACGCTTAATTAATCGCCATTAAGTTCTATATTACCCAATACAAATTTTTTTCTTAAATTGAATCTCATACCTCTGTTTTTTTCTTTGTTTATCACAAGTTTATGATTTACAATTTCCTTACATAAACATTTGTACAATACCTCCATGTGGTCTCTTGACGCAGCCAGGAGAACCAGATCATCAGCGTAACCTACACTGCTGAGTCTGTGGACACCAAGCCTACAGCCGGTGTCCAAGCTGGAAACTTTTTCAATAATATCATTTATATAAAAATTAAATAAAAATGGGGATAAAACACCTCCCTGCCTTACTCCCTGTTCAATGAAATAAAATTCACTCTTGGACTGATGCCATCTGACTTGTGCTTGTTGGTTTGTAAAGTAGTGCATTAATGTGAGGGTCAGATCAACAGGTAGACCTGAGGATAACAGTTTCTTACCAAGCAGGAAATGGTCTATTCCATCAAAGGCTTGACTTAAATCAACAAAAGTGGCAATGGCAGATGGCCTTGAGCTGCTGTGCCTTCCCATCACCTTTAATAAAGACAAAAAGAAGCACCAGTAGTGGATGGTGCCGCCTTAAAACCTAACTGCCTAAAATTCAGTGTTTTTCAGTTAAGAAATTTAAAACATGTAACTCAAAATGTTCAGCAGACATGAGGATAATGAGACATGACTGTGATAGAGCATCACAGGTCTATAGTTGAGGGAAACATTTGTATCCTTGTTATCTTTGGGTAAAGGAGCAATAGTGCCCCTTAGCAGATCACTGGGAAGATAACAATGTGAATAACACATGTTGTAAAACATGGACAAATATTCTAAAAAGTCATGTGAAGCATTCATAAGGAACAGCAGATGAATTCCATCATGGCCAACTCCATCATTCACAGAAGATAAGATATGTTTAATAGTAGCACTAGAAATTCTTAAGTTTACTCTTCTTTAACTTAGTGGTAGTAATTGTAGTAGTAGTAGTAGTAATTGTAGTAGTAGTAGTAGTAGAAGTAGTATAGAAGAAATAAGAAGCATTAGTAGTTGTAGTTTGAGCAGTAAAGGTAACAATTGTCTCCTTGGCCAGATTGGTTACTACCTGGATGAGGCAACCAACTGGGGTCTGGACATGGCCGAGCTGGAGCGAGCGTACACCGAGGCCAAGGAAGTGTGTCTGCCCAAGGCCCTGGTGGTGATCAACCCTGGCAACCCCACTGGTGAGGCACAGACAGAGAGACACAGAGAATATGCAAGTATATATGTGTGTGTGTGTGGAAAAACTGGTTCACAAATACGGTGGTAAATGATTGGGATGGACTCAGTCGTCAGGTAGTTAGTAGGGAGTCAATAGGGAGCTTTAAAAGGAGGCTAGACAATTTCATGGATGGGGATGAAAGGTGGATTTAGGTAGTGTTAATTAACAGGAACTACCTTGTGTAAGTCTCGCGGCCTCTTGTAGCTTCCTTATTTTCTTATGTGTGTGTGTGTGTTGAAGGTGTTAAGTGGAGCAGTTTTGAGGTGGTTTGGTCTCATAGAAAGGATGACAGAAAGTAGATGACCAAGAGAGTATGTATGAGTGTAGTGATGCAGTGGGTAGCAGAGGACGACCCCCAGTGACATGGCAGGCCTGTGTGCCGGCTGTATGAGTATGTATGTATCATGAGCAGAGCTGGGCACTAAATACATTGAATGTATTTAAATACTAAATACATGGGAGAAATGTATTTAAATACTAAATACTAGATACATTTTACAAATGTATTTAAATACTAAATACTAAATACATCAATTGTATTCAAATACATTTGTAAATACATTTTAAGTACACACAAACCTCGATTTCCCGGACTAATAGGGGGGAGCACTGGTCCGGGAACCGCAAAAGTCCGGGAATCGCAAGTAAAAAAAAAAAAAAAAAAAGTACGATGCCATTACCCACCCCCGGACGTTTATCCTACTCTAGTATTTACTGTCCGGCAACCGCCAATATCAACTACCCCGCCGCGGACTTTTACGTCCGCTGAGCATGCAGCCACCTGGCGGGAGGCAGCAGAAAGTGTTCAATAGCCTCAAGAGACGTTCCTGCACCAGGGGCAGTGGGAGTCAGGGGACTAACGAAGGCTGTGCAGGTGAACCGTGAGTGTCGTGTGTCCAAATGTAAACAATACGACCGCTGAGCATGCTGCCACCTGGCGGGAGGCAGCAGAAAATATTCAATAGTCTCAGAAATGTTCTTGCACCAGGGGCAGTGGGAGTCAGGTGACTGACGGAGGCTGTACAGGTGAACCGTGAATGTTGTGTGCCCAAATGTAAACAATACGACCGCTGAGCATGCTGCCACCTGGCGGGAGGCGCGGACACTGACCAGGGGTGACAGGAGACGCTCGGACCGCCGGATAACTTGGTCAATTTACGAACAGGACCAGGCATTTCAACGTAAAAAAAAAAAAAAAAAAAAAAAAAAAAATTGTCCGAGACTGACATATCCCCGGACCTCGGATTTTGTCCGGCAAATCCGATATCCGGGAAATCGAGGATTGTGTGTACATACAAATTTTAACGTCCGAAAAAAATGGATTTCCTTAGATTTTGGGTTTCCTTAGAAATTTCCTTCTCAGGCCAAAATTTCCTAAAAAACAGGACATTTCCTTGAAAGTGGAAACCCTGGTTCACTGTAACATCAGTGTTGCCAGATAGGTGGGCGGGTTTATGGCCAAATTAACTGATAAAAAAGTATTTAAATTTTTATATTATGAGTATTTAAATACTGTATTTAAATACATGACAACCAATGTACAGTAAAAGCCTTATAACTCGGCACTGTATAACTCGGAATTTGATATAACTCGGCATGGCAAAGTCAATTTTTTTTCTTTCTTTCTTTTTTTTTTTTTTTTTTTTTTTTTTTTTTTTTTTTTTTTTTTTTTTTTTTTTTTTTTTTTTTTACACCTATGCCTATAGCGCGTGTAGGCTGTGAGCTACAGGGGTGGGATGGTAGGCCCTGGAGGCTCACTCGAGGGCTGTGATGGTTGGCCCTCGCCCGTGGTGGTGCAGGCAGGATTGTTATAGTGACGCCCAGGGCCGGATCAAGAGCTGTGGGGGCCCTGGGGCTCAGCTTTTGTGGGGGCCCTGGGGCTCAGCTTTTGTGGGGGCCTTATATTCGCACGAAAATTAAGCACTTTTGTGGGTATTTTGAGGCCTATGTTTGGCAAAGAACTATTAATGCATAGACTGGTATTCAGAGATAAAGGATGAAACAGACACAGGCAAATATGTTTTGGTTTTGTAAATTGCCAATGTTTTTAATATTACTGCTTAAAGCTAATATACATATGGTGGGGGCCCTTTTGGTGGGGGCCCTGGGGCTAGAGCCCCGGTAGCCCCCCCGTTAATCCGGCCCTGGACTGACGCCTGTGATTAGAGGCTCATGCCGCCCCCTGTGTCCTCCCATGCACTCACAGTCGAAGGTGGAGTTAATGGATAGGGCATGTGGGTGTTCTTAGGCCACTCGACGGATCAGAAAGATTTCAAGTGGATTTATGGGTCTCACTCGGGATCGAACTCAGGTATTCGAGAACGCCACCCGGTGACGCTAACCACTCTGCTACCGCCTCCCCTAAACTGCCTCTCTTGGTTTTCACTCGGCATATCATGCCCTCACAACTTCTTGTGTGAACATGTAAACAGAAAGTCGGCAAAAAATAATGTATCTCGGCATATTGATGTTATAACTGCATCTCTTCGCTTACACTCACTTACCGTTCACTAGTAAGTGTAGTTTTTATGCTTTTAATGTACTTTTTTTTTCTTTCTTTTTTCCCATATCAGAGAAGGACATTGCACAACTCGGCACATTGAATAACTCGGCAAGGGCCAGAGCCCGTATCGTGCCGAGTTATAAGGCTTTTACTGTATTTATAAATACATTTATAAATACACAAATGTATTTAAATACAAATGTATTTAAATACTGCCCAGCTCTGATAATGAGTATGTGAGAGAAAGGTGAGAGAAGAATGAGAGGGTTAGAGCATGCAAGGAGGGAATGCAAGGACTCTTCTGTCATGGCCTTCCCCTGGGAGCGCTCCTAGAAATGGGCGTCGGAGATCGATCGATAATTATAATGATTTATTTGCCTAGAGCATCAATTTTTCAGAGGAATTCGGCAGAGATAGATAGATCGATAATTGTTTATTTCTCTAAAGCATCAATTTTTCTGAGGAATTCATCAGTGCTCAACCAAAAAAACCTACCTTATTGTAAGTACTGCAATTGTACACATCAGTATATTCATATCAATAACAGTGGCATGAATTCAAGTGTGTTATCCTCCATCACAACACCTCTCTCAAGATCACGGCTTCTCTCTCAGAAATAAGGTTTTAAGTAGCTTCTTAAGGCACTCAACAGAATGCAACTGCCTCATGACAGTGGCAGGCTGTCATACAACCTTGGAGCCATATGAGAGAATGACCTGTCGCAGAAAGATGATTGCTATAATGTATATAATAGTATAAATAATAGTATATATAGACAGCCTTTGGTACGTCATGACGCAGATGATCTAACCCACAGGCTAATAATGCAGTGACAAGTAGGTTGGCAGAGAAGCAAGCAGCCAGATAGACAGGTAAATGGACAGAGATAGGTAGGCAAACAGACAGATAGACAGGTAAATGGACAGAGATAGGTAGGCAAACAGACAGATAGACAGGTAAATGGACAGAGATAGGTAGGCAAGCAGACAGATACACAGGTAAATGGACAGAGGTAAGATAGGTAGGTAAATGGACAGAGATAGGCAGGCAAACAGACAGATAGACAGGTAAATGGACAGAGATAGGTAGGCAAACAGACAGATAGACAGGTAAATGGACAGAGATAGGCAGGCAAACAGACAGATAGACAGGTAAATGGACAGAGATAGGTAGGCAAACAGACAGATAGACAAATGTTACCGTGTTTCCTGTGTTTCAAAGCAGCTGTGTTGCAGGGAACGTATTGCCTCGGGACAACATTGAGGCAGTTATCAAGTTTGCCTACGAAAAAAAACTCTTCTTGTTCGCCGATGAGGTAAGAGAAGAGAGCTAAATACCACACCTGTAATATCCAATCCTGCTTTGAACACCTTCACTCCTTGTCTTCCTTTCCACAGGTGTACCAAGATAATGTTTGTGCTATAGAGTAAAGTGTAATTCTCTCTCTCTCTCTCTCTCTCTCTCTCTCTCTCTCTCTCTCTCTCTCTCTCTCTCTCTCTCGCTCTCTCCCTCCCTCTCTCTCCTCCCTTCTCCCCTCTCTCTTTTCTCTCTCTTCTCTC